>MU389764.1:0-334738 GCA_022578765.1 Xylaria sp. FL0933 | reverse complement strand
TTTATAAATATTAAAAATATTTAAAAATATTAATAATTTAAAAAAATATTAAAAAAAAAATAAAAAATATTTAAAAACTTATTAAAAAAAAAAAATTTAATATATAAATAATAAAATAATTATAAAAATATTTTTATTTAAAAAAAATATTTAAAGTTTATATAAAAAAATATTTATAAAAACTATTTTTTAAAAAATACTTTTTAAAAAAATATATTAAATATAAAAAATTATATTTTAAGCTAAAATATTTATTAACTAAATATTTAAAAGTAAACCTATATTAAAAAAACAAAGGCTTTTATATAAATTCTGCGTAGCTTACTAGTCGCGTCTACTTAACAGAGACAACGCGCTATAATTAATATAATCAATCAACCCAACGTTACATGCCATCACTTATATCTGACACTAATGGGCGCCCAATTGAAGACCCTAGCTTATCTCCCGTCGATTGTCCATTTCCGTATCCTAGCCAAGCCTGTTACCTGTGACGTGGAATTGAGGGAGCACCGACCGACAAGTTTATGCGCTCCCTCAACACGCGGCTAACGATGAAGACTACCCCTGCCTGAAGATCACCTACTGCCGCGCTTTCCCTTCGCTATGGGGACTTCTGCGGAGCCGGAGCAACCTCCAAGTAAACATGTTGCGCGAATGCAGAAGCTGGCCGTCTTAGCTTCGCTCTAACATGATGAGGTAGACCAGCGCGGGGTAAGAAGTAGAGGTAGGGAGTGACAAGAAGCAGAAACGCATCGCTGGAGTTGAGCGGCAAACGCATGCCGACGGCCCAAACCTCACCGTAAAACCCGAAGCCTTCGCTAGCGACCTCTCCAAGGATAATGCGACACCAGCCAACACTCGTCTTTGACGGTTATTTGCTCGTGAGCACAGAGAAGGCTGTCGCAAACGATGACAGAACTATGAGCATAGTCGATGCTTACAACAGATACTGGTGATGTTTTGGTCGCTATAAAAGAAGCCACGGGTGCATTTCCTTAAGGGCCCGAGAGTCCTGCGATAGATGCAACCACATCGAGCTTGGCTAAGCCCATATATCTCGCCTTCCATCCCGGTATACAAGGCGGATAGGTATTTGTCCCGCCCGTGAGAAAATCACGAAGGCCGAGTTAGAGGCTGATAATGATGCTCGCACAGGTGGAAACGCTGCGCCTCGAGCCCCATCTTTACCCATTAGGCTTTTCCGGAAAAAAAAAAAAAACTTCACTCCCACTGGAAAGACTTGCTGACCTGTTGTGATTACGTCCGGGCCGTCGAGGTGGCCGATGATCGCGAACCGCGGATCGTTTGGTTGGCGCTTTCCAAGGGAGCCTGCGTTATCGATGTTCCTGGATGAAATGTCTGTACCATCGCTCTATTTGGATGCGCAGATATGGAAACATGCCGTGCGGTAGGATTTGGTGCTCTGTTGTGCGCAACATTGCATGAATTCAATGTTGTTGGCTAGCTTAGGCTGGATGGGGTCGGCTAAAAAGAGACAGGGCAGCATCATAGAATCATGGACAGCTTGCAATGACAACAAGTTATACCCACCGTGTCCTTCTCTCAATAATGGGAATCTCAGGGCTGCAGGTCCAGTATTCTTCCGGATATTTGTATACAAAACCTCGATGAGCAAGGTCTGGTAAATATTTCCCCCAAGCTGTCAAAGTCGCTTTCTGGGCTTTCCATCTTTTTGAATTCTCTCAATCGCTGCTTCTCCTTCATTTCAGCAGTGATCTTGCCATCGTCAAAAGTAAAAGGGATCGCTTTCCTTCCGTTTTGTCGAGCGACTCGGCTGTGTAGCTTCTCTTGGTTTTCGGGGTGAAACAAGGCATTTACTATAGCTGAAGTCGATACAGTATCATCTCCAGCATTATCAGCCGAGCCATTCCGATTAGTACCTTTAATATCTTTCCAGTGGTATCCAAAAGTTTGGAGTATAGAGATTCGCCCAGGCAAAACTTTAACGGAAGCTATGTCTTTTGCAATATCGCGGAGGTCTATCCAGGATGAGAAGTATGACATAGCTCTTGGAAAGTTTTTTAACAAGTAGTTCCATTCGGCTGCCATCTCAAACCCCACAAGAATAAAATCTGCCCTAGAATTCGAATTGCTGCAAGATTGAATGAATTCGAGGATCGCAGATTCTAGGCTATCAAGATTGATTTGTCGTTCCTGGCCAAAACGGCTTAGACGACGGTTCGGGATATTGCCTCGAAACCGGATCATATCCTTTTGTAATTGGTCGCTTAGTTCTATGTTGAGAGTCAAGCTTTGAAGCTGGTATTTATCGTAAAAGTCGCTAAGCCGTAGCTTATTGGAAATAGAAGAAGTATCAAGCACCATAGCCATGGATGTAGCTGGAAGATATGTAAGACCGACTTGGTGAAGTATGCAATTGTTTTCGTTTTCGACGGGTGTATGTTCGGTGTCTAATGCGATGAAGGCCGAATTGCCATCAACAACAACCCTGTTTAAGTCGTTCATGGTTGTGATTCTGTTGTTGAAGAGGACCCGAGAATCCGGGTCACGTTCAAGTTGTTGATAATTAGCCATGGTGGGTGACGGCATGGTGGGTGACGGCATGGTGGGTGACGGCATGGTGGGTGACGGCATGGTGGGTGAAGGCATGGTCGGTAGGCGGAAGTTGTTGTGGTTAACAAAACAATTGGAGAAGTGAGGCCAATTCCTTATCTTTAATCTGGGGAGAGTGGTGTAGGTTATACCTACATCAAAAATCAAGTTTTTTTTTAATTTTTGCCCTCCTTACATAACTTAGTTCTTTAACCTCTATGTACTCTTAAAGACAAAGCTCTTTTAAGTTATTGTTTCTTTTTTTCTTTCTTTTCTTTTCCGCCTACAGTTCCGGAAGCCGAGTTATAGCTTTTTTATTGTATCGAAGTGAGTATCATAGAAACTGGGCTTAGTGGCTGTAAGGGAAGCATAGTTGGATGTGGTAGACCAGGTGTAAATATTCAGACCCCGTTGGCTGTTGCCAAGAATACCTAAACACGGTTGTGGCATGTAGTCACCATCTCAGTTGGGGTTTAAACGTTGGTCGTTCAAAGTTCACCTCCAACGCCATGCCAGATCCCGGGCACATCGGGAAGAGATTTCCTTCATGAGGATGACTTGATGATTGCGCTCAGCGATGTCGGTTTGGTTGATGTAGAGCGCGTCGGCCCAAAGGATATGGTCCACGGATGCATGCCTAAGGTGTCGTAGCGCGCTCTCTAGATTTTCCGTCATCTTGAATGGCTATCTTCGACCAAGATATCTTGACTGAATTGGAGAGACCCCCATACATGTGGCACTGCATCATACTCAGACGCGTCGTTGAGGGATGCACGAAAAAGTGAGCATCGCAATACATCACCAAATGAATTTGAGGGATGTAGACGAAGCAGGCGGATGCCTTGTCGTTTCAGGTTGAAAGATCGATATATTGTGGACATTGTGTCTTTTCGGTCAAATATTCATGACCTACAAAACTGAGCCAGAGATAGATTGTTATTTATACCTACCAGTGACCCCTTTTGTAGTTCTTACGCGTGGCGTTGTGGCTTGTTTCCCAGTAGGCAGCAAGTAATCATTTAAGTCTGTTTGCTATTCATTACAGACCGTTGATACCTATCTTGAGATATGCAGGGTCTTCGTCGATTCGTCTCCTAATCTCACCGCTTTGTAGCTTCTCTACATCCCACGAAGCCCACACGAACCGACCGTGAAGAAATTTTGCCTCAGGGGATGCAGCCCAGACAGCAAAGTGGCCTGGGAGATCAACTATATAGCGATGGTTAACCGCAGGCCCGCACCGTACATCTACCGAACCTTGCAAAACGCTTACCATCATCCCAGGGGAGAGAATCCACTGTGTATCCTTTGTCTCGGGCGTTCTCGTTGAATATGGCGCCCGGATGAAAGCTGATGATCTGGATTTCTTCAGGGGGTGTGTCTTGTGCCATCAGCTGTAGTCCTAACTGCAGCGAGTGCTTGGTTAATGCATAACCAGGATACTCCCTCCCAATATTGAAGTCGTGGACGGAAACCGAAGACACATAAAGCAAATACTATTTGGCAACGTGTTAGACCAGTCCATTGTCATGAATGGGTACACTTGCTTTCGTCTTTGAAACGCCCTTTTGCTCTTGCCTGTAGAATCTCTCCGACATTTGTAGCTGTGCCCGGACGTTGATATCAAATAGCTTCCAAGTTTCTGCAGTGCGAATATCGCGCAGAGGTTTGTTAGGAGGGAATTTGACAGCACTGAGTATGAGAACATCAACTACTATGCCGTCCATTCTAAGCTTATCCCAAAGAGCTTCCACCGCTTCCTCGTTCGCGACATCACAGGGGATTCCAATAACTTCAGTTCCACCGGCTTCTCTTCCCAAATCTTCGGTGGCCTTAACTAGCACCTCTTCCCGACGCCCAATGATAATGACCCTTGCTGCCGAAGCTCTCACGAACCCACGAGCGATTCCGTATCCAATGCCGGCAGTGCCGCCTGAAATGAGACTGGTTCTACCAACTTGTGAGAGCTCTGGTCGCAAGGGGGATATGGCATTGTAAGTGCTTTTATGGATCGGATCCGTAAGGGTCGCGTATTTGCCGTACATATTTGTGATTTAGGAATAGGAACCAGGAAGATAGGACCGGAGAGAAACATTCCGTGAAGTGCCTCAGGGAACAATTTCAAGACCTATATAAGTGGCACTGCTCGTCTCGTATACAGGTATTTTGTAGTAATACAGATGAACTTTAACGAGGGATGCATCTCTCGGGGTTACCATAAGCGGAAGCTTCTGCAGCTCGTCTTTCTGACCCTTGCTCATCTCCACCATTATGCATTTCGTCCTCTACTCCCTTATGATCATGATATCAGAACCATCATCTGCCCCTGGAACCCTGCCCGTTTGTCAGGCCAGTGTATAGCCAGTGCGACATAATCTGGCGTTCGAACTCAACAGGTATCCGGCCGGTAGCCGATAACGGACAAGGATTTAAGCACAGGGCTGTAACGAATCAATATTGGCTTCACTTTCAACATCTCTGATATGGTACTGTAAGCCTGCGGCGTAAGATAACTTCCCTCTAAGCAATCCGGAGCTTGGGCCATGTATAATGTCCTTGGCAAATTATCTGCGTTATACTAGGCCTGATACTGATAGAAGCAATGAGTATTTTCACCCTATTCAAATATATCTAGAGCTTGTCTTCGTATTCAACCCCAAATGATCCTACGCTAGTCCGTCAAGAGTTACGGAGTTAAACTCACGGGTCGGGGGTGCTCGTCATAATAATATGATTCTCGATCGTCAGTAAATGGTCTTACTCTCCTTTAAAAGACGCAGCCGAGCTTAAGCTTTTGGGTAAAGACAGCATTCTTGATGTAGCGCGGAGACATAGTTCAGAAAGGCTCTCTGGGTCATGGTGTAGGGAGAGCTGGTTGCATACGGGGCTCAGAATAGGTTAAAATCGATGATCGTAAACTAGCCCTGACACTAATATTAACACCAGCCAGCCTGGAGATGATGAGTCTGATAATACCCAAGGGAGGTAGTGGAAATCACCCACAATTCTTTCATCGAGTGACAAACCACCCATGTCGTTCTCTCATTATCGTGCTCTTATAATATTGTTTCAAAAGGCGGGATGAAGTCCCAAACATCACTGTCCGGAGCTGGCTCCAGCAGTCCTGCATTCAGTACCCGTTCGGCTTCGGCTCCCAAAAAGCCTAGCACTGAGGACTGGTCGCTGCCCGGGCAATGACTTCCGTATATCTGCACCTTCGGGGTGTGTCGGAGGTGAGTCGAAGCATACCTGAGCCAGCCAGCTCTAGTTTCCGGCATAATATCGTCATCCTCATAATCGGCAAGCGCCCACGTTACTGCCAAGGGCGCCGCCCGAACGCTGCCAGTCCACCAATAGCCACTACTGTCTTCCAAAGCCAAGCAGGAGGAGCTGCTATAAGTCAACCAGTCGCGAGCAGTTCTATGTGGTCGTGCCTCTTGAGGATCTGTAGTAGCGGCCCACTCGGCCGCTCCTGGCAATTGGCCTGATGAATGATTCCACTCGCTCTCTCTCGTCAATTCACCCTTTGATGGCAATAACATCAACTTGATATGTGCTTCCATTGAAATCAGTGTGGCGTACTTCCAGTAGGCACGCTCCATGTTCGAGAAGCTAATGTGCTCGAAACGATACGCCAGCACGTTCCAATCTTTGGTCGCGCCTACGACTGGATGCACACGCTCAAAGAAATATCTTTGGGCGAGATAACCGGCTATGCTGGGAGCGGCGTTTTCCTTGGAGCCGACAATTCCAATTCCCTCAGCAGTGGTGCTCTCTGCGAGTATCAGATGGCGTATTAGCGGACAATACCCTGACGCATTGTAGTTTCAATATTGCACTGGGATGGGAAACTCCCGGGAGCAGGAGCATGGACTTACCCAAATCGACACAATTAGTGCGACGCTTCCAGATTTCGAGGAACACCCTCTGCAATCGCTCAGGAAACGGACTATTCTTATGCGTTTCAATAGAGCCATCGATTGACAGCCCCTCGTAGAGTCGATAGTTGAGATTAGTTCCGAGCATCTCGCACGAACATTCGAGATTTTCGAGTAAATTCTAATAAGAGGCGTCGAAACTTCGAAATAAAAACGTGTCAAAGCCCTTCCACGAGTCTATTCAACTATAAGGCTTCATCTATATATTTTCGCCGGAGTGTTATGTGCCACCGGGCTCAGTCAAGGGTAGGTAACCTGGGGGCTTACATATTGCTCGAGCCATCCGTGCCAACTCATGATGCAGACCAGAGGCAATTGGGCCATGTCGCTCGCATATCGAGCGGGCGTCGTTCCGGTCGTAGTGTTTTATTGAAAAGGGCCTGGCAAGTCTTCTGCACCAATGAAGCACAATGCGTGGATTGGCCAGACGTCCACCATGTCAGTGCAGGCTGCGCGCACGTCCCAATCTGGCCCCAGCCGTCGGACCCAGCCGATCACATTTTCCTTACACCACTTATTGTGTGCTGAGACAAATGTCTCCCATGTTGTAAGTCGTAATAGCCCAGCTGAGACACCAGATAAACCCCTACAATGCTAGGCCCACTCCGAATATCAAAACATGCAACATGTCTTCCTGCATTTTGCTGGTCAATCTCAGTATCCCAGTAGGTACTGCAGAACCAGGGGCTAATGTGGGTTTCCTGTCAAGGGGCATCGTTGTCGCAACATTGTCAAAGCAGAATACAAACAATGATTGTTAAACGTAACTGATAACGAAATTGCCATCGTAATTGCTGCACAGCAGCACGAATCGTTTAGCCGAAAAATACTGAAAGGAGAGACTAGTGTTCATACTTGAGAAGTCATGACCGTCGACAATTCTTGCGTCGCACCAATTCCACCAAGGCCCAGTAGGCTCTTGTCTCATAACAACTTCCAAGTGGCGGGTACGATAAGCAGCCATTCAGTGGTCATCTCGGGCAGACCAGGGTTCAAGTGCATCCAGCAACTTCAAATGTGCATCTCTGTCACCAGTAGCCTCCAAGACAGACTGGAACATGTCGTCTCCGATTCTACGGCAGAAGATGAGGAATGCAGCCCAGATGAAATCTGTGTAACTGATAGTAGATCCCATGAAGAACGGGCCCCCGGTATCCTCTTTCAGGATAGCTGTGACAGCCTGAAAATGAGGTGCCGCGTCTTTGTAGGGTTTATCACTCCCGCTATATTTCTTCTCATACTCGTCCAAGGGCATTCCAACGACTTTCGAGCGAGTCTCACGCCAATACGCATGATTACACTCTTTCAGGAGCCGCTTCATCACGTTCGGGACGTATATAGGCTTAAGGGCTTCGCGGCCAGTAAGCATGTGGCCCTCCACCTTTTCTCGGAGCGGCGAATCCAGGTGTAGACTTGGCAACGGGTGATCCCTCTCAATGGCCTGTGCGATCTTCCACGAGTCCATTATATATGTCCCGTCGGGCATGATCGCTGTTGGGATGGTGTATTTTTCGATACCCTTTGGGAGGCTGACTTGCACGATTAACTTGCCATAGCCTTCCAAGCAGTGGCTTGGGAAGTTTCAAGGATCAAACTTACTGTTCTTGAAGTCGCGGTTTAATTTCGGGATATTCGAGCTGTAAGTGATGTCAACTCCCTATACCTTCCTAAGTTACCAGAACAGACAATTTGTGGTTACCCATTCTGTTTCGTAGTCTAGTCCTTTGTAGTTCAGGACGAATCGCGCTGCACCTGTGAGCCGTTGTTCAATGTGATTTGGAGCACTACGTACTTTTCCAGGGGTTCAAGTTCCACGATCTGTTTTTGGGACCACTGCTTGCCAAATCGAAGAGGACAATCTTTGAAGGTGCCATTATGAATCTTAGACTAAGATGGTGATTATCATATGCAGTGTTCTCATCTCATGAATTATAAAATCTCATTACTGGGTAACGATGCCAAGAGTGAGTTCTCTTATTTGCGGTTTATGTAGTAACAACTTTCGGATCGCCGCCGTTCTCGGGCGCGAGATTGACTACATGGGACGACCACAAGGGCAACTTCTTACATCTCCGCCTTCGCTGTGACGACATCTACCCCCAATTAATAAGCTCACACTAATGTATAACAGGTTAAGTATTTGGAGGTTGGTGGACCAGCTGGCCGATGGTCACGGTATATTCCGGAGGCCTTCTAACGAAGTAATATTTTTAACGGTAGCAGCGACATCCACAAGATATTTTGTAGAAACATTCCTGGAAAGCTGACGGTAGGTATATTAGCCGCACACTGGCCGATTTCTGTGTCCATAAAGACCATAAGGCCAGTCATAAACTGCCTCTTCATGGTGAATTTTCTATGAAGCTGTAAAGTCAAGCACTGACCCCGCACTACAGCTGACAGCTGTTTGACTCAAAATGGAATCAAGTATATAACCACATTATATATGTGAGGAAGCGGCGCGGTGGTCTACTCTAATAAAGGACGAAGGTTCAAAAATTGAGAGGAAGCGAAAAGGATCTTGTCAGGCGTACCTCTTATACGTACAAGGGCGCTGTACCGACCATTCTCGCATCTTCATATGCAGAACTCCTAGATTTGCATATAAATCACTCAGGCACTTGCACTCCAGTGACCTCTTCAAGTTTCTTCAGCAAATCATCTTGGGCCTTCTCATCATACGCATCTTCCTTGGACCGAGTCGGGCCCTTACTCCCAGGCGCCCAGTAGCATCCAGTCTTCCCCTCGGCCTCGCCGCTCCCCTCAGCGAGCATAACATATAGCTTGTCGCTCTCGGAGATATCGCCCGGCGCGCCGGCGCCGCCCATCTTCGTCGGCACCCAGCCGGGGTCGACAGAGTGCGCGACGACCCCCTTGGAAGCGAACCGGCGCGCAAAGGCGTAGCCAAACATGGTGTTGTACAGCTTCGTGTCAGCGTAAGCGCCCCTATCATTGAAGCGGCCGGCTTTATGGCGCTCCCTCCAGCCGAAGTCATCCAGGTTGGTCGATCCGCCCCAGTGGCTGTCGGAGCTCGCGTATATAAGGCGTTTAGGGAGCGGAGCCAGACAGGTCAGGATGTAGGGGGCCAGGACATTCACCGCGAAGACGGACGGGTAGCCCTTAGCTTGCGCGCGGTAGGGGCCGGTATACAGCCCTGCGTTGTGGAAGATGCAGTCCATTGGCTCAAGCTTCGATAGCGAAGCCGCCAAGGCCTTGGTCTCCTCGATAGACGAGAGGTCGCCTAATAGGACATCGGCCGCGCCCGGGCACGCATTCCGCGCATCGTTGGCTCTCTGGGCATTCCGAGCGTGCAGGTAGACTGTGTGGCCTCTGGAGACGAGCTGCTTAGCTGCGCGAAGTCCGAGCCCGTCAGACGACCCGGTTATGAAAATGCGCCCCATCTGTTAGTGATTGGGTTTGGGATATGAGTCAAGATAGCAATGCCCTCAAAGTTGAGATGAAGAAACCCGGTATATTGTAGGTTGAAGTTGTACATGCGATAGGGTCGCACCGCTGGCACAGTCTGCTTGGTTATTAATACGCTTATTTCCTACATCATACTATACGTCCACCTCGGTAGATGATGACTTGAATGTCTCTTGGAGTAATCGACACCCTATGGTTGCGCATCATAGAATAACGACACGTAGACTCAGGTACCTGTACCTGCCTAGATACAGTAAGACGTAGGACAGCTCCCAATTGTGCAGTGCCCCACACAAGCTCAGGCAGAAGCTATGCGTACTACGCGGGGCATGCATACTAGTGCGGGGTTGGCGTCTGTAGGCAGGTACGGCCTACCTACTGTATATATAGCGTACCTAGCACTAGGTACGCTATATATACAGTAGGTAGGCCGTACCTGCCTACAGCGTCATAGCAAGCAAGCAACATTGAAGCTTCAAGTACCAGATGCTACTGTAAGTACCTAAGGTAAGTATCTACCTAGTACCAAAGGCATCTGTGAGGCGGAAATTTATGAGAAATCCAAATTCACCTGGAAAAGGAACCTCGTAATCATCAATATACCCTGCACGATACCATCTATCAAACCTACCCTACATCGCCCAACCCACTGCTCTTTCGATCGCACAGCTCACCCGACAGCCAGTATTCAATCTTTTGACGACAACCCCAATCCCAGGTGAGAGGGGACAAAGAAAGGATGTCGTCAACAACAAAACCAGACCCCGGCCCGGGATCAACGGCCTTTATCCCGCTGGAGGCGAACCCAGAGCTCATGACGTCCCTCCTGCGGAAGCTGGGGCTGAGCAGCGCGCTGCAGGTGCACGACGTATACAGCATCACGGAGCCGGAGCTGCTGGCCTTCATCCCGCGCCCGGCGCTGGCGCTACTGCTCGTGTTCCCCGTAAGCGCAACTTACGAGTCGTCGCGCCTGGCCGAGGACGCCGGCGTCGAAGAGTACAAGGGCAAGGGCCCCGACGAGCCCGTCATGTGGTGGCGCCAGACCATCCGGAACGCGTGCGGGCTAATGGGCCTGCTGCACGCCGTGGCGAACGGTCCCGCGAAGGGATTCATCGGTATGTCTGTCTATCTACCTATTTAACTACCCCTATGCTCATGCTTGCCGGACCTCCCTACCATGATACAAATACCACGAGCAACAGGCTTGACCAAGACTATCTGACTAACACTAACCCCGTCACAATCTACAGAACAAGACACACCCCTCTCAAAACTCCTCGAACAATCCATCCC
Source organism: Xylaria sp. FL0933 (assembly GCA_022578765.1). Lineage (NCBI taxonomy): Eukaryota > Fungi > Ascomycota > Sordariomycetes > Xylariales > Xylariaceae > Xylaria > Xylaria sp. FL0933. The sequence goes on along the minus strand of MU389764.1, from coordinate 323,504 downwards.
GCTCGCGCCCACAGAGCGCTCGGCCCTCCTCGAGAAGACCCCCGCCCTCGCGACCGCGCACCACGAGGCCGCGAGCCAGGGGCAGACGGCCGCGCCCGACGCCCAGGACGACGTCGACCTGCACTACGTGTGCTTCGTCAAGACGGACGACGGCACCCTCTGGGAGCTCGACGGCCGCCGCAAGGGCCCCATCGCCCGCGGCCAGCTCGCCGCCGACGAGGACGTGCTCTCCGAGAAGGCCCTGCTCTGGGGCCCCCTGAAGTTCCTCGAGCGGGGCGGCGGCGATATGCGGTTTTCGTGCGTCGCGCTCGCGGGATCCGTGGACTAAAATAAGGTTGAGACTAAAAAAAAAAGAAAGATAATGGGATAAGAGAAGCAGAAATGCACAGAAAGACATCGGGAAGGCCTGTGTGTATGTGTGCACTCTATCTTGCATTTGTATAGAGTCTTAGCGTGTCCATATACACCTAAGACTCTCACGTCACCTGGAAGAGCAAGCACAAGCCAGGGTCATGAGTTTTAGCCTTGGATTTGGCTGTGCTGAAACGGCTACATAATGTCTTTCAGGTTACAACTCCTACCCGACGACAGAGTCGATTCAAGGAGACATCGGCGAGTGACTTTTGTAACTAGTTTGTAGACGGCCCCCTACTATGAAGGACATGAAGACGTGAGAGGACAGTTTTAAGGCTGAGCCAATGTCGTTCTACGAGCCTTATCTAGGTCTATCTGTGGAGGTCTCGTCTACCTCCCATTGATACATCAATCTAATTGACCTTGTTCTTTACCACGTGGTATCCGATAATATATATTTGAATCGTGTGGCTCGCAATTCCAATCTTGTAAAACGAGCCCCGATCACGACGCTAACCCTATGCATTCATGATGAGAAAAAGAAGCCTATACAGACCCAGACCGACCCCGAAAGTGAGACATTGCAACTTGACCGGGTCGAGGTCCATCTTGGCTGGCTCGAGGAGTATCAGACGGGAGTGTCTCCGCCAGGCCAGAGGTCGGGTCAGGCAGTCCCTGGTTAAAGGGGGGCTCATGTGAAAAAGAAGCGACGGAGCGCGGAAATGGACGGGTGGGGTAATTGAAAGGATAACTAAATGGGCTAGGAGAGGGACAATAACCACCGTGACAGATAGGGAAAGGCAGGTAGAAATGATACGCGGCATGGCCGATGTCGAATGAATTTGGAATCGAGTAATGTAACGTTCCTGGTTCGTACGCAACTGTCTTCGGCCTGCTTTAGGAAACAATCAGTAATAGGCTTCATGAATAATTTGAGCAAAGTGAGGCAGAGTGGTTTACCTCGGTACTTGTGGAGTGACAGCATAAGGAGAAAGGGAACGATGGGGCGAGGATGGCGGCTCCTTCGACATTGCCTGAACCCACCAGTCGACTTCAGGAGGCGTTGCTGGTCTGGTGGACGCGTTCGAGTTGTTGGACGAACTTGAGACCGATGAAATAGGTGAGTCTCTATTCCCGTCAAGACCATGGCGTCCCAAATGGCCTGGTTGGCCCCCGGAGTTGCATTTGTGTCCGCGCAAGCTGGCCTCTCCTCCATTTGAAACAAACTGACGAATATGTAGAGCGATATGCTGCACAAGATCCTCGTCCACAGGTCCATGATCGCTTGCCTGGGCCGCCCCTTTTTGCTTCTTGGCATTTGAGTCCTGTGTTAGAGGGCCCCTAATAATGTCAAGAAGCTCATCTAGCGATGAGGAGACGTTTGCCAAGTTGATATTCGAGGATTTCATGTATTTGTTCGTGTACTCCCTGTCGGCCGCCTTTGCGCAGGTCGTGCATTTGGGATCCCGCTTTTTGCTGCTCATGACGGAAACCGCCGCCTTGGAACAAATGTCACAGCTAGGGTTATATGGAATCTTCGACTCGGGAGCGACTCGAAGACCCTGAAGAATATGTGAGGGGAGCTCACCGCCCTTCTTCGCCAGCTTTTTCCATTCCTTTTCCTTCCGACGTCGCTCTTTAACTTGCCTCCGCTTGTCCTTCTTCTCTTGATTTTTCTCCCTTCGGGCTTTACGTTTCGCCTCATGGCGTGCTTTCTTCTCCGCCTTCCTCTTCTCCCTCTCCTGCTTTTTGCTGCCCACAATCACGTCGTCCGCCGGCGGCTGTTCGGTGGAAGGACGGGCCGGGGTCGGCATAAACAAGTCGGGAGGAGGTGGTGCTGCGGATGCGGGGGCCAGGCTAGTACGTCTCGTAGTACTTTCCTCGGCGGCCAGCCCTGAAGACTGCGACTCCTCGTGGGCGGGCGGTGTCAACATACGTGTGGCCGCCTCGAGAGTTTGTTTGATGCCCAGATTTACCTTTTCGATTACGCTTGCTGGCATCTGCTCTAGGGAGTCAATCCAAGGAGAATGTGTGTTACCTGAGATACCAATTTATTAGGATGCACTCGAGCCGATATTGAGGGATATTACAAACCTCCGCTGGATGGCTCGCCTTCGCCTCCATGGTCTAACTTATCGATCAGCATAGGAGGTATAAATGGTGCTCAAATTCTTTCGTAGACTGACCTCCGGGCGAAGTGCTGCTGGGCCCAGCTATATTTGCTGAGCAGATTAGTCAGTCTTAGCCAAACACACAATTCAAGGATCGAGGTCAAATACCAGGAAGCGATCTCTTTTTCGGCCGTTTTCCATGCTCGGGTTGTTTACTATCTCGAGGTGGAAGCTCTGTGCCGGATATTAGTCAATTTGAGAATGTGTAGTTACTCAGGGGAAGAAACACACCAGGTGTTGGTTTCGTGTCTTGCTTTTGCCCAGTGCTCTTGTCGTCATTCGACTGCAGAACTAGTCAAATATTAGCAAGGGCGTGGTATCCCAGAGTGCAATAGGTACGAACCATTTTCTGGTATTTCCGCGACTTGCGGAAGACGCGGTATCGGCATTTGAATACCATCAGACTGCTCTACTGGTTTACTGCCTCGACTTGATTTCTGCGTCTGACTGTCGGACTGACAGATCCCACCCAGCTCATCTTCTTGTCGTTCGGGCTCATCGCCAGGCCAATCGCACACTCCCGCGCGGGGAGATGGCTGCTGATTCTTTTCACACGCTTGTGCCAGATCGTCCAGTTCGGGATCCGGAGCGTCACCCCGCCAGCTACAAGCTTCGTTTGGCTTGGGACGTCTGGGGTGTGCCGCCTGACTGTGGCTTGAATCGCCGTCGAGCTGGCCAGTTAGGGCTGCGGCCTCAGCTTTAGCCTGGAGCTGCTCTCGTGATAGGCCATGACCATCGAAGTAGTATTCCATGATGAGGAAACGGGATATGTGCTATTTGGGCCAATGTGTTGCTCAAAAGTGTCTCGGTTTAGGATTGGGGGACGGACCCTTTCGCGCTCTTAACGATTCTTGATGTATCAATTCTGCATAGGTCTTATTAGATTAGTGATAGGATCCAAGTAAAAGAGCGGCGTGGAGAGAACCGCAGGTGACTGATTTGCGTTAGGTATGAGTAGGCCACGAAGCTGAAATGTTTGGAATCGTCTCGCGTAGCTCATGCCGGATCCTTGAGATACCTACCTACCCAGCTGTTTACCTCAGGTGTTTTTACATAGCAGGTCACACGCATGATCCTGGAACAATGGGGAAGGTGCCCTGAATCTCCTTTCGTTCCACATGAAGCAGTGGCGACGCGCAGAACTCGCGATGGCGAAGCAGGCACTGGCGCTGAAGCGGTATGTCCAACGTCTGCAGGAAGGATAGGAGAGTGTAGGTACCTTACAATCCAATTCGTCTCCCTTCTCTTGTACTATTGGCCGAGCTACAGCATAGTCATCTCACAGGTAGCTACTGCATCATTTTACTCCTTTCTCTTTCGCCATAATTCTCAGCTTATCGCGGAGTGACAACAACTTCGAGATTACGCAAGATGACTACATCTAGACTTCATGCGAGTTGTCTGAGCTCTTCAATGTCCTTAGCATTTGACGTGAGATGGAAAAAGAGAACGTTACGGATTAATGACCTACTATCAAGCTCCCATGCCGGTAAGGGTACCTACATCACAATTGTAGGCCAAGTTTTGGGCATCCCATTACTTCAAGACCACAGTAAGCCCGGATCAGCAAACTGCCGGAAATCAGTCGAGAGCCAGACTAGACATTGTTAACAGAGAAGAGCTCAATTGTGTCTTGCCGACGCAAAGCCGACGAGGTACGTGTCTGTCTAAACCATAGACATCCGACAAAGTTAGGTCTCTATCTGGATACTAACAACATCAAGGCATAGCTTAGCGGTTGTCTATCACGTCACGGAAGATATCACATTGAAAGAAATACTGACCACATGGCACGGGTATATATGCTTAGTTCCTGAGAATGATCTAACATGCAGCACCATTCATCTCTTATGCACCCCCTAGCCCGTGACTTAGGATTTTACGAGCCGATGGAAGAAGCATTGTGGCTTGGGCCTTGTAGTACCGAGGATGACTCTTTAAGTTGCTCGCTACTTACTATACAGTAGGTATCTGATGGAAGCCCATCGAGATCGAGCAAGCATGTACCTTGCCCCGGGATGACGATCACGTCGATGCGGTGCACGAAATGTTGTTGCGATTGGTAGAAGCCGACTAACTCGGAGATTTTCCGGTATCCAATCATGGTTTCGCAACAAGAACTTTTCAGCTTGTCTTTACTTACACTAAAAGCCATGGTTGCACCCCACGTGGACCGGCACACACCATCAACTGCTCAGCCATTCACGGCTCGGCGCCCCTTTCTGTCGGGTCTTTTGGAACCGGGAAATGGGGTTTCACATTAACTAGGGACCTACAGTACTGTAGAGTGAGTCCATCTTCCCATCAACCCTCTCCACAATAGAATAATATTAAAGAAAGTTATAAACGAGATACTTACATTCGCGATGTCGCTTAGTAGACGCAGATCTACATATTTCACGTCAGGAGCGAGAGCAGCCTACCTTAGTGTGTAAACTACCTTCCGATAGTAGATTTTAGTCCACGCTGTGCCCGAGCGATCGGTAACGCGGCCGAGAGAATTGGGTGAGACCGGCGAGAACCAGCGCATGCTAAGAGTGACTCGTTGAGAAAGGTCCGAGCCTAAATGTCCGACTACCACTCTAGAGCGATCTGGGTAGACGTATCGCGAGTAAGTTGGGATGATCTTCGCAAATGGTGGTGGTCATTTCGGTAGTGTTGCTCTACACGTAGGTTAGCAAGCTACCCTTGTGATTGTTTACCCGTGCTGAGACATTTCGATAGCGTGTTGATGTCTTTTTTTTTTTTGCAAATGTCCTGCGTGTTAGCGCAAATATGGGAGGAATGATTGAAGAAAAAGAGGTCGTTTGTCTCAGATGCGAGAAATGAGAAGAAAAGAAGGGTTGACTCCTATCCAGTCGGTATGCGGCTGACGGGCAAGGGTTAAAAAACAAGCCTAAGTGGCCCTGCATATCATCTGACTAGCATCAGAATCCTACCCAGCTTTTCGCAATCAAAGGGACGACAAACGAACCAACCGAGTAGGACCCGAACTTCACCAGCCAGTACCTACCCGGGGGGTTGGTGGAGGCGGTCGATCATCCCCTTTGTGGCGTCACCGACACCATGGTAACTCGTGGCTTGGATTCTGTTTGATGTTTTGCTTCTTTGTTCCATATTTTCAGATTTTCTTACTACTACTATATGTATGTCGCGATGCTGCAAGACATACGCGACTTACTTACTGTACAGTATTTGCAACAATTGTCTTTCACTGTAGTGCAGATTAGCTGTCTACTAGATCTCTTCAACACCAGGTTGTCTGTCCCAAGGTGTCATAGCTTGCGAATCCTACTTACAGTAGCTGCTAACGAATGACTTCTTCAACGGATGCAAGCTGTTTTTGACTGGAGCTACGACTAGTTTCTCGATAGATCTCTAGTGTCGCGCATCGTAGTACGCCTATCTATGCGTAATGCAATAGTTTATAATTGAGAGCCGAAAAGTTCGGAGCACATCTCTACTGAAATGAAACAAATCGAGTCAGTATCTGGCTCGAGAGGTAAGAATGAAAAGGGCAAGGGTTGTCTCTTACCCGGGTACCTCACCTCGGGCATGCTAGACACATATTGTGATTTTCACGTCGCGTAATGAACTCAACCCACTCCCCCACAAACGGCTCACTGCATAGAAGTTTCCTGACTTGAAGCAATTACTGGTATGTACACTACACTCCTTACTCTGCATTACGGCAAAGCCACGATCTGCCCTCTGGGACTACACTACAAGTGCAGAGAACAGCTCTTCGACTACTGGTAGGCAGTAGTGTAACGGGAAGTAGAAAAACTTCGCGTATACTAGCACTCCATACTTGCAGCAATCTTCAAATGTCCGTCTTGCTATCTGCACGTGGTTAATACCATGTAATCTGTAAAATTAAGCGAGAGATATATCCGGCTAGCCAATGCAGAGTCCCAGGGTCTTTCTTGACAAGTCCAAATCACGATCCTTCGGTCATGTCAGCACTCCGCATACTTATACCACCTTTGAGGCTAGGATAGATTTTCCGCCAAACCAATTCGCTGCTAGCGGGTTCTCACCGTCAATTGAAATTTGGCGAAGCTCTTGCTCTGCGAAACGCGCATACTAGCTGCGTAGTGTGCCGTGTATGCGGTGTATCGAACAATGAAATACGTAATATCATTTCGCCTTTTTTGAGTGTACATACTTACACGTGCAGTAGGTATGCATGCAGCCATATTGAGTACGTAGGTACGTAGTCCTTCGTGTGACGTGCACTTTGTCCTGACCCGAAGGATTCGCTATCGGATCGCCCCGTCGTTTGATGAATCCTGATTCCTAGTATAATAGCACGTTGTAGTAAGAACACTCCTATTTCTTGTAGACTCTGTGCTGGTCTACGCTCGAGCTGTATCCCGCCCGGCAATCTAAGTGGTTAATAGAGTAGAGGAGATCGCAATTGCGAAAGCATTCGCCCTAGACGCGCGAAAACAGCGCAGTTCGGTAACAAGGAAATGACAGGCGCGTTTAAAACCTTAATCATATTATTTTCTACCTACAGATCACAGGGCGGGAATTATTAGCAGATTGAGTTAGGTACTTTAAGTACCTACTAGAGCGACTTGTATGACAATACTTTGGGTAGGTACCGTCACTTTCAGGGCACTATGTCGCCTACGGTAGCCATCGTGGGGTCTTTGCAGGCAGGGGTCAGCGGCTTAGTGTAGCGCGGCGCCAGCGATCAGGAACTTATAGAGAATCCATGGCAGAGGATGCTTGCGTACATACACACTTATACTAAGAGACATCGGGCGGCCCTTCTCCTCTCAACTTGCTTTCTCCCTCTCGTTTGCTACATACACTTACACCCACCAAGGTTAACCCCGTCAAGGGGCTTCCTTGCACCTCGGCATCCTAGTGCATCTGAACAAAGCTCTAAAGTGCTTGCGCCCGCGAAGTCTCCTCGAGTCTCCTTCCGCGACCCGGACGTCCTACGCTTTTTCATGTTTTTCCTTAGCAACACTTGAACCGTGGCCATCGATATCTATTTTGTCCCTTAATCAATGATTCTCTTGTCCCTCGATAGTGCTCTGCACAGCCCTTCAATCCCATCCTTTCTTCACTGCCACTTCTTTCTGTTGTTCTTCCTTGAATACCTACATACCTTTGGGTAGTGGAATTACATCATTTCTGCCACAGATTTTGTCTGTCGTTCACCTTCGAGATCAGTTCTAACAACACTATACTCCTCGTACCACCTACTTTCGATTTAATCTGATAATATCCAGCAATCTTTCTTTTGCATTCTCGTTCTTTTGGCGCTAGGGAATTCGATTCTTGTGATCTATCTTTATCTTGCCGGCTCCCGCTCACACATAATCCAAGGCCGGCAAAAAGGGACAAGTTGGACGACTACCGGTGATATTCTTTTAACCGACGTCAAACTCCTCGCATGTGCAAGGAGCCATGTCAGCAAGATGGGATTGTTAAATTTCCTCGCCAAAAAGTCCTACCCGGACCTGGCCGGACACGACTCGCTCAAGACAAGCGCCTACGACACAACGGTGGCTTCGTCGCCGCCAATCCGCGGTATGTGCGCTTCCTAATCTAGTAATATTCTATATCGCCCATGACTTACACAGGCTCTAGGCACATACCCCGTCCTCGGCAACGGAACCAAGATTCTAGAGGAGTTTCAGAGGTCTCATCCTAATCTTGCAAACATTTCTCGCAACAATTCACCAGCTCCTTCGCCCCTGGTCCCTCGCCTTCGCGGCCCCGGCGTGGAGCGGCCGAGGACCGCTCCGTCGAGCCAACTCGCTGACGCTACAGCTTCTGGGAGCTTACGATCAGAGCCGGCACCCACGTTGCCGGTACCTTCTAAGAAGAAATATGGCCCTTACAAGCTACCTCCGAGACTAATGACCGATGTTCGAGATCCGTCCTCGCTGTCCAAACCTGCACCATCGCCAAGCCTGGTGTCGATGTACTCCGAGTCCGTTCGAAGCAGTGAAAATGGCAAACCTAAGGGCTACGTTGATCTTCTAGATGCTCAATCGATGATCAGACCCTCTGATTTCTACAGCAGAGTTCAGGCCGCGGGCGCAAGGAACTACGGTGAGGATGTGGCAGATCGTAATAGGGAGGAGAAATCCAGCAATCTAGACACAGAAAGAGCTCAGGACATACCTACGAATCACACTGGTGGGGATTGGGCTACGGTGATCTCCAAAGATGTCGACGACGACGACGACTCCGATGAAGAACCTCACCGGCCTCTCAAAATTCGGCACTCCGTAAGTTCAGGCCTACGACATCAAAAGGCTGGTTCTCGTTCATCCGAGTCGTTTCCCAAACGGACGTCATCCCGTCTTCCACCGCGGAATGCGAATGAGGTGCCCAAGGCTATGACCCGAACGGAGTCGGCTAGATCTGAAAGAGCTGCGAGACGCAAATCTATGCCTTCTTTTGCGGCTTCCGCATCTGGTGGAGCCCCGCGGAGTGCCTCTATGGGGAGGAAAGGGAAAGACAAGGACATCGAGTTCTTCCCCGATTCTCTTAGAAATAACGCTCGGTCAGCTACAGCCCACGAGCGGGAATACTCGAAGCCGAACATATCTTCCAAGAGGCAATCGTTGACGTCATCTCATATTGGGCATCAGTCGCCCCAGCAGAGCAATAGTCTTGACAAACCCTTGCCAGCACTCCCTCCATCTGCGAGAAGTCACTCCAGACGAAAGACCACGTCGCACGGCAACGCTGTGTTAGAATCAAGGTTGCTAGCGAAGAGACAAAGCGTCCAGGGCATGTCTACAACAAGCCGTGGAGAAATTTACGAAGACACCTACCAAGAAAAGAAATCATTGCAGGCCGCGCAGCCCACAGGAGACCGAAATTCAAGTAGACGCCAACTGGGAAGTACCACCGATCTTCAGGACTCTCTCTATAACTCGCCAGCGCAGCAACCTGACCTCATATCACGTCAGTGAACTCCAGCGTCGCGACTTGTGCTTCATGCTTTTACAATCTATACTTGATACATTTTACGATTTAGTACTAACTTTCGAATATAGAAATAATATACCATTCCACCAATTACGCAGACAATGAGGACCACCCAAGTCAGTCGGATCATCGGAAACAGAGTGCCGTATCTCTGTCTAATCAGAGCATCATGGTTGCGTACGAGACTGGAAATACAATTCCGGAGCGAAATAGCAGCCTTCGTCGCTGGTCTCTAACGTCCGAAACAGCTATGTCAAGTTTGAGCTCGAATCCTTTCCGACCTCAATCGGGCCACACTACTAATACATCGGTCGATTTCTCGCCATTATTTCCACGTACTTTTAACGATTCGATACCCCCGGTCCCTAATATTCCATCCATGAAGTCATTACAGTCTATACCTAAAAGCACGTCTACCAAACCACCACCATCTCTCTCTCTTTCGACTTCCCGCAGACGTCAGTCGGACGAGTTCTTCTTAGAAGAACAAGAGTCTGTTGACGGAAGTTCGCCAAGTCTCTCGAGGGGCTCATATGAGAAAGATCTATTATTTCAAGAAGCAAGCTACGGAGTCACCGGGGATCAAGTATCTGGACTTCCCGGTTTATTCGACACAGCCTTGTCATCGGACCTGTCAACAGGCCGGACATGGGGAGACGAATCCCGAAGCGTATCCAAGCAGTTCCACATGCCAGAATACCCTGAAACGGATCCAAATGAGTTTCTTGATGATCAAGACCAGGCGGAGTCTTCCGACGAGGAACTAAATTTTGACATACCCAGGAGCCGAGCGAGCTCCGCGCTACACTACACCCCAGTGCAAGAGAGATTTTCAATAAGGCCGCAGCCTCTTGAGGAAGACGACGACTCGGATTTCTAACCCAAGGCGAATTCCACAGGTGGCTTTTTCGTTTAGATCATTTAAAATATTCAAAGCTTCGATAATGTATATTTGCATGAAGGTAACGGGCGTTAGTCGCGAGAGCGACGGTGTTTTATACCATGGGATTCGACGTGCCACCAAATGGGTTTCGGTATCTTTGCGACGATTGAGCTCGATGTTCCGCGGGTGCGCTGATTTTCAGTCTCTTTAACTGACTGATTTGTGTATTTACTGGATGATGAATTGGCGTTACTCAAGCGTTGAGTTCTAGATAGAACGCTGAACTCGGAGTTCAAGATCTGGTGGGATTTATGCTAATCAGCCCATTAATGACTTTTAATTCTATACATCAATTTCACCCTTTGCTTGGCTACAAGCATGATGTTCTCATGTTTCTAGGCAGGACATACCCACTTGCCTTCTCCTGTTTCTATTCTGCGATTCATTTGACAGCAATGTGAGTTCTGTGAGTCGGAAAAGGCTTGGAGGCCATAATGCGATCATCAGCCGATCCATTTCTCTCCCGGCCTTGCTGAACTCGATCAGACAAATTAAGGAATGAATGTAGTTAGAAGAATGGTGGCCACTCCTATAAAGTGAAGGAATATATGCTAGTCAGACAATATCGAACGCAAGCGACGAGGACGTGGCTCTGCCTACTCTTGGATTAGATTGAGGCACAACGGCTATACAGCTAAAGCCACCGGTCATTATCAAGCGAAGCCAACATTGCAGATAGGATTTCAAGTGTACGTGTCTCATTCATCATCCACGCGGGTCAGAAATTCAGAGGCGACGTGGCCATATTGCGCGCATGATAAGGTGTGCTTGATTCTAAGGCACATGCACCTATGCAGCCATATGCAACCGACCAACCCTCCTGATGCCGGTATCTTCCCAGATAATATCCGAATCGAAGAAACTCAGCGCAAGGTCTTATCTCAAAGCTATTCACAGATCACAATTACAATCGAATGAGCTCTTGAACTCCTCCAGGCTCATATCCTTCAGCTTATTGAGAAGTCTCTGCGCAGCCTTCGACTTCGCATACCCGCTACTCGCCGCATAGGCACTTTCCCTCACGGCCCCATGAATCATAACGGCGGCCGCGACCTGCGTAGCCGCGAACTCGCGGTCCTCGTCGTCGGTCTCCGAGGACATGATCCTCCACCTGGTACAGCGAAACTCGGTAGCGAGGACGTTGGACAGTAACGTCACTGGGTGATTGTTGGCGTAGGTGTCGTAGAGATGCATGTCCTCGAAGTACGGGCGGATATGGGTGTCAAAAAAGCGTTGCACTTCCTCATAGTTGAACTGGCTGTCGACGAAGACAGCGCCGACGTATGCCTCTACGATATCGGGAAGACATTTTGGAGACCGTTTCTCTTTCACCCAGTAGTTGCGTGCGTAGGCAGCGCGTCTGAGACCACAAGCCTCTGCGGCATCTTCTGCCTGAGTTCGAGCCTCTGTGATCATGTGCACGTAGTCGGCGATCTCTTTTTGCAGATTAGCGTTCATCGACACCATGTGCTTCTGAAAACTGAGCGAGACACAGAGGCAGCCCAGAAACTGATTCGAGACCATGGCCATCTTGTGTTCCGTCAGCCACTGCGGGTCGGCGCCGGGAAATCTGTGGAACAGATAGTCGACACAGACCATGTCGAGAAGTGCGTCTCCGAGAAACTCAAGTCGCTGGTAGTTCGGGATACCCTCGTAGATAGACCCATAGGAAGGGTGTGTGAAAGCACTGCGCAGGAGTCGAGGGTACCTGAACTTGTATCCCATCTTTTTCTCTATCTCACTTGCGAGATCCTCATGTACAGCGCGAGCGTCGGAGCTTTGCCACTCCGGCATCTTGTATGCCGCGTAGTAGTCGCCGTAGCTTGTCATCGTATGATTCTTATGATTGACAAATTTCGTAACCGCTTGAATAGCCATATTGAAATCCTTCTGTTCGTGCGTTGTCATATACGCTGCACCGATGAGGGCTTCACAGACATCGGCGATGGACTTATCGGCCAGGGAATGCTTTGGTTCTCTTTCCTTCTTGCTAAATACTCTCCCCTTCAGCAGTGTTAGCCCCTCTGGGTACCACGTGCTTCGATCGAAAGCTCTCGTTCGGATTGATTCTTCCAACTTCATTTCCAGTGCATTGTTGAAGAGGTTCTTGTTACATATCAGGACCATACGATCGACGTGAAACTGAAACTCATCGCAGTCTTGGATCTGCGAAAATAGGGCTATGGTCGTACTCATTTTCAGAAACGAGTCGCCAAGAAACTCGAGACGCTCATAATTGTTACCCATTCCTCGTTGTATATTGATCTGGTCTTCTGCCCTCTCCTCTGTATTATCACTGTCTTTGGTCATAGCCTCAAGAGCCAAATCAGGCCGTAACTTTAAATCCATCGACTTGCACGCGTCGAGCACGATAAGACTGGACTCAAGCCTATAGATAATGGCAGGCAGGTTGTAGGCCATGGCAACCACGCGTACTGGAAGCTTCGATTTATTAATAGAGATGTAAACATGCATTCAGGATTTGAAGAACTCACAACTGAAATGCGTAAAGTTTGAAATACTAGATAACATCTTCTCTGGATGTCACGTGTAACATCAAATTTATCAAGTAGATTTCGACGAAGAGGTATATACTCTGCTTCAACGACCAATAAAGCCTCTCTTCGGCTGATTTTAGACCGGGAGCTGGTCCACAGACTGACAATAGAGCCCCAAATATCAGTCGCATATTGCGTCTGACGCTGATGTCGACCTCTTGGGAGGCCGGGGAGTTGAGGATCCGTGGAGCGAAGATCAGGGCGCCTACGTATGGTGTAAAACTTTCGAGAGCCATCATAAGGGTCGATGACAAATTTATCATCGAATACATCTTCTGGTTGGTTCTCCCACTCGATATGGTCGGGTCCATTTTGGATTTGCAGAACGCAATCCCAATCTATAATCATACGAGTATCTCTTCCGCAGTCAACGTATTCTGCATCATGTGAATGTGCCAGCGGCGCAAAGAAATACGGCATTTTTTCTACCTCACCGGCAAACTCTTTGCTGAACACATCTTTGAAGATTCTGAGAGTGAACCGGTTCAATCCGTCAATATCTCGGGAGTCACACTCCATGGGGGTAGGCAAAGATAAGCATTCAACATCTGACACTTGCTGGTTCTCAAAGTATAGGGGAAATGTAGCTATATTTGGCAGAGGTTCTCTTGTCAGAAGAGCCAGAGGTTGAGAAGCTCGTCCCAGTGCTTTCGGGTTAGACAGCCTAATTACTGTCACGAAGAGCTTTTCAGGGACCCCTACAACGGACCACGAGTATGGTTTTCGTCTCATGGGATATTCGGCTCGTTTCTTTGAGCTTATCGCGAGCCTAGCATTACGCATAGCCGGAAGTCGTTTTAGAAATGTTGACCGGAGGTTGTCATCGAGGTGCTTCTGCTTCTTCAGCTTCAAACACATCTCAAAGGCTGCCGAGCACTTCGCCACCTGTTTCGATGAGGCACGGCGTCCAATTGCGCTTTTAATTGGAGAGGCATCAGGAAGCAGAACTTCGCATTCGAACTCGCCGCCGACGTTGTGCACGATATAGTCAGCAGTGTAACAGGGTACGTCGGTTGGGTGTGGTAAAGACGACACAAAGTTCGCAAGTACTGTGATGCTACCCTTGTACGTCAACTTCGCACCGGTAGAAGGAACTTTATATACTCGATGGCTTCTTTCTTTGGACAGATGGTACTCGATGTCGTAATCGCAACCGGTGATAAGACGGTCTTCCGGCAGCATATCGCAAAAATTACGCAATTTAGCCTCGTGGTCCTGGATCTCGGTGATGAGTTGACGATGTGCAAAATTACCAGATTCAATCATTTGGTAGAATTTCGAATCGAAACGTCGCGCGCGACCTCTGGATTGGATATACTGAATCACTGTCTTGTAAAGATCAAACCTGATTACAACATTACAATCAGGTATATCAATACCCTCCTCGCCTGCACTTGTAGCGAAGAGACAATTCAAGTCGCCGCTTCGGAAGCACTTGATCGTCGATTTTTGCTCGCTCAATGTCATACCAAGGTCACCACCAGATGTACTACTGGTGGAACCCATCTATGTCTAGTCAGTTTATGTAAGTTTACTGAACGCTCAAGATTAGGTACGCACAAGTTTACCCGCCTTGTAACCCCGGAGGCGCAGGTCAGGTTGCTGGAAGATGTCGGCAAGTAGCGCAACCGTAAGACGCTGCTCAGCAAAAATGAGGCATTTATCTGTTCTCGGATCAAAATGCTCATTTAGGTGGTCGATTAATTTAATGACTTTGTGCGAGAGATGAAATGGATTCAACTCGAGAATCGCAAATGAATGCCCTTTGATCAGCTGGTTTGCTTGTCGAACGGCTTCGATTGCCTCTCGTTCGGCGTCTAGAATAGAAACGGGCTGTAGCAACTGCATATGGGTGAAATCGCGTTCCGTTTTCGCCTCGATCCTTTGAGCCTGCTCTTCGGTAAACCAGAGTTTCCACACGCGGTCTGCAGCCCAACGTCCTAACTCATTGGTGCAATCTCTAGAATAGGTGAACATTCTAGCAAATGCTTGGTTTCGGCCAACAAGCTGATGCAGTTTCTGCCATAAGACTGTTTCAAATGCAATATTCACATTCTGATACTCTACGAGTCCTTCAGTTGGTTTATTGATGGCCGCTCTTGAGAACACTGCCGGGTCGTTCACTGTTGCTATCTCGCAGTGCAGAAGGCCCTCTAACTGAGCAGCTGCAACGTGTACATTCGTTTTCGCGTCGACGGGTGAAGCCGTCATACCGAGAATCCGAGGGCGTTCGCGATTATCCTTTTCGAGTGTCGCATAGAAATCTTTGACGATTCTTGCATAAGGGTGATTCTTTTTTGCATGGTGGGCTTCGTCAAAAATGAGAAGATTGACCTGCTCCATTCGTATAAAGGAGTGGCACAGACAGTGATGAAGAATCTCCGCAGTGCATACAATAACCGTCTTCTGATCAATGATTTGACTCCAGAATTCTTTCGTGTAGATAACTGCACCGGAATCACCTGTAATCGAATCCATTTTGAAGTCGAGATTTGTTTCAAGGACTCTGTATTGTTGGTGGACCAAGGCAACCTTGTCAACCTAGAGAAAAGAATCAGTGATCAGCATCGTGGCTGGCCGGAGACACTGACCAGAAAAAAAGCCAACTTATGCTCCTGTCCAGCCCTTCTGTTATCCAGCTCCTGCTCTACAATATGACGCAGGAGGAGCGCAGCTATGAGGGTTTTGCCGCTTCCTACCCAGATTGTGGTCAGTGAGCTGCAATGCGAAAAGATAACAATGGGACAGCAAACAACCTGTATCAAGCACAGCAATGATGTTCTTCTGCTTAGCTCTTTCGAAGAGTTCGGTCTGGTATTCCCTAGGACTGCTAATGATGGGTTCATCCTCCATATCCTTCAGACCAAGCTCAGCCAATATGCTTTGACCGCCCGTACTGGGGCCACGAGTACTGTTGTGTGCACGTTGCCTCTGGTTCCGAAGCCAATCATCGAAGAGAAACTTGTCTTGGGCAAGGTGGCTGTGAGTAATTAGCTGGGGGGGAATGTCATCCTGAACGGAGACTTCATCATCGGAACAGTCGTAGTCCTCCATGTTTGTTTCCGAGCAACGGGGCGTAAACGGTGAAGATCATTGGTAATAGACCAAAGCCGAGTTCGAAGATGGAAATTTCAACACCCGACGATCTTGAATGGAATTTGTCCTACATAGATAAGTAGATAAGTGTTTGGCAGGTAGATACCTGGGAGTTTGGTGGAACGTGTACCAGGAGGGGAAAAGGCCAATAGAGCATCTGTACCTGACAAGCACAAGCAGCTGCAGCCTCCCAGTCCGGCACCTGCCTACAGACATCCAAACAACAACACTGATATATCTCAATGCCTACCTGGGTCGCGCGCTCAGTACCACGTAACCTCGGCTAACGTTTAACTGTATTAACCTGCGGGAAGCCATCCGCGCATTATGAATAGGGTATGTACAAACTAGATTGATGGGAATTATTCATCTTTCATTCATGATATGTCAGAAATAGGTGGCAGATCATAGCTCCGCACTGCTAATCTGCCGTGGTTAATGGTATGTATGTGGTTATACATCTTTATCTTGGTGCTTGCATGATACGCGTCTGAGCACAGTTACATGTAACAACTAAGTCAGAGGCGGATTGCCAAAGTCTTATCAAGACAAAAGTGAAGCCCCATGATGCACATAAATTTAGTTAGTATAGGAATCTTCATAAGAAAGACATGGTTTGAAAACATGAAAAGATAGAATGAAATACGTAAAAGTTCATAGATAACTTGCCTCGAGGCGTAACAGGGCAAGGTACCTACTTACGTATTACCTTACCTGGGCGGTACTTATTACCCACATGAACTGGCCTCCGTTTGGTCAATGCTGCAGCATGCATGCACAGTGGATATTGGTTAGCTTGCATATATTCCACTAAAGAGGCGCATTTAGCCCCACCACACGCGATCCCTTCTCTCAGATCTTGTGCCAATAAAGTGCTTCTAGATTTGCTAGGTCACCTTACCTTGTACCTACAGTTTTGAGAGAATCCCTTCTTTAAACAAGTCCCATTTTATTATACAGATAGCAAGAACCGTCGTCTCATCCAGCTGATTACCCGAGCCCTCATGCCAACAGCATTATAGAGTCAACATGGCTGAGGAACCCAGGACGCTGAAGTCGGCCTTTCAAGCCGCTGAGGCAAAACGCTTGGCAATCGAGGGGTCTTATGATATGACCTCATCAACCTACCAGGAGGATGTCGAAGCAGCACGGCAGTCTTACGACGAGTGCGCTCAGATAATTGACAAGATCTCCTTGTTCAGCACTAATGAGTCCCTCGAGGACCTCGCTACATCGGACATACCTTATCTCCTAGTCTTCTACCACACAGCTGAGCTGCTTCAGAAAGTCTCAGCCAGCTCGCCTCTGGAGCGGAGAAGAATCTTGACCTCCACCCGCGACGCCTACGAGAGGTTTCTTCATCTCTTGGACAGCTACTCTATTCTCTCCCCGCAGGATAAGAAGCTCTTTGCCGAGTACAATGAAGATCCCACCGACTTCTCAACCATTTCAATCAAAGACCCCAACGCACGTCGCAACGCTAAGATTGCGAATTTCAAGGCGGAGAAGGAATTAAAGCAGAAGCTGGAATATATGCGCAACTCACCTCGGTATCTAGAGGATGGCGGGGATGAAGAGGCCGTTCGCGAGCTGTATCTCGCCAACATTGCCCTGAGTGTCCACATGACATTTCAAGGTCTCGAAGGTATTAACCGGGAGGTGGAAGTTCTAGCGCAAGCCCCTATCCCCTTGATGCCCCAGCATACAACCATACAAGAGGATGAGCGAAGACGTAAGGAGTCGATAGATATGGATAACTACTCAGAGAAACTCGATGCCCCATTACGGCTGCAAGCCGGATCTAAAGGGCCTTTACTCAGCAAAGAGGGAAAGCCGCTACGGCCGTTCACTCTCGTGGGGGACCGCCAAGAACTACAGCGTGGGGTATTCCGGCCCGGGCACAACCTTCCAACGATGTCTATCGATGAGTACCTCGAGGAGGAAATAAGACGGGGTGGTATTATCGAGGGAGGTGGTGAAGCGAGTGGAAGGCAGCCGGAACCTGACGAGGATAACATGGAGAAAGCAGACGAAGAGACGATGAAAGCCCGGGCGTGGGACGAATTCACAGAAGCTAACCCACGTGGAAGCGGGAACACGATCAACAGAGGGTAACATAAAGAAAAACAAGTATCCTTCTCACTTAAATGTAACGGTGATGAGTATAAGAGAGACTCAGGGGGAGTGACACAGGGGAAGAGCGTGTGTCTCGAATCACTTCCTTTTGCACAATACCCATGTTACCTACCTTAGGAGGCGGGCAATACAGTGCGTATACGGTTTTCTTGCATCTTTGCATATCCATCTAGATAGACGATAAATGAGTCTAACGGGTTATGCCACAGCTTCACAATGACACCCATTGAAATTCAGTTGTCGCGATTCCTTAACCTCAAAGGCTGGTAGAAACGCCAATACCTAGCTTGCTTCCTACAAGTTTCCACAAGACACCAAATACCTCGGCCGCATCCCGCCCACGCCCCGAATCGTCCTCCTCTCCCTCACAAGTTGGCACAGCAGGTACTGTTCTCGGAGGTGTGCATGTGCGCGGGCGACAATGGCGCCAACCGAGCAAGATCCGCTCCTGCTGCTGAGGCAGTCGATCGCGTCAGGCAGCGCCATCGTGCCAACAGCGTCCGCCGATGCATCGGCGCCTGAAGTCGGCCTATCGCAGGCGACACACCTCACATTCACGTCGCCGAGCCGCATTTCCCTGCCCATCGACACGCCCACGCGCTTTGTGTCCAACGACACGCCCGTCGACCTGCGCAGCATCTACTTTGCCTGGCTGAACCGCGAGGTCGCCATCCCCGAGTACAACTCGTTCGCGTCGCAGTTCAACCAGGACCTGGGTGGCAAGGCACAGGTCCACAAGTTTGCCTACATCGAGAAGCTAGACCTGATCACATGGCTCGAGGGCGCCAGCGAAGAAAGCGAGCACATCAAGCCCCTGGCCGGCGACAAGGACGGCTCCGCGTCTACTGCCGCCGCGGCTCTTGCGTCCAAGGGCGCCGCCGCACCGGTCATTGGCTCGACGCTGGGCAGATCAGGGAAAGGTACTCTAGATCCCCGGCTTGCAAGTATATACAACAGCGAGCGGAAGATGGGAGATCGGAACAGCGTATTACGTGGCATCAAGCCGACAGTCCGTGCCATTGCTCCCTGCTCTTGAAAAGATCTTGACACTAACCGGTCGTCTCAGGACTTCTCCCATGTGCGCAAGTTTGCCGCCTTGTTTATGACCAAGAAGCCGCTACATCCTTCATCCTCAAATGTCGTCAGCAATCCCGCCATAGCGTCTCACCAGAAACAGAAGCGACCCGATCCTATTATACTACTCTCTCCTTCCGCCTCGTCGCTTCTCAGAATGTCAAACATAAAATCTTTTCTCGAAAGCAGTCAATACGTGCCACCCAACTCCTTGGCTGCCAGCTCGAGTACAAGTGCAAACATGCTGCACATCAACCGTCTCATGAAAGACATCGATGCGAACCGACCCATGCGCTTCATTCTCGTGGAAGGAGCGGAGCAGTTCAAGCCGGAGTACTGGAACCGAGTAGTAGCTGTGTTCACTACCGGCCAAACCTGGCAATTCAAAAACTACAAGTGGAGCAACCCGACCGAGCTGTTCCGCCATATACCCGGCATTTACGTCGGTTGGCGTGGTGAGCAGCCTCCTGAGAGCGTCCGAACATGGGGTCACAGAGTCATGAACGTGGCCGTAGATCGATGGAAGAACCCGGGAACGACCACCGTAGATTCAAGTCGATGGCGAGACCGTGAAGCTGTAGAGGGCATCTGGAAGACGATTGAGAACAACATGCGCGCAAAAGGCTGGAAACGCGACCAAGCGCCATCCTCGATATGAGACAGTGGTGACTAAGTCGCAGCGCGCATTAATACTAGCACTACCACGGGAACCGCCCAGGTCCCTGGATACATGTACAAAACTCATGCTCTGATAGTTGGGGGAGGGTCAACCACACTGCGGAGCTTTCAGCAGATGGAACGAGATCTTGACCCTACCGCACCGGGTGGATCTTGATTTTATGTGTAGGAAATCTGTATATTACTAGCCAAAAGGCAGGGCGCAAGCGGAGTTCGGGAGGGAAAAGCCCAGGTAACGGCGTAAGGGATTCCCTCATGTCCACCACGTACTTCTAATATGTGTCAACAGCCGTATCCCTCCAAAATGGCATACGTCTAGGGATGGCAGTCATCAAGAAGAGCGCCTTCATCTACCAGCACACCCTAAATTAGGAAGAATACCAAGTAATGACATAATATCACTTCCCGTTCACCCCGGCTGCGGCATAGCTTAGTTTGTGACATGCCCAGCATAATAATACGACGTACTTACATGCAACACGTCTTTCGGCTATCGTCTCACTCTCTTTCTGCTTTGCCCATTGACCAATGGAGCACTTCTCCCAATGCGGTCCAGCCGCCTGACCACCACGCAGGTAGGCTAGCAGTCGTCTTACATACATACTGCAGAGCAGTGGCGAGGACCGATTGGCGCTTGGACGGGGAGCTTGATACAACACCGTCTCATCCTCACCAACGAAAACAGAGCTGTGAAATGAGAGCTGACGGCATAGCCGCCCCCGTCCCAGCGGAAGCGCCGGGCCATGCGGCATTACCTGGGTATGTTGTATAGTGCTCCGTATACCCCGTCTGACGTGCAGACGGGCTGGCGCGAGACAAAGAATAACAAGAGGACAAGGAAAAGGGGAAGGGGAAGATACAGATGAAGGGAAAAAAAGAAATGTGTTTAGGGTATGCTTGCAGATTTCATCTGCATCGCCACGTATCTGCAGAGCGCATGCCCGTTACCCCTGGGCTATACAGCGTACATGCGTACTAGCACATACTGCGATACATTCTTGCATACATAGCTGTGGACGGATAGGATGCGACGTGTCAATCGTGTCCATTCCGCGCTAGGGCGAGCTGCAGGCTGGAATGAGGTTCGTTATGGTCTGGCTTGGTTTGTTTTGCTTTGATACCCTAGCCGCTTGGCTGGGTCTGCTAGTTAGTTGTTAGGTGGCCAGCTGCAGACTGCCAGGCTCTGGTTCTGGAGGCACTGGGTTGTTGCCCGTTGGTGTGCTGGCTTTGTGATGATTTGCTCAGATCACATCTGTCTTGGCCTTGGGTTAGGCGTTCGGTGAGAGTAAACTCGAATTGTGCGTGATTTGATGAGGATCATATGTCCGCAAATGTTAGATCCTACGTAGTAACTTAGATTATTATCCTATACAGCGAGATCCAGACTCGCAACTATTATGGGAGGGAATTGGCTAGTTGGCTTTCAGCCAGGAGTTCTAATTGAGCAAGACGGATTGTTTGTTCATTTGTCCCGTAGTTTGAGATGGGAATTTGCAAACCACTCGAGAACCCGAGCTTGTTTCGCAATTAGCTTGGACCCGGAATGGCTACCTAGGTAAATAGTCAGAGAGTTGTTGATCATATGTAAATAAGGATAGAAACCTCGTTGCTGCGCAACCGCTCGCAACTCTCTTCCTAACTTTACCCAGTCTGATTACAAATTACTTCTCTGTCTATTACACAGGCATAAGTTACACGAGTAAGCTGTGTTGGAAGATAGCAATATGCTGTCTGGGCCTATTTGTCCATCTACTCTTCTTTCAGGTTGTCCTTTGTGCCATAAGTTATGGTGATTTAGCCTCTATTCAGGATATCAACCAAACATAGAAGTAAGCTAACTAGTTAACTTAAAGAGGATCACAAGTTGTTGAGCTCTTCTAACTAAAGTAACTTCATACATTGCGACTAGTAAAGTGAGAGTCAACAACACATAACTTATTCAATCACATATGTATGAATGATACACGCTTGCGGTTGTCACATTGCTTGACAGACCTCGTGTATTATTTGTTCATCTGATTATCAAACGGTTTGACATGACTGCGTGTCCTCCTCCTTCTCGTCTCAGTCGACAGCCGATCTAAGCAACAACATGCTAATAACAGTAGTATAAGCGCACCTTTAAACGCATGAGACGCCATAGGGTAACTTTCAGTGTTATCACCTTAGCTGGTTCCTTCTTGCGTAATGTAGATATCGACTTTCAGTGCTTAGTTTTCCATTTTACTATACTCTGTAACTTTCTTCCTATTAAGTCATTGAGGTTAAAATAATTATAAAAGTAACATAAGAAAAGTTGCCTCCCGCCTTAGTAGGCCATACCGGTCCAACCTTATTTGCTCACATTCAAATCCCGATGATGGACCTAAACTAGCCTACCCGTTCCCTCCATCAACTAGCCTCTCGGCAGCAACTCAAAACAAACGCCATTTGAATGTTTTGCCGATATGATCATCTATGATCAGGCCAAGCATCTCAAACTCCCTTCAAGCCACACTACCCGGGCCTCGGCGTCGCCGAGCCCGAAGCGAAACCTTGGGTTCCAATCACCGACTGATCGTAGCATGACATCACAAGGCATCATCAAACTCTGAATAGACTTATTGGCTTCGCGCTGGTTCCTGCATCATTCATGAAGCTCCCTACATGGGTAGGGATGGAGCGTGCGGCGGTCCCGTTCCAAGATATGCGTACACGCTTAAGCATAGATTGAGTTGTTGATGCAGTAATGTTTGCGACATTGAAGGACGGATTCCAACACAGTGTACGCCGGATAGAGATATCTCAAGTAACTCCAGGGCCAGTTCATTACCAGGTACCAGCTAGTATCACACCATTGTTGAGTGGCTACTGAAGGCTAATATGGAAGGAAGTTGATATCGAACCCTCTCTATTAGGTAATCAAGCATCATTCTGGACCCAATAGTAGCGAGTAGGGGCATGGGGCTTCCTTGCTAGTATGGTAGGAGACTAATTATGCTTGTTCTTACGCGGTGGACGTCACTCGGTGACCAAGTACGGTGCATTGCAAGGCGGAGGGCTGACAAACAGACGAACCACATCCCACAATATCCCCATATCTCAAATATAAACTACACCGCACTGACAGTATTGGCTGGGGCTGATTCTGAGTTCGGCCGGCTCTGGACTTAGTCTCTATGTCACAGAGAGAAACATAACGCAAGCTCTTACGCATCCTGTACCGGCAGTCGTGTTGCAGGGACCGTCAGATCCTCCTTTGTTTTTTCTCCTGCTCGCACAAATTATACAAGTCAACCAACGCCCAATGGCTAAATTAGGCTCGGTAGTCATATTAGTCCGTCTACTAGAGGAACAATTCTTGGGTACATATGTTGTTGGGGGCTATACTAGTGTAACATAAACCGGGGTATTTAGACAAAATGCGTATGATTACCGCTTGCGTACCCGTATTAGGCTCTATTTTGACGTAACGTGTGGCCACATGTTCACGAATAGTTTAATAGAATAAGAATAACAATAATGAGAGTAACATGAAGGGATGTATATCTACTTTGGCTGGCGTAAGTGGTACGTATCAGTGATGGGTGGAAAGACGGGAACTTGATAAGTAGGTAGAGTACTTGCTGTTCAAACTCACGGCATCGAACTCTTGATGAAGATATCAAATACAGGTTGGATTTCTTGATTTCGTATCATAGCACATGTGAAGCTTCTGTATCTTGCATAATCGGTGCGCACATATGCTCACAGTCTCTTTAGATCCCTCCACGGCTGACATGTCCCTATACTGCCATGTAGTACCACCTTACCCAAGAGAGGCCTTTGGTTGGGAATTATTCCACCTCTGTTTGAAGAGACCTTCCCCATATTCCACACTTCGTTAGGGCGAGGTAACGGTTTCTTATACTGATTGGCGAAAACTAATAGAAAATATCGTGCAGCACTGATACAACTTTATTTCCTCTAGTCCCTTCATCTATTGGTCTACTGGGTAGCGTACAGACTCGCCTGGGAATGAAGGCCTGAGCATGGCCGTATTATTTGGACTGAACTGTTAGTTGTGTAGTATTCCGTATCAACAGACTAATGAATATTGGGGTAGCCGACGATGTGATGTCGTCTCTGTGAGTGATGGTGCCTAATGCGCTGGTTGGTGAATTTACGAGCTTAGTTTGTAGCTTTCCTTTAGCTGTACTAGGTATCAAGAGGTATCAATACGTTATCATGATATTTGTAGGCAAACTGTTCGTCTCCATGTACTTACCAGTTTAGCGTAGTTCACATTTGTTAATTATGGTCGTTAAATGAGGTTTCCGCTGATCCCGTCTCCCATTGTTCCACAAAATGTCAAATATCATGCGGAGTTCAACACTATCTTGGTTTATAGCCCGTTCGTAACTAACTACGTCCGGGGGGCCTTGATAGGAAATGGCGCGACAATCCACGCTAAGCCTAGGAATTACATTGATTGGTTTCAGCGAAATTCGTAACAATCGACTTCATTTGAGCTTATCATGGTTCAACAGCTAGAATAGATAAATAGACGCTTGCGGCAAGACGGTACGGAAGTGAGAGCAAAGCCGGGACATTGTCCTCCGAGGTTCACTTTGAGACTTGTGTCGTTCCGAGCCTTTTCATGTACGTCCCGAGGAAGCGACGATGCATTACCGTCCGCGGCTAGCAATCAATCAATCAGTTAATCAACCATCGTGACATTCCAGGAGATTGGTAAGCTGTTCTGAAAAGTACCGTACGTGGATTTGACGATCAAAAATTAAAGAAAAACGTGACATTAATCCGGGGCCACATGATGCTGTCGGACTAGTGGCTTCAACAAGGTACGTTATGTAAAGTTACGGCCAATGCCGCTTATAAACGACGCTGGTTGGCTGGAGGGTTGCGGGTTTAGTCCAACGTGCTCCCATTGGAGCATCACAGGAAGATCCCCTCACGTCATCCTGTCGCCACGTGGTGGAACAATGTCCGAAAGATAAATTGTAATACCGGTCGGTACATATCACAAACCTAGGGCGCACATCGGCGCAAATCAGAGTAAACAGTTCTCCGTTTTCGAGAGCTCGAATTACCTACGCATCCTGATTTGAAGGGAAGGGGAAGAGAAAATCGACGGGGAGGAAGAACGAAAGAAAGAACAAAAGTCCAATAATCTACCATGCTGGCCCTTACCTGCACGTACCGTATTTACCGAGACGACGATTGATTCGACCCGTATGACTAAGGTAGGGTTGCATTGGGCTGCCGTGATGGTCAGATCTAGTTCTTTCGCGCCGGACCGGAGTCAACTATAGCTGCATGAAACAACGGGTCTAGCTTGCCATCCAGATGGGCGGTGTAGCATCGCGCGACGCCGCGACGGGTTTGACGGACAAGAAGGATTTCTTCTTGTCTGTCTGTCTGTCTCTCTTTCTCTTTCTGTCTGAGAGACGAGTATCGTGGAATGTGAGACCAGAGGTGAAGAAATGCAAAATGGAAAAATGCCGGCCGGCCGAATCGGTGTGTCTAGACCAAACCGTGTCACCGTCGCGCCAGGTTTCACTCACGAGCGTGAAGTTGGAAACCAAGACACAAACAAGTCAGACCCGAAAAAAGCGGGAAAGTGACAGTACAGTACCGGGACGCCGGTGGCTAGAAGAAGCCGGACCAAGGACTTCCCCTCGCGCATATGATAGGCGTCGGCTTACTCGTCGTAGGAGAAAGGGGGGGTTGCGGAGGGGCAACATGAAAGCCACACCATGCAGTGGTAATTTATGCAGGACTAGAAAAGAATGCCGCCGTCAGATGCCGTAGCCAGATACCGTGGCCGGAGAGGGGGCGACGTTGTCCCACTTCGTTGCATTTATAGTCTAGAAATCGAAGCTGCTGAAATATCTCCAGATGTCCTGTATGCGAAGCAGAGGATATACGGAATGAAGCAGATGGTGGATGGTATCATACAGTAGCGTCCGCTGACTGGACAGTCACTGGAGGAGTATGTATGTACATCCATCTGACTACCTAAATCTACGGCGATATGCACGTGCGGAGAGGTGATGGGTCAGTGGATGATGGGTGACAGTGCGCAAGCAGGCTACCAGTCAACCCCAAAGTTTATGTCTGCCTGCTCGTCCGCCTACCTGCAGAAATAACGTGCTCTCGACCTAAATGCTAGATATGCAATGCACGCTTCGTCGGGTCGCACTGAGATGGATGCCCACGATGGCCCACGAGGGGCAGCTCGCGTTTTTTTAATTAATCGAAAAAATAGTGAGCCCCCGAATTAAGTCCGATAGGATAGGATATGCTGCAGCATCGTGACCCTAAGGCCCGACATCTGCAAGTTAGTTGCTTGCTTACTTGCTGTTATGTAACGCTGAGCAGTAGAAATCGGCCTTGGTCAAAACTGATAGTGCAACCGGTGAGAAGGGGGAAAAGAGAAAAGGATAGGCAGGGCGAAACAATGATGATGTTACTAATAAAGATAATATAAATCAAACTGTCGCTACCATGGCTCGACTGAAGGTCTGTGTGTAGGTACAGTAGGTACTGTAGATTGGTTCTCGGCCGCGCGGTTCCAACGCATATGCATACCCTTCACGGCTGGAATGTCATGCATCGTGTGGAATACAGGGACCACACCTAGGTAGTCGGGGCGGAGAAAAGGAGAGATCAGTATACCTACTGTACCCAGGAGTACCGCATGTTGGTCAAGCTACTAACTGCTAAGTTAGTCTTGGACCCTTTTGTACACATAGCGTACTACGTAGAGTAGGCGGTGTAGATATCCTAGGTCTTCTCCTGACAAGACTTAATAAACCAGTCCTTGACATATCGAACTGCTACGAAGGGTACTTCGTAGATGGGTCACCGACAGTGCCGGCTAGGTGCACGAATGTGCTGCAATGTCGTTGCACTATCGTCTCTGAAATGGTTCGGTCGATGGCCGTCGGGACCTAGTATAGAAAGCCGTGACACGATCGTAGGAGGCTGCCACTACCTCCTGCCGTACGCCGTCCACAGCAGCATTAGGCATACTACATATTTTGTCTCGTCGTGTAAGTGTACTGAGTGATGATCAATAATCCTCCCTTGTGTCGCAAACAATACTGGTCCACTAGGTTGTGCACGAGTCGCTAGACAGGGATGCCGGCTAACGGGAGTCTCGATCTTCCCTAATTATGCCTCGCGCCAGCCACGTGAATAATGGCGAAGTGCCGTCACCGTAGTGTTGTTCTTTCCCCAGACCTCCCAGGGAATGGGTAATAAAATACCTACCTGCCTAGACCGTGGAGTTTCCGCCCCTAGAAGATGCGTGAAGTAGTGTACTTGTGTATACCCTTGACGGCCAAGACGTCGACCCTTTTCCGTTGCAACGATTCACACATCTTGTCGCTATCTTAATGAGAATAAGACTTACTGTAGATTTGTCTACCGGAGAAAAGCAGAGCTCGGTGAGGATAGTCCGTCAGTCAATTAGTCACCGATGTCAGTTTGTTGTTGATGATGCTCGAAATAGAGTGGCGAGTATCAAGCGGTGTGATTGACGATGATCCCTGGGGTGACGGTGCCCATTCTCGGTTATCTCAACCGCCTCAGGGAATGTGTCTCGTGTTTGCCTTGGACTTCTTTGCACAGTACGGGAGGCCGTGCGCACAAGATGACCACTACTTGTACCATCGTGTGGACTTTCATGTAAGGAGCAAGGAGTATAGATATGCGTATACCCACCCAACCGGCCGATACATCGGCTGTTGCTGATCCCGGCCGTTCTCGTCAGGGACGCGGCTGAGTGCAGGGTCGCTTGGGCCGTGAGAGAATCTCTCGTCTCTCTCTCCCTCCACCCGCCCCTCTTTCGTCGCGTGTGTGTGTGCTACCTGGATGGCTTTCTCCACATGCCATGCGATTGCGCGGCTAGCCACAGGGAGGTCCTGGTGGCCCGGACACACGCAAATCGCAATTGCTTACCAGGCTTTTGGGTCAAACGGTGTCGCCGGTAGACCCGTGCCTCAACAGCGCAGGTTGTCTAATCTTGCTAAGCGGCAGGCATACCACTGTCTTGGTACCAAATGAGACCCTGAGTAATTCGCTACTCCAAATTCCAATTGCCGGAAGATCCGCGTACCCTGGAATTGCAGCCATTACACGTGTAATTGCCATGTGGCTCGGGAAGGTGGGATTAAAGGCAGACGGCGTCAAGCATCCCCCCCTTACTACATGTCGTTTAACGAATTGGAGTGTTTCTACCTGTGGCAGGTAGTAATCTGGGCCATCCTGCTGTAATTCCGGAAGCATGAGATCACAATCCGCAACAAGCCATGGTCGGTTTTCCCTCTTTCCCCATGTACGTACGTAGTATATGTGCAGGGCCACAGCGGCCTCGCTGAGAAAAATCCTGACTGTATTGTTGAGGTGGGTTGGCTTGCCAAGCCTCGTGTTCTCGGAGATGCTTGATTGTGGCTACGTCCAGGACTGCTGAGAAGGGGCATTATTAATTTTTGCGCATACGCGGAATTTTCGTTTGTCATGCGGTGAGAGGCGACGACGGCGAGTTGGAAAAAGAACGGACGAGAGAAACTGATATATCATTCTCTTATCGCCAAACATGACCCACCTGTCTCACCCTGGTCCTTGCGGTGGCTCTTGTTTTCCACGTGGCAAGCTGGGCGAAGAGATCCCGTCGTAACGAAGCATGGCATGGCTTGTCAGGAAGGTCCCCGTGTGGTGTGACACACCAGGAAAAACAACAACAATAATCAGCCGGGTCAAAGAGATTATCGTGGAGGTGCATGTCATAGCAACGTAGATGCATGGATGCCAAGATGACGGGAGTTTTTGGGAGTGCCGTACCAGTATACTGTACAGCTGCACTCTCGATCTTGAATCTCTAAAGGAGTGCTATGTATTTTGTTCGGAGATCGACCAGCCATTGGTCTTCAGCTACTGCTTTAGATTTACTGTGCATATGACATATGTAGCGTTAAAATTAGCTGCGTTCCAGCCTGTGCAATAATCGCTGTTATTTGACTTTTCCCGCTAAGCGTGCGCAAACCGAGGAATTTATTGGTATCAGCATTTACCACTACGTACTGTGGTCCTCGATACTGTCGCAATCCGGCTAATTACCATTGTATTATTAGTGAGAATTTGAGTGCTGAGGATTTATGCATGCGCTGAGAGAATTGAAAATAAAAATATTAATATGTTTGTACACTAAGAAAATGGACAACTTGACAAAGTAGACAACATCACGTCAGGCCAGGGCTTTCAATGACAAATGGTCCCGAAGCATTTGGCTGCCGGTCGCTCTCATGCCTCTCTCCAAGAGTACTTCCCAAGGCAGGCAGTATAAGTAGTTGATACCTCATGTACTTACTATTGGTGATTAGAGAGACCACCCCTGTTGGAGCGACTCCTTGTAGTAGCAGTAGGTAGTGTCAGTTAATTGCTAATAAGCTGTCGCAGGCTGTCTTAGCGCCTAGGTTTGCACGTGGTGTACGCGTGGCGGCTAATAACACGTGGGCAGGGGGCCTGTGCCACAGACTAGGTACTTCCTTCCTTCCTCCCAAATCCCCGGCATGACGAAATGGCGAGCTGTTTGTCTCACACACAGGGAGATGAAAGAGGCTTAACACTAGTACCTAGTCGTGGCGCCCAAACAAACGTACCTAGGTATGTTGCCATCTGGACCATGCGCGTCTCAATTCTAATTAGACTCGGAAAGGATGAAACGGCAATTCTTCAGCTGTTGAAGCAAGCCTTATCGTATCGCTTCAACTAATTAATACTGTACGGAATGAGGAGCTTATCTCGCACTATCTAGACTACCTCTAAGGTGATCTGCCACAACTTGAGGACTGGCTATGCCAAGCCGCGCTTCCCATGTGTTCTGCAATTATTCTAGCGTACGGCGCAGGTAGGATTCGGCTCCGAAACATGTGGGTTTAATGATCAATACTCTATATTAGTATACGATGGAAGCTCCCTCAGGATGCTTCTATACTAGATTAGGCAATATTCTGGAAACTGGCTAAGAGGCTCAACTACTTCCAGTGCTAGATCCTTCTTGCGATGACGGTGCTGCGAAGGATACGCAGTAAAATGAACCGTGGGCCGGAAAAGAAGGATAAGCCGAACTATTTGTTCAGCTTTCTGGCCCTTGTGCGTTCCAGACCGCGATCAAATCCGCGTCTGGTATCTAATTAGGTTCGGATCCATGCTGTCGGGTACAGCCTCGGGGCATGCTACGCATATGGATACTTGTCTAGGTTCTTTTTTATCCTTTTACCTAGGTAGGTAGCGAGCGATTGTTGAGACGGAAGGGTTTCCAAAGGAGGTAAGGGCCGCATTTGAAAGTGTGTGAGCACTACTTTAGTAGCATGGCGGTATGCTATTGAATCTTAGCTCGATTAGGCTGGGTGTCGGAATGAGTAGCCATGTTTAACCAGGACAAGAATGAAGTCGGTAAGCGCCGGTTGGATTGAGAGAAAAAAACGTGGAGCGGTAGTACATTGAAACCATGGCACACCGCTCAAAATACAATGTGATTTCTTGGCAGACCCTACAGTAGCGTACCATTTCTCTCCCGTGGATGTGACAGTGATTTAGTTGTACTTGTACAATAGGTGCTTAGCTCAATTAGAAAGAAACAGCCTGGTAACTAGTATGAGGAGACAATAATTAAGCAGCGTGGAATTAACATAATCTTCCTTATTCCCTCAGAAGAATGTGCCGTGTCCCTGGTCTGTTGCAAATTAGCCCAGCACCCAGCAAGCGACTGCGACAGTCCTAGTCTCGAATGGAGGAGCTTATCTGGGTTATGGCCAGCACATGTCCGCCAATGAGCAAGTGTGGCACACTGGAGTTAAGAATTAAGTTGCCCTCAGGATGATTCAGGTTAAGAACCCGCAGGTTACTACCAATTAAGGCTGAAACAACGCATCACTTGATCATCTGCCTTGTGTGAAGATGGGGTGATGCGAATGTAGGTGACCAAGGGAGGCTCTTCCAGATCGGGTCATACCCGCCATGCTGGTTACCTCGGCACATGGCGAAGCTCAGAGTACTAGTAGAGAGAGTTATATCCCTATGGTAACAGCTCCCAATGTGCCACCGTCTCGCAGAGCCGAACTAAATGTATGCGATTCGAAGCATCCAAATTGTAGTGAGATCATGCGCTAAGTGCAGCCCTACATAGTACTCATCGCGTCCGCAAGATATTATTATTTTAAGACCAGACTACACTACGGCAAACGTCATCTCCTAGCTTCGATACCGGTCCACTTGTGGCGACGAGTCTCATCTGATTTTTTTTTTTTCCGCAGTGGGCCGGTCAGGAAGAGGTATAGTTTGCGAGAATCGTGGGTATGGGCAGTCCAACGACGCCGGGGGCATAACATCCCATTGACATTCATGTGTAAGCCACACGCCATCTGGTAGTTGACTCGAGGCGCTGCGCCTGCACCACGTGATTAATCGAGGGTATACTCTTGCTTACGGGAGATCGAGAGGTAATCAAGTCATGCGACCAATAGGATGACTATAGGATGGTTTTAGCAGGCATAAATCGGATTTATAATGCCCCTGCCAATTGCCTCTAGAGGAGCGTTCGGATTGATTAATTAGTGGCTATGAAGGCATCATGAAATCATCGTTAATTTGCTTGCTATTTATTTTTGTCAACTAATCGAGTAATAACGTCCATACCTAAGTAATTAGTCAACAATTCCTTAAGAAAACTAAGTGTACTAGTAGAGTCTCAGGGTTTAATGAACCTACTAGTACAGTACTCGGTACATACTACGCACAGGAGGGGTCGAGGATCTACTATGTATTACCCATCAAAGCGTAGGGAGAGGTACGCCGGTAATTGTCAAGGGAAAAAGGGATTAATCAACTGGGTGGCAAATCGATCGACCAGATTTGCTGATTCCTCGTGGCTGACGCGGGCTGATGTACCTTTAAACAATAAGACCACCTGGTGTAAGCATGCTAAGCATGCCGAGAGGGGTAACAAAAACGTGCGGAACCGACATGGCCCCCGTGGCCCCCCCCCCTGTCAAGGCCATGGAATGGTTAGGTAAATACACTACACGCACATGGCAAAGGCACATGTACAGTACGGCTAAACAGGGGCTAATCGGTGTCGAGTCTCTAAGATGCGGCCCGGCACTGTGCATATAGTAACAGATGGCACCGTGTTGTCGTCTTATCAACTTCATGAGTTGCGAGTTGTTACCAGATATCTGCTATGTAAAGAATAAATCGTCGGAAGTGACTATATGTCAAAGCGTTCTACTGTAGGTGTTTCGTACCTTATTCACCTACTACTAGATTCTCTTGTCATAATTATATATGTCAAGCATTTAAAATGTGGTCGGAAAACAACGAGCCCTAAGTCGATCTGACCTTTTACAAGCTATCCCAAAATTATTATGTTGACAACTCAGGACACTGAAAGAATCTATAAACACAGTACGTCTATATGACATATATCTTAAGGGCCAGTCAACCTCTTCTCACCGTATTGATATTCCTTCCACTATCTGCTGGTTAATGGGATACTTGGGTAGAGTAGATAGTGAACGGCACAGCAAGGATACGCATATGCACGATTTCAAGGGTTCACCCTGCCTAATGATAAAATACCCCGCTGACCCTCTTAACTTACAGCATTGCCTCTCGTGTACACTGGAAATGGCTACCTAAAGCAATATGGGTAGATATTAGTAGGTGTCAGAGACTTATGTTTCGAAAGTCACCACTCTCTGGGTGAACTGGTGAAGATGATCTTAGCACGTTGTGTGGTGTCGAGGAAATGGTCGCTACTAGTTGAAGCAGTAATGATATGGCAGAATCTACGTTGATGAATTCCGCAGCGGCTTGTGTGACCTGTTCTAGCGTAGAGACTGCAAACAGGGACGTAACCTTAGTATATACATATATCCTACCCTCAAAACTTAGTGTCGCGCTAAACAGCATCTTGGACAGCTGTGTCATTCATGCATCCCCGCCCAAAACTTTCTGCTTGGTTTCCGGGATGTACGAGGTGTACGAGGAGCACAAAGCAGCTTCGTATATCACTGCTTGCATGCACAGTGTCCGGCTACATTGTAGTGGGCAACACTGCCTATTCTATCTCTCATTCAATATAATATCCATATCTGAGACGTGTACTGTCACGTGTAGCACATCATATCAAGGCACACAAAGTCTTAGAACCAGTCCTCGTTGCGATGAAATTATCTGTAACGGAAGCCAACTATAACCTATGGGTAACTTATGGGCAGAGCCTACATGAGGACATACCTAAGGGTCTCTGCTGCTGTAAAGCAGTAAGTACTCGAAGTAGGTACGTATCCAGGGTAATGATATACCCCTCCAACCGCTAGCGGCTCGCACGGTGCACACTATCGTCAGATACTTCAGCGCCCGTACTCCGCAAGTCCGAGTACAACACAAGGTTATAGTGCTTCTCCCCTGTGCGCACGAGGCAAGAATACCACGACATGAGCTAAGACAATGCGCGCTAGTCCCAAACGAGCAAGTGATACACAAGTCGCACAGGTAGGGTGGTGCTCGAACACTGCACACTGTCTGCATGTACCTGAAGCGCACATGGCCCTGTCGGATTGATTTGCCTGGAAAGGGGGGTTATTGTTGAGTCTTCTTTGTTGTACTGTCGTGGAACGGTACTTCCCTCTCCTCACCTCATCTGTCACCCAACATCCTCAACCACTTACGTCCATCCATTGATCCAGCACAGTCACTCGCTCGCTCGTTCGTCAATGTCAGTGTCATCTCTGCCACCAGAACAAAACCAGCTAGATCCGGCTGATACTTGTGTTGTGGAGGTAGTGTTTTTTTCTCTCGCAGCCTTTTCTTCTTCCTTCTACTTCTCCTTCCACGCTACCAAGGCGGTTCGTTTGTCTTCCTTTAACGCCAAAACCGCACTAGACAGACAACTAGACAGGTACCCGTGCCTTCTCACTACCACCCGCCGTCTACTGTAGTGTACGACTTACCGGAACCGCCGCTCTTTTTCTCTCTGTCTCCATCCATCCATCCCTCACACTTTCGCTACTCTCCTCATCCTAACCGCTCGTCTCACTTTGGCTGCTTCAGCATCGGCCCCCAGTCCTAGCAGACGTAGTGGCTTTACTAGATCGTCCGCCCCCCTCCTCTCTCTCTGCTAGTATTCTCCCAAGGCTCTGCTTCGTTCCTCGTGCTCGTAGCTTGTACAGACTACATACAGTAGCACATGTCCGCCCGGCCCAGCCCACATTCACCTCCTGGTTCTGTTAGTTTGCCCTAAATCGCCAGTCACTGGTACGCGGAGGCTGTACGCTGCCATAACCGCAACCACAACCGCAACCACAACCACGCTACACTGCGCTCTACGTTCGGTATTTGATAATCTCGCTGCTGCGTGCTGGGAGTACCCTACCTCTTCCCTGCTCAGTTTACGGTACCCAGATCCACGATTTCGATCTGCTGGTTGGTTGGGATTCCCGATGTCCTGCCCATAATTTGCGTCGATATAGCACGGCTTTGGTTCCGACTCGAACGACCCTCTTTGTGCACTTCGACTTCTTGGTAGATGGCTGCCATCTATCAACATCCCTCACAAACTCCAACAACAACCACCACCGCTCCAACTCCAACTCCAACTCCAAATCCAAACTCAAATCCAACTACACCACCACCACAACCGCAACTTCAATCTCAACTTCAACCACAGCCTCCAGTCTCAACTTCCTCCCAGCCACGGCCGTCTCCTAGCTCTGCAACGAGAACAAAAACCTTGACCTCTGCTGCTCCAATTCCCGGTATCCGTCCTCGTCCGCGCTCCGTCTCAGTCCAGATCTCTCCTGCAGCAGCTCCTGTTCCGCCTGCTGGCACTAGCACTGGCGCTGTCACTACCGTGCAACCAAAAACCCCATCTGCTACTGGTAGCAAATCGTCTACGTAGGCATATTTTCGCAAAGCTTTTTCTATTTTGATTTTTTTTTTTCTTTGGTGGTTTTCCACCCCTCACCTAATCCGACAGCCCAAGTACCTCGAAGTATTCCAGCCTCTCGTCGCTACCACCAGAGCCACGTATCTCCAATTGACTCCTTTACTGATTGTTTCTTAGCTCGCCTCGTGCGCAGAAGCCCGTAGGCTTGCTTGCCATCGCTGCAGCCGCCTTGGATAGGACGATCACGAACCGTGCTGAGCCTCTCATTCGCAGCCGCCAGTCCTCGTCCACGCTTGATCGGCTTTCTGTGGCCCTCGAGTCCCCGACAAGTAACGAGTTTACACATCTCGACAGGTCTTCAAAGGGTCGTAGCCTGACTGGGGGCTCGTCCAACACCGCCCTTCCAAGCCCTCCTGCCGACACGCCACAGTCGAGCCAGGCATTACTGAAGGATCCTTTCTCAACGCCTTACTCTGAAACCGACGCGAGTCAACCACCTCCCGTTTTGTTGTCAGGGCTGGAAAACAAGATGCATCAAACATCCTCTCGGCTACTCCGTATGACGGACGATGATCGCCCGTTCACTCGCGTAAGTTCTCATGGGGAATACCCTCGTCTATTCTGGGATTTACCCTTCCCGTTTTTCCCGTTTCCTTTTTTTTCTTTTAAACGTTACCTCGTAGCCTTAACATGGAAATGCCCTATTTGAATTATGGCTTGTGCGCGCTAATAAACCAATTCACAATGCAGGATTTTAAAGATCTGTTCTCGACCCTGATAGTCAGCCTCCTGCCACTGTCGCCGCACCGAGTACGATTAACAAGAGTGGAGCACACGTTCCTGTCTGAAGATGCTATCAATAACCTCGGCTCCCTCAAATTCTCGCAATCCAATCGAATGCCTGACCCAAAAGACCCAACCCGCATTGTGACAACTACGACCACAACGACGTTCTCTATGGCCAAAGATATGGCTCGATCAATATGCCAACGGTTTTTAGACGCTAGATTCATAGAGTCTGCTGATGGCAAATTACAGGCCGTCTATACCATGAAGGGCGCTGTATGGCAACTGACACCCAAGGGTGTATGTGTGCTTGACCGATTCTGTTCACGAAATGGCATTCAGCAAAGGCAAATAGGCGATCTGATCGCTCAAGGATCGAGCCATCTATGTATCCTGGAACGAGACCCAGCAACAGATAAATTGGTCATGGATCGTGGCACGATGGAAGTTGTTTTTAGGCGGCTATGTGGCGCGAACGGTGGCTTAAACATAAAATCGAACGTCAACACTGCTGATTCCGATTCGTTGAGCGATTATCGGGACGGCCTTACAGGTGTAAAAATGGCCAGTGAACGAAAAATCGGCGGCAAGATATACAAAGACACATTTACGGGCAAGGGATGCTCCGATTGGTTGATGGACTGTTGTACGACCGTCGATCGACGCGAGACTTATGAGATGGCGTCACTCTTCGTTGAGTATGAGTTGATGGAGTGTGTTCAAGCAGACCGAGCATACATGGCGACATCTCCCTCTGCGGCCATTTTCCAGCCAACGAAGAATGCTATCTATCAACTAACTCAGCGGGGCAAGGAGATCCTTAGTGGTACCGGAAGAGGTCGGACCTCGGAGAGTGAAGGTCTAGGGGCGTCTGGACGACCGGGCGTTGCCAGAGACTCGAACACCCAACGCCTCGACAAGATCTTAAATGATGCAGCGCTTCGATTACTATTTCGAGAGAATCTGCGGGAAACTCACTGCGAAGAGAACTTGTCATTTTATTTGGACGTTGAGGAATTTGTTCGAAGCTGTTACGGTGCTATTAAATCGGCTCAAAAGAATCCAACTTCCACCTCGATGGATGGGATCAAAGAGATCATGGCCCAAGCCTACGGCATCTACAATGCTTTCCTAGCACCCGGTTCGCCTTGCGAATTAAATATTGACCATCAACT
Source organism: Xylaria sp. FL0933 (assembly GCA_022578765.1). Classification (NCBI taxonomy): domain Eukaryota; kingdom Fungi; phylum Ascomycota; class Sordariomycetes; order Xylariales; family Xylariaceae; genus Xylaria; species Xylaria sp. FL0933. Next base: position 286,632 of record MU389764.1, on the reverse strand, counting down.
ACGGAGCAACCTGGCCACTCGGATGACAAAGGCTGTTGGTCAAGACGTCGCCATGATTGACACTCTAAATGAGGTTATGGCGCTCTTCGAAGACGCTCAGAATGCAGTCTTCAAATTGATGGCAAGCGTAAGTAGATAAGCGATAACCGGAGATACGTGTGGAATGCTGAGCTGACTTGATATATAGGACTCGGTGCCTAAATTCTTGCGGAATGCCAAGTATGAACACACATTGAAGAATTACGATTTCGACTCCATTATCGTCGGAGGCAATCGTGCTCCTGAAAGGAGCCAGAGTCGATCCAATAGTAAAAAAGGCCAACTACGCTAGCAGGACGTCATCACATACTAGCTCAACCTTCAAATTGGAGTCACAGCAGGCCCGCATGAGATCAGGTTTTGTTTGAATTTTCCACTTAACGTGCTACGAGACTGCATGCAAGCGGCCCTTACTGCCAACCACTAATACCACAATCTTTGCGAATATTGAATTTGAACCCTCTTGTTTTCCTGGAGATACAGGCGTTGAAGGATAAACCAGCATAGAGACACCCCTCGACCGGAGTTCAGAACTACAGCAATCATGAATTGGCTTATCTGACATTTTATGGTGGCAGAAGAGGCAAAGAGGCGGGTGCTCCCGTGTATGCGAGCTCTCCAACTACAGGCGGCGGCTAGCCATGTGCATTGCACGCTCGAGTGACGGTAATGTGTCACACGATATAAATAATGGCTGCAGAAGGAAGACCTCGACGGAACACAATGGTGGCGTTGTCCTAGGTCGAGTGTTCCGGTAAAGGTTACACTTCGTGAGGATATAGAGAGAACGCTTATCATATAACGATGGCACGTCTTTGGTACGCAAGCATCAGACCCGGAGGTGTCTGGGTAAGGGAAAATTGCCAGCAGCATTTAGTGGCAAATGTACATAGGATTTGGCTTCGATCACAGCAAGCCATTTGCTGCGGCATAAAAAAAAATATGAATCATTCTACAAATTAGGGAGCATCTTTTCAGTGAAACTAGCCGATGCGCCTCCGAAACATTGCCAGCCATCAGGGAGTTGATCGGAATGTGATGGCGGGCAGTAAAGATCGCCACGACATCGTATGCATTCCAAGACAGTAGAGGCGCAGTAGGGAGCCTCATCTAAGACCTCGGCGTATCTTCGTTGTCAACCCAAATTACTGGCCTTCATGAGCATTGCTTGTCTTATTACAGATTCTCGAACTTGTTGTTTCAATAACTATGAACCTCTAGAATTCCGGTCTTCTTAAGCGCGCTCCTCCTCCCAGCTGGTGTTCCTGCTTTTCCTTCTCTCTCACTCTCTTTACTCACTTACCTACCATCACCTTCGTTTTGAGACCTGCTTTCACACTCCTTTGCATCTTGTCTACTTGGGCTTTCTCTCTCTAAGCTACCAACTGTTTGAATCTCGTGCTGCATCAAGACCAGCTCAGAAAACATGTACTTCAACACGAACATTCTCGCCGTCGTCGGCCTCCTGGCCGCGGGAGCCACGGCACAATCCTCTTCTTCTACTTCTTCTTCGACGACCTCTGCTCCTAGCGACTCGTCGTCATCAACGACGACCGCCCCTGCAACCTCTATGACTATGAGCGCCGTCAGGGGGGGCATGAACGGGACTTTCCCCGCCGTCTGGTCGTACTTCAACACCACCGTCACCTCGGTCGTCGTTGTCGACCAGCTGACGACCGTCTGCAAGGCGGCCACGACGCTTACTTTCAACGACTGCAAGTATACTGCTACTGCTGGCCAGACGCTTGTTGTTACCAACTGTCCTTGCACTGTTACTACTGTAAGTGCTTTTCTTCGTTTTTTTCTCTTTAACTTGTCTTGTCTGCCCCGTTTGTTTTGTAGACGGGTTCTGGATTGTGTTTTGTACTAGTTTAGATCCGGGGTAGAGCCGCTTTGGCTGCTTTCTCTGTGATATCTAGGCTGTTTTTTGATATCGGATTCGGAACCTGCTGGCTCCTTTACCTCCCTGGAAGCCGGGGGTTTTATCTTTATTCCAATTTTTGTGTCCTCTACCTTCTCCATGTCCTCCTTACCCCTACTCCATATTCAAGTTACTCACCAGCCAAAAACCGGACTTATGCTGCTAAACTAACCAAACCCACCAGACTGTTCCAACCATGACTTCCTCGCTCTGCCCGCCAGGCGTCACACCCCCGGCTCAGGGTATCCCGCCTCCGGTCCAGGTCGCTCCCCCGCCGCACGTTACCACCCCTACCGCTATCGTTCCCGTCTCCCCTCCCAACCCGTCCTACGTCCAGGTCGGCGGCGCCTCGTCCGTTGTCGGAGACAGCGTCAGCGGACTTATCATTGCCGCTGCCGCCGCCGCTGTCGCTCTGGGTTTCTAAGCCGAGATAGAGGTGCAAAATGGGGTTAGGTCCGGGTTGAGGCGCTCTTTATTAGAAGATGTTACGGGTTGCTTCTCCTTTCTATCGCTTTGGGGCGATTAGACGATCTCAGGGGGTTAAGATTGAAGACGAGATCTTGCTTGCATTATTATTATTATGTATTATCATTATTATGTATTATGGATATGGCTTTCTACGACTCGGTGTTCCTAATGGTTGCTATTATTGACTTCGCTTGTAATGTCTAAATTTATCACTATTATTTATATCTTTCTCTCTGCTTCGGCTAGTTTGCCACCGAACTGGTGCTGTCCCACCCTTCTCATAATGCTTCTAACATGGATTCAAGGTACTGAAATCCAGGATGAGAATGAAAAGTAAAGAAGATACATCGATAAGCACTACACTCGGAATATGGATCGCCTTGGATTTAATGAGAGACGTGTTGTTTAAGACAAAAAATGCATCGATACGCTTACAAGAATGCTGGGCATTTCGGCCAAGTCGCCAGCACTGGTCTGTAATACTCGGCCTGACTTCGGCATCGAATTACATCTCATGGACAAGCCTCATCACATGTTGCCAGATTCAAACCAAAAAAAAAAAAGGGGGGGGGGGGCTGGTTTGTGGAACATGATGAGAATAGTTTGAATAGTTACGACAATCTACCTACTGTAGGTATACTGCGGTAGTTGTTGAGTAGCGATAGTAAGTCTCACACGATCCACCACTTATAATTACTTGCGCTCGCAAAATTCTCATCTCACACCATAAAATCATTCATTCGCCAATTAGGTATTTCCCATTATCAAATGGCTTCACCATTCGGATAGTAATGTACAACTTAACTCATTATAATGGGCTTGGCGGTTAGAGGCATGATATAATTGAAGTTGGGTGTGGGTCCCGTTGTCCGCCTGTGCTACGTACCTGTTGCCTGGTACTGGAAATGGGACGGTCCCACTAAATAAATTACAGCGCTTTGACAGTCGCGCTTGACCGCGTTAACCCGGGACGCATTCTCAAAGTCAATTAGATCCTAAACGACCCTATATTTCTAAACAATACCAGCGATTTGCGCTCATTCGCCTTCTCCTCTGTGACCACACGCTACCTATACTATACAAAATACAGCATACTCCCAATGGCCTGAAACACGCAAGATCGGAGGTGTTATTATGACATGGCACCCAACCAAACGCCTGGCTCCGGCCGTCGAAAGCGAGCCCGGGTCGACGATGAGCTGGCTTCGTCGCCCGCTCCCGCACCCTCGCCGTCTTCCGTAGCTGCAAGCGCAAAGAAGCGCCGTCTCAACGGCATCGTCGACTCACCATCATCAACCCCGAAGGGCTTTTCTGCGATCACATCGGCCATTAGTGGTGCGCTCGGCCGATCTCGACGGACCAACGGAACCCGAGGAAAACCGGTCGATGAACTGGACGGCGCAGCGACAGAGCCCTCTTATGATGTACCTGCGACCGATGACGAAGAGCCGGCGAGGCCCTCGAGCAAACCGAGGAAGCTCGATTTCGGGAGGCAGCCGAAAAAGGTGACGTCTGCGGGGGACCTGTACGATGTACCAGACTCTGGCGATGAGTCGCAGTCTCCGAGAAAGACGACGAGGCATCAGGAATTGAATAATCCTGCGACACCGCGCAAGCGGAAGTCTGTCAACGGCGATGCGGGAAGTACTTCGGCGCGCTCTACGACTGCAGAGCGAGATGGGCAGGGGTTCAAGGGACCGCTCAACGATAAGGCTGCTATGACTACGCCTCGCAGAAGAGGACGGCCACCAAAAGCGCGACCAACCGAGGAAGTGCTTCCTACATTCCCACTAGCCGTCAAAGCGCGCATATATGGACCTGAAGGGAAGGGTGCTGCCGAAATAGCGTCCGACCCCCCCAAATTGAAGGGCATATTAACGCCTCGAAAGAGGAAAGCTGGTCGGCCCCTGAAGACTGTTGTTTTTGATGAGGGCGATGAACCTGGTTCGGATGTTCTTGAAGAGGATGCAACACCGAGGCCTCTGTCCTTCTCTGCCATGGGAAAATCGAGTACGCAAGGGACTAGGAAAGCTAAGAATCAGGAGGAAGATACTGGAGGAAATGAAGAGGGAGTTGAAGAAGAGGAAGAAGAAGAGGAGGAGGAGGAGGAAGATGACGAGGTTTGTGCTATTTGTTCAAAACCAGACTCGGAACCACCGAACGAGATTATCTTCTGCGAAGTCTGTGATACCGGTTTCCATCAGAAATGCTACGATGTTCCCGTCATACCTGAAGGTGACTGGATCTGCCGAACTTGCTCGCAAGAGGATATTATGCCAAATCGGCCTAATTCAACGAAAAAGACGATCACTACATCTACAGACATTCCTGAGATACCTAATTTTGAGCAACATTTCCAGAAAATGCGGCGAGTATTGCTGGATCGATGTTCTAAAAATCGCCGAATAAAACTTTGCGGCCAGAGCGAGGCTTTTGACAAGGCATACCAATTAGTGGAACAGACGGTGCTAGCTGGTGAGGGCAACTCGATGATGGTTATAGGGGGGCGCGGCTGCGGAAAGACGACGGTAGGTCTGCTCCCAAATGGCGACTTTGCCACGACTAACAAGCATAATAAGATGATAGAAGAAGTCCTATCAAACCTTCGAACCGAGCACGCAGAAGAATTCCACGTCATTCGCCTCAATGGATTCATACATACGGACGATAAGCTCGCGCTTAAAGAGATTTGGCGCCAGCTAGGCAAGGAAATGGAGATTGAAGATGACTTGGTCAACAAGGTAGGACACACAAGGTGTTACCCGTGACGTGAAATGGATCGCATTAGCTAATATTAACAGACTAATAACTATGCCGACACCATGGCTTCTCTTTTAGCTCTTTTATCGCACCCAGAGGAGATCACGGGAGCCGAAGACGGCGTGACCTCCAAATCGGTGGTCTTCATCATCGATGAATTCGAGCTGTTTGCGACCCATGCTCGGCAGACGCTGCTCTATAATCTGTTTGATATCGCTCAAGCTAGAAAAGCCCCTATAGCCGTGCTTGGATTGACAACTAGAATTGACGTGGTCGAGAGCTTGGAGAAGCGAGTCAAGAGTCGGTTCAGCCATCGTTATGTTTATCTGTCTCTCCCAAAATCGTTGCCGGCGTATTGGGATATATGCAAACAAGGCCTGATAGTGGACAAGGAGGATCTTGAGGCGGAGGGCTTCGACACTGATCTTCAGGGACTCTATAAGTTTCATGACTATTGGGATATGAAGATAGAGGTGAGCGTGACTGCGTTGTTTATCCTAAATGCCCATTACTGACAAGAACCAGGCTCTCCGTCAGACACCGGCGTTTGAGGATCATCTAGAATATCTGTACTATACGACCAAATCAGTGTCAGCATTCCTCGCATCATGTATTCAGCCTTTGTCGGCTCTGTCGATATCATCCCTTGACTTGGCACTTCCCTCATCCAGTGAAGTCGTTACATTGGAACCACAAGAACCCAAGTTGCAACTTCTCGCAGCATTATCAGATCTTGAGCTGGCGTTGCTCATCTCAGCTGCGCGCCTTGACATAGTTGCGCATACCGACACTGTCAACTTCGCCATGGCATATGACGAATATAGCGCGCAGATGGGCAGGCAGCGAGTACAGACAGCCAGCTCTGGCCTTCTCGCCTTGGGTGCCGGAGCCAGGGTCTGGAGCCGCAGCGTTGCGGTCGTGGCATGGGAACGACTGGTATCGCTGGGTCTACTGATCCCCGCCGGTATAGGTGGCAGGTCCAATGCCGCCCATGGCGGACTTGAGGGCAAGATGTGGAAGATGGACGTCCTACTTGAAGAAATCCCATCGGCTGTTGAACTCCCCGGATTCCTGGCGAAGTGGTGTAGTCAAATTTAGCTGGTTATGGGGGCGATGCCCTCTCCAGCGTCGACGCTATAACTCTTGGCCTGCATGCGCATCTGGAGGACTAAATTTGGCCACACAGCTGCCGAAACGGTAAGCGATGTGGACCAATCAGCAGCTGTATCCTATTTTAGGGAAAGAAGTCCACATAGCATAGCAGATGGTTGTCTGGGTGTTCATTGTTAGACATTCTTCCTGTCTACCTACATGTCAATCAACATACAGGTCTCCAGGATAATAATTCTTTAGCGCAACACTAGCTATTAAACAAGCAAGAGTACTGTTAATCCGCAAGGCTGATATATATTTTATATAGAAAATTAACCTGTTGATCAGTCTCGAAATATTTTTGCCACTGAGCGGCCCTTGTTCAGAAAGTAGAAGAAGGATATTTCTCTGCTAAAAATCCCCTGTTGGTACGCGTCCTAGCGTGGCGCTAAAGAATTATCATCCTGGAGACCTGTAGGATGTACACTAGGATATAGGTTATGGCCCGAGGTCTTGTATATACCGAACCTGATCGCGTGCTAGTTCCCGAAGATGGGTTGGGTGAAGGACCCCAGTTACCCCCGGCAAGGCTGGCCAGGAGTGGAAACAATTTTCAAACCAGATGGGTACCGCAGAATCCTTCTGTACCGACCTTCGGATATCGATCATTCCGAGAGTTGGTGTGGAACCGCAGCTGATGCTTGACCGAGATGGTAGCACCCGAGTTAGTTCACTAATACGCGCCGCTATCTCAAGACGTAGGTACTTCGTATTCTGCACTCTACGTAACTAAATCCTAATATGTTTCCCGCATAACTTCTTCCATGATTAATCTAGTTATTGGAACGCCACCATGTAGATAGACACTTGACAGCCTCAGTTTTTCCCCATGGTCCAAACCGAAGTGTAGTCCCGCGGATGTTCACCTCCTTCAGTCGACTCACTAATGCTGGGGAGGGCTCCCCTATTCCCGCTCGTTCCCCCGAAGACCGCAGGCGATTTTAACGGCTGCAAAAGTAGGCTTGGCCCTCCTCGACCCCGTTGACACATATGGCAATATCTGCCTTGCGGACAAGAAAATCAAAGTCTACTCCGCCGCCACCGCCGCGTCGCAGCCACATCTTGAGCATGCAAACGTCATCAGGTGCTACCTTCCGCTGACAACGCTTCCATGTAATAGAGCCGACAACAACGGCGATGCCGTCTGAGGAGGTACCGTACACACCCAGCTTATACACTCTATCTTTTTCCACAAAGTAGCCCTGAATTAGATGACCGTGAATGGGAATACACTTGAGCGTGTGTTGCGGCATGAACTCGTCCTATTCACTCAGTCGCCTCGCAGGCGTGGTGTTGGTTAGTTCGTTGGTTGTTGTAGAGTGGCAGAGTTGGGGGAAGAAAAACAGAGGGAGAGGAAAAATGCACCGTACTTTGCGCGTAAGGGTGACACGAATGTCATGTCTGTCGCCAACAAGTAAAAAGATGTCGGAGCTGTGAACGTTGGAAACTGGGAACCTGGAGAGGTGATACCCGTAAAGGGCAGCCCCCTGTGAGACAGCCAGCATACTAGATATAGTTATCGTTAGCATGAGCCCCCTCGCGTCGCTACATGTATAAACATACGGAGCGAAGAAAGGGAAGACGTTAGGACGGCTTGGGTTATGTCACCTACCCATGTGCCTTGCTGCAGAGGGCGTCGAATTTTATGCCACGTTTTTGAGCAAGCTCCCTGACACGTAAATTTACGAACGTATTCTGACCGAAGCCGCCAGTGAGGCAGAGGCGCTGATAGGTATTCAGATATTAGCCAGGCAAAGGTTAGGTAAGCGGAATGGCCTGGAAGACAGGTACGTACATCGACCGTGTAGCCGTTAGTAAGAAGTGTGGTTATCTGCTCTTCAATTGTAGTAGTGACCTTTTCTAGGTGAAAGTCGATGATAGACTCCAGCTCCTCCCTTGGGCAACTGATTAGCTAGCGCAAGGCAATGGCAAAATGGGTCGTGTCAACACAGAACCGATTTCTTTATTCCTTTTTCTTTTTCTTTTCTTTTTTGGGGAGGGGGGGGGGGGGGGGAGGGACAACTGAGACGATAATAGAATACTCACGAATGGACTGGAACTTGGTTATCCTTTACCCATCGGTAATGTGTTTCTTTGGCGGTGGGCTTAAAGTTCCCTCCTGGCACGTGGAGCCTCAGGACTGAGCATGAGCCTGGGCAAAATGTAGGGAAGATCCGATCCTCCCAATGCTTTATCGCGTCGTAATACCAAGATGGGGCAGGCAATTCCACAAGCAAGTTTTTTGTGATACTTTCAAGAAGCTTGAAAAAAGTATCTGTAAGGAGGGAGGCTCCGCAGAGTTGACTGGTGGGCGACAGGACCCAGTCAAGGCTTGGGATACCAGTCTGGGTACTGACATGCCCGGTCGAAATATCCTACACATGCTCAATGGTCAGAGGTTTCGTTAGGCCTCGATGTGGTAACTTACCATCGTCAGGCCACCGAGGTCAACTACCATGACTGTTTCGTTCTGGATAGGGACCCCCTGGCCATCGTAAGCATTCAACATGGCTGTCATCGCCGCTTCAGCTTCTGTCTGAAAGTTCACGGTCCAGGTGCTACTATCCCGGTCCGGCGCCACGATTGCGGCATCAATAGCCTTTTCGAGTTTGTCGATGTTCCAGCCGACTGGGTGGGTGACCACGAGGCGCCACGCCACGATGGGTCCAGGGGTGTTGATTTGGGATCTGCATGCTTCCCAGAGCCCTGCCAAGTAGTCTTTGAGAACCCCGATAGCAGTCTTGCGAAGATTCCTGCGCTGTTGGATAGCGTCGGCTGTGACCGGGCAGTCCATAGGATCGACCCGACGGTCGTCTTCGTGTTGCAAACATAGTTTAATGCCTTTGATCACCACGGCACCATCGCCGGTGGAATCATATCCCCAGCCAACAACATCTCCTGACGGACTATATTGAATGGAAGAGGGCACCCATTTTTGAGTTGGAGCTGTAGAGCGACCGCCGAATTTGCAGGGCTTCAAATCCAGCTCAGCAAGCGAAACTGCTTGAGCCGTATGGACGGCGTAGTGGACCTTGGTGTAGCTATACAGCGCCAATGGATTTATCAGTTTACCTTGTTCTTTATGTTTAGCTGGTAAGAAGGATAGCATACGTTGAACCGAAGTCGATCGAAACAATGACCTCAGTGTTATTGCGTGGCACCATTGTTACGGAAAGTATTGAAAGGTAAGTCTGAAAACGATGTAAGCGAAAATTGCGCCTTTCAACTGACCTTTGATGCGTAAAGGTCAAAGAAGAGAGAAGTAGTTGGGGAAGGAAAAAGAGTAAAGGAGCGAGTAAGTGTGTGCAGTATGGAATGGGTTGAAGTGGAGGGGGCTCGCAACTCTGTGAAACATTTCTTCTTTGTTTCTCCGTTCTTTGTTCCCCCTCAAAGCTTTCCTATCCCATCCCAAATTTATAGAGGACTGTCCCACTTTGTTCCTTTCGTTTCACTCATTATCCGTTTGTCCTCAAGTTAAAATTTTCATTTTTGCAGAAGGACCACATCCAATAGTACACATACTTGATACACACGCGCCTACCAATAAGCCGGCCTAGTCATGGGAAAGAAGGAATCCGAGATGGACCCCGATGATAAGACTGCGCCAACACTGCCTTCAGCCCCTGTCTCTTCCGACTCGGTTGCAACAGCAGACAAATCAACAGCCCATGAAGATCCGAGGGCAACTTACTACGAGAGTAAAGACAAGATGACGTTTGCGTCGGGCCCTCTCGAGTCTCGCTATCACGACATTTCGGAGCTCTATGACACGCTTGCTCCCCAAATCCGGGTTCTGGCTGAGGCGGGATTTCAACCAACACCATGGGACAAACTCAGGGCCGATGATCAGCGCAAACTGAACAGCTGGACACCCCATGCTAAGCGGTTCATAGAAAGTAAGCGAGGCTATACGGTCATTTTGGAAGCTTGGATCTGGCGCATTCTTGACGAGGGGGTTTTCTCGGCAGACCCCCAAACCAAGTGGCGGAACCATGACAATAGTTTTGAGGCAGTCAAGTACTTAGGCCAGTTTATTGCTAGTATCGAGAGTCAGTTCACAACCAGCATCTCTCTTCTGGCAGCCTAAGAGACGACTAACACTTCCTGTCGATTTAGAGCCCCAGGACTCGGCTGATGACGTTCGTACTGGGCCCGCCAGCCGGAAGAAATGCCATCCCGTTTGTTATACTTCCGAGTGGAACAAATTAAGATCGAGCTCTGCGGAGCTTGCCCTGCGTAAAAGCCGCAATTTAAAGACAATGGACCCTGAGTGTGTTGTCAAGTTTATCAAGAGTAAGTTGGGCTACTTGATGAAGCCCGAAGACGACTTGGGCATGCTCGCCAGCTACCTAAGGGAGATAAGCTCGCTCGCTATCCATATGGACACGGTCATGTTTATCTCCCGGAATCAGCCAAGGTTCGTCTGGACAGATCCCCTTGAACAGAAGGAAGACAGTTCCTGGTACGGATTCCCTATGAACAATAAGGTCGATCCCGAGAGAGAAGTCATAGATGGTTTAAGTCGTGACGGCACGTCGATAGAATATCGCATGAGACCAGAGTGGGATGTTTCCATGCGCGACTTCTCCGCGTTGGAGGCTGCCAGCCAAGGCGAAGATGTCCAACTCGTCGTCCGGCCAGGGGTATCCAGACGCGGCCGCGAACTACACGAAAAATGGGTCTTCAAGGGTCGCCAGAAGCAGACCTGGTTCGCTGGTGACTGGAAGATGATCTCCTGGATACGGCCCATGCGTGTTGTGATCTCTGAAACATTTGACCCGCCAATCGAGCAGGCGATGATCTTTGACGGGAAATTCTTGCCAGCTCGTTAATAGGCAGGGTATCGTACGGCGCGCTCGAGATCTACGTAATGACTTGGCCGTGTTCTAAGGGTTGCTGGTGGTTAATTCTCCGTTCTTCATGCATTTAGCCTACTTGGTTTATTGGGCGCGGTAGATTTCAGATAACTACAGCTTACACACTCGTTCCATTTCTCTAAGTATATATTTCTGTTTGTGCCTCGGTGAAGGAGCGATGGTAAGTCTAGAAATACTTTTCTTCGCTTCTTTAGAGCCGCCTTTACTAAAACCTCCTTCTAGATACCATGTCGCGCTGAGATGGCTAGCTAGCTTGCCGATTGAAGTGCTAAGAACCTTTTTAATCCTTCGAAATAATAAGGATAGTCTCCTTCCTGTTTTTTTTTTTGTTTTTTTCTTTTTCTCAAAGATTAACTTACCTGATCCTGTTGCTAGAATCGGACTTAGTTTAGTACCTGATGTTTACTTAATGCTCCTATACCCTTGATGACATAATATATGCTAGGTTTCCGGCAGTACTATGTGTTCTGCGCCTGGCTCATTATCTGATCCCGTATCTCCTCGCCGGATGGCTTGATGGCCCACCCGGGCCCTGGTATGGGTAACCTCCGGTATATCCGCTGGCGTAAGCTTGTAGCAGTTCCATCATTACCTGTCTTCCGCAGCCCGCAGCCCGCAGCCCGCAGCCCCAGGGGGTCAAGGGCTATGTGTACGTTTTGGGAGACTAGGGCGTTCAGCTTCTGGAACCCGCGGGTACCGCGGTTCGTAGGTCTTTGGTGAGACTACCTACCTCGACTACCGTTGACATGTGTTACTGCCGACAGTAACTTCACCTACGACACCTAAAATGAACACTTTATATACACTCCAATAATACGCACGACCTGACAGGCTACTGTACTAGTACTGTCCTAGCCACATGGGCCTAGCATACCCGAGCCCGTCAGCCCGCCACCTTCCATCTGCGACACACCCGAGAACCCGAGAACCATCCCCATCCATTGGCGTGATCGCCGTTTCGTTTCTCGCACTACTCCGTAGACTGTCATTTTTCTGGATGATGCTTGGCCCAAGACCCAATATACGCGTATCCAGGTGGAGACGGTAGATGTTCGCGTCGCCCAGGATATCTGGCTCCACCTTGGCTACAAGACCGGCATCCTCTTCTACACATACAGTAGTTCTGCTGGATCTCTGCTCCGTGTTGTCTCATCATGAAGCATGTTGTGTGCTTCCCACAAGTATGCCCAGAAATGGCTATTCGTTGATTGATCCGTCATCCGCTCCTGCGCAGTATGCGCAAGGTTCTAGTCTGCCGACAACGTCACCATAACTGCCCGCGGCAAATCATTACCTACCTCGGTACCTACACTGGCTATTGGAAACCACATGCATTCTGGGTAGGGCAGGTGTGTGTACGTACTCGCGTAGTTGGGCCCAAAATAGCAAAGGACTGCATGTGGGTCCCTACGAGATCCACCCTATCGAGCCTACCTACTCGCCTACCTAGCGCTTTAACTGTCGCTTGGGTGCGGCTGCCGGCCGCAATGCTGCATTCTGATACATGTCGGATTCTGCCAAGCTGGATAGGTCCCGAAGAGTACCCTCTTCTTTCAACATGTGCCACTTACGCTAGATCTGTACCCGCGCCGTATCTTATAATAGCATGCTAGCCTGCTGTGGAACTACCTAAGTACTCCCTTTCCCCTACATAAAAACAAATCGGCGTCTTTTTTTACCATGCCATTAATTCCTTAAAGCTCTTCCAGCTCGTCCCTTGTCGGCCATGTATGCATGCCATGTACATCGGGAGTCTCTGGGTTTCTCGACTTCCACCTTTAATTTTCTAGCTCGGCCCTAGTTTGTGTTCTACTCCTCGGGAAACGGAACAAAGAGACAACTAATACCTAATAACGCCGCGATAACCATCAGATGAGATGATGACAAATTTGTCTTGAATTCGACAAATCCAAGAAAGGTGGCGGCTTTAGGACCTTGTACCAACGAATCACCTACTCCACGTTTGCGCCATCGCGCGTCTCGTCAATCGTGGCCTACCGGGGACTCCTCTTCTTCCCGAGTATATACTACGTACATATAATATATGCGCTAGTGCCCAGCTTATTTCCGCGCGACGAGGAAACATCACTTCTCGTCCCGGCTGTCAGAGAAGAAGAGTAGAAGAGAAGAAGACGAAACGCGAAAGGGCGGGAGGAGAGAAAAAAGAAAAGAAAAGAAAGGAACGAAAATCGAGGCCTAGCCCCCAATGTCGAAGCGCACGACATTCACAACTATCTCCCCGCTGCCGGCGGGCATCCCGCGCGAGGTCGTCATCGACTTCCTCCACAACCACCAGGAGATGATCGACCTGAACCCGCTGATCGTCGAGCGGCACCCCATCCCTCCTCCCCCGCATGCTCCCGACGAGGAGACCCGCTGTGTGTGGTGGAGCATGACGGACAAGATCTCCTACCTCCCTGGCGGCCTCGTGTCCGGCGAGATCGAGTATACCGCCGCCTTTAACGACCTGCCCAACGGCATCCAGACCCACTGCTATGCGCCCTTGGGCACCGACATCCGCGAGCGCTGGAGTCTGGGCGGTACCCTGCCTGGCGAGCCTCTCGAGCCCGTCGAGATAGGGCTCGGTGCCCCGAGGCAGGGACTGTACCTTCGCGAGGTTAGTTCTCTTGCTCTGATCTATTTTAATGTGACGCCTCTTACTACTTAATAACTTGGCTGAACAAAATATACTGCACCCCTAACAAATATCGTATGTATGTTGCTAACTGGTGATCGTATTGGTGAATGCAGGATGTTGAACTCCGCTGCAACTTCGTAATGGCGAGCTTCGTCAAGAAGACGCTCAAGAAAGCTCACGGCACACTCGTCGATCGCCTATGTCAGAAGGCCGCTGTAGCGACCTCCAAGACACCTAGCCCCGTCATCTCGCCCAGCGGCTCGATCAGTGAGCAGTCCGGCGCCGAGAAGAGCGATATACGAGCAGCAGATTCCGCGTACCTGGCGAACCGCTCTAGTAATCGGTTTTCTGCTGGACAGGTTTACTCCCACCCTTTATACGCGCAGCCAAATCCTACTGGGAACCTAACGGCACCACACGGGTATACCCCATATCGTAGACCTGCAGCGGCGCAGTGCAATGATGCTACGAATGGCTGGGCGACAGGGCAGCAGCAAGCCCCGGCTGAGTTGCAGTAATGGCATTTTACGAATAATTATAGTGTGCTTATGGCGGCGGCTCTCTGTCTTTATTGATTTCGGTCTTGGTTTTTGCTTACTCTTATGGTACAGAACTGTGTTCCAGTCGACGATGGCGGCGGTAACAACAACATATCATCTCAAGAGCCATTGATTGGTTTCAGCGCGGCGCATTATCTGCACGATCGGTTCAACGGGTGGCTATTTCGAAGCAATTTGTTTTCCTGGAATATTATGGCAATTAACTGCATTTACGAGCATAAAAAGATGGCGAAAAGAATGGAACAGTTCAGGTTTGGATACCTACATATTCGCGACAAGGATCGCGAGGATCTTGCTGGGGAAGCAAGTCCGGCTGGGTAATACTATGAGATATCTTAGAATAGAGACGAGGAGAGAGGCGAGATTGGACGAGAGGAATTCCAGCAATACTTGATAAATGAAGATGGGATCCTTGCTCTAGGACGATAATATTCCGAGTTCCATGGTTTCTCTTGAAGGAAATCCCGGCTATCTAAGTGAATAGCTTACGCGATTGACTGATGGCGTCTTGTCCCACACGCGAGTGAAAGCAGTAACAATTCGAATGAAGTCAAAGATCTAGCTAGCTGTACTATTTACAATAACCAAAGCAAGCGCGACTCATCATAGTGCCTCAGACACGCTCGGTATACCGAATCAGTAAACCTGACATCCGGTCTAATCCGGCTAGGTTATGTGATCCGACCCGAGGTGGATTCCTTAAAAAGACGAATCATTCGGAATCATATATCATCATAGGCAAATATACCTCAACTTATACGCGTATACTACTAAGTGGTTCGGTCAGGCCTCTAGGTAGTTGTATAAGTGTATGTGTATTAGTAGGAGGCATTGCCCCCGTGCCCACTTGTTTCGGAGGAAGAGCCGACGATCGTATTTCTGGGGACATAATGACTGCAAGGTGAGAGAGATGTAGGAGGGTAGGGTATCGTGGGTTTTATTTCATAGCATTCATATTTGTGACGCGTATATGTGTACTTTATGCTTCGCGCTCTATGGCTAGTCGCATTTGGCTCATCTGGCCCTTACTGAGATCCATGCAGCTTTGTTAATGGAGTGTCGCGAATGGATGTCCAGATTTCGGAGGTCCATGCCGTGGGTAAGGTTTGCCGCGTCCCGGCGCTAATTTACGCGCCCATCGGCTTTTCTGCTGTTTTATCTATGTTTCTACCTTTTTTTGCTCTGTTTCATCTTGAACGAAGATTCTTGACTTCATTTTGCCTTCGCTCTTTATTATGTATTAAATTCGTTGTTTCTTTTCTTTTCTTTTACTCTCTTCCATCTTCCCTCCGTGTCTTTGCCCTTGCCTACCTAACTCTATGAGTCAAAACCAGGACTTATTGCGCATTAGGGAAAATCTTATCCAAGGATGAGTTTCCTCAGCTGGTACGCGTTTAAGCTTCATTTGAACATTGATGCTAGTCGTATAAAGGGTAGAATGTGATGTATCTCTGTCATACTTGTCTTGTCTTGTCTCATTGTTCGGGCTGGCCGTCTACAGCTTCACGCCTTCGTAATGCAGGTTGGGAGCCAAGACACTTAAATACAATATCACGAGTCATGAATGTTTCCAAAAGAAACCATGGCGGTAGGTAGGTGTGCTAGGTTTGACCATTCCCAGGTAGCGTAGTCGTGCACTGGAATGGGCAGTCGGGGGGCGTGTCGTGGTCTGATTAGCTGAGGCGGGCGCCGATCGCAGATGACACCTGGGGATCTCGAGTACCGGCAGCAAGCGCCATCATGCTTAAGCCGGCCATGCCATCCCTGCTGCATGTAAGTCGTCCGGTGGTATTATACCTATTATCTGGATGTGGGTGATGCATGTGATCTGCTGACCGCCCGCGCCTCTCTCCTGTTGTCTCCTGCTACTGCAGCAGCAGCAATATCAGATCAGGCACGCAACGACGGTAGACTCCCACTTGACAGATCGATGGGGGGAGTCACCGGATCGTGGCTCATTCTTGGGCGGCACTGGACTATCTTGTGTCATTTATACATGAATTGACCATACATACCTAGGTTAGTACGTACCACTATATAGTACACCTGCATACGCGGCGAATGACAATGCGACCGGACAGACAGCCGGGCTGACAGAGACAAGGCAATTTTAATGCCTTGCCGCAGGGCCCGCAATTCGCGTCATTCCCGCCGCCGCGGCACGGCCATTGGCATACTAGTTGTCGTCCTCTGTTTCGTCCTTTGCTTCGCTTCACCGCCACTGCCTTGAGAACCAACGCTAAGCCCGGTATACTTACTTTGGTATGTAGATATGTTAGTATGTATATATGTATATACGTGGATGACCGACGACACGTAGCACGCAGCACACAGGACGCAGCACGCGCGCGCGTGCGGAGAATAGGCGAGTCAGGAGGCCGCGTTGTGTGCGCGCAGGATCTTAATCCGGCAATGGGGATCCTTTGTCGCGAATTGCTATTGAGCATATGGGCCGCGTCTATCTTATTGGGAGACGGAGGCCCGGCCGGCCGGACATGCGCGCCGCTCTCAAACATGATGCGTCGCCTTGCTTCCTTGCTTGCTTGTCACTTGCTTTCGTCTTGGCCAGCTTTGTTGTTATTACCTACTTACACAGTAGAGATGGCTCGATTGCCAATGTCTACGATTTGTAAATTCAGGCTTCGCTCTTTCTTTTTGGTCATCTGTTTTTTGTCTTCACCGAGTTGTGTCTCTTGATTTAGGGAAATGACAATAAAGTGCTGCTGGTGCTGTCATTGACATTTCCAGTATTCTTCGCGTCGCTTCCGCGATAGCCTTGCCGTCTCCCTCTCGAACGGAGCGTCCGAAAACAGGAATAGAAACTATTGGCATTTTCTACAAGTGGTCGCTCAAGAGGTAATCTCAATCACATGGACGAAAACCTCCCCGGGTGCGCTAGAGGAAAATAGACTTTTTCGTAGGGCCAACGTTAACAACAATAAGATAGGTAGTTGCAGCCCTTAGCCAAAACGCAAATTCCGAACCTTCCCATTCCCACTTTCCCTTTCTCAGCCCGGACCTTCTGAGAGTAGGCACTACTACGTACCTTCGTAGGTAGACAAGCTCCAGGGGTCTCTTACAGGAGCCAAAGTACATACCTGGGCACTTGCCTACGCAGGTGCACATGCACATACATCTATCTATGTACTATGTAAGAAGCCACCTCTACCTCGTTCTCAAGCCTTCAAGGTTGTGTTAGTCAAAACTCCTTGACGGGGGGAGAAACGTCCGGTCCTCTGTGGTCTGTTCTAGCATCCCGATAGTGCCTGGGCAAAGCATCATTCGAGGACATTATTGTCGTCGTTATATCATCAACCTTGCCCCAGCGACAGGACCATTTGATCCTTATCCTCACGCCGTCACAAGGAGCACACAAAAAAGGAGTGAACGCAACTCGTGTTTAAATATCCCGGGATTCTGGGCAGAGGCATTGCCGGCTGCTACACAGCCAGATCGATGCGTCGAAGGATGCCCAGGCGCGACGAGAGAATAACAACAAAAATGAAGATCTTAGCGTCAATCCGACAACCCGCAAGTTCTGACGCTTGAAAACCTCCCAGTCTGTCACGCCTCGTCACGATGGCTCCTCTCCAGCACGTGACGGCTGCGGCTGCAACCAGTCTCATGTTAGGTGCCCACGACGGCTTTATAGTGAAGCGGAATGCTCAGCAAGGCATCAACACTATCGAAACAGATACGCTGGCTATCATGTATGTTTCGCTCGCCTTCGCTGCTATCAGCGTGATAGCGGCCCTGGTCTCCTTCTACTGGTTTGTTCGGATGAGAAGAGGGTTCCGTCAAGAGTAAGTAAACCGAAAAGAAAACACTGAACAGCCCCGAGCCACCATTCGGCCTACGCTGGGAGGGAGTGTAGCTAACCGCGTATGTAGCATGATCATGCTGTTGATACAGAGCGACATGGCCAAGGCTCTCTGGCTCCTCATCAGCCCCTTATACTATTTCATCAGCAAGAAGCCCCTAAATGCGAGCGCTTCCTTTTGCCAGGTCTCCGGCTTCCTCCTCTCCGTTAGCATTGAGGCATCCGACATAGCTGTCCTCCTAATCGCCATTCATACTACCTTATTCGTTGTCAAGCGCCAACATCCCGGTACCAGCTTCGGCCTCCAGCCCTACCGGCGTATTGCCTACACTCTTTGGGCCACCGTGCCCATTCTCCTAGCAGCCATCGTTCCAATAACGGGAAATAGATTTGTCGACAACGGGCCATACTGCTACCTTCCCACACGGCCAGTCTGGTACCGCGAAACGCTGGCATGGGTGCCCCGTTATATCGTGTTCGGGTTCATTATTATCACCTACACGGGACTTTACCTCTACGTTCACATCCGCTTTCGCCGCTTTGGGGAGGACCAGAGGAGGGCCAGCATTATGAATTCCGTGTCTAGCGGATCATTCACACATCGGCACTCGAAACGCAAATGGGGGGACCGAAGTGTCCCTCCGACACCACATCTGACGACCCATGGTCTGCTCGACTCCACACGCATCAGCTTGTCCAAGAACGACGCCGCGAAGTTGCGTCAGTACTCACTCGCGTCAACTGTAAGTACGCTGCAAATCGGTGACGGCGTCTACCTGCCCATTGGGCCGGACAGGGCGCTGCGAAGGAGCTCCATTACGTGGAATTTGGTCAACTTCGGACACGAGGGGGCTATGGCTCCAGCGACCATCAACCCCTATACCGAAACCGACCCCAACTGTCCAACGACGCAGTTCTCGACATTACACTCTAATGATATTGATAATAACAATAAAACTAACCATAACGACGAGACCGTCCCGGCCGCGGCCGTCATACCAGCCCCAGAGCCAGCACATGTTCCCAGTGGTAGCAACAAGGATCCTCCATCACCAGATACCCAGCACACCACCCGCCAAAGCAGGTGGAAACGACAGCTTCGTCAACATGATTCCGAATCAGGGCCAAGGGACTCCCTAGCAAGTATCAAGGCAACGCTCCGCCAAGGCCCCCCACGTCGTCCCGCGACGACGATGAGTGGCCACAGCCCGAACGGCTCCTCTCCGTTCGCGGGCATCGCGCCAGGTGCCACAGCAGGAGAAGAACAAGAAGAAGAGCAAGGAGAAGAACTTGCGACCACCACCACCAGTTCCTCGTCCGTACGCTTACCGACAGAGGAGTCCTGGGAATCGGTGCGGCGCTCCCGTGACAGGATGAAGCGGCAGATGCGGCTGCTCTTCGTATACCCGGCCATCTACCTGCTGACGTGGATCGCGCCGTTCGTGGCGCACGCGTACCGCTACGAAGGCAAGTATGCTCCAACCGGCAATAGCACGACGTTCCCCGGCGCAGAGGATTCGACAACAACAAATCCCTCGAACCTCATCGACAGCGTGCAGCAGCTCTTCCTACTCGCCGCCGCGGCTTCGTCAACATCAAGCCCACCACCTTCTTCTTCTCCTTCTCCTTCTCCCTATTCTTATACTTCTTATCCTTCACCTGAATCGTCGTCATTTGCCGTTGTGCCTCTTCCCCTCCGCATTATCAGCATCGTGTCCTTATGCATCAGCGCGGCCGTCGACTGCGCCTTCTTCAGCGCCTGGGAGCAGCCGTGGCGACACCTACGCGGCGGCTTCTGGGAGAACATGGGGAGGCGGCTGGGCATCCATCGCATCTTTTCCCGTGGCGGGTCCTCCTCTTTCGCGGGACGTACGAGGGACGAGCGGGTCGCGGACGGAAGAGCCGCGAGAATCAGACGCCAGCGAGAGGAGACAGAGATGGGGCTTGCGCTTAGGTGGAAAATGGCTCATGGTGGTGTTGGTGCTGGTAGTAGCAGTAGTACTGCTGGGGAAAAGACTGGTGGCGGACTTGTTGCGATAGGAAAAAGAGGGCGAGGAGAAAGAAGTGGTGCGGAAAGTGTGGATATAGAAAGTGGTGGCGGTGCTGAGAGGAGGAGGAGGGAGTGGTGGGATGCTCTGGATGAGGCGACCTTGTGAGATGATTTATCCGACATAAACGATCAACAAACGAACAGACCAACGAGCCAACGGACAGACCGACGAAGTACCAAGTAACTTCTTGGCTACTTTTCCGGTAACCTATCTATTTAACTAAGTACGACTATTACGACGACAACGACGACGACGATTGGAAAATAAAAGTTCTGTTACCTTACCCTCGTTGTGTTGGCCGGGGCGCTTATTGTTTTTTATGCTACACGACCAGCGCTCTCTCTCCTTCTTTCGCCCTGGCCTTCCTTCTAATCCTTACCTCTATTCCCACCTCTTGTCTATATCTATCCCATATCTGGCATATTAGACGATACCCGGTTACGAGACCTAGAATGTCACCCGCCTGCCCTTTTCAGGGTTGTGGTGGCGGCGTTCGGTTTTTGCAGTTAGACATACGGTCATTCTGTAAGGAGAAAAAGTAATTAACGCGCTATGAACTTTGTCATTCATATTTTTTTCACAATCTTGTACATACATACATACCTATCTTTCCAACCCTATTGGAATACTTCGTTCATTGGCATCATGTTATTGGGTTAGGCATATTGCATCCACCCATCACCTTAGTATCAGCCTAGGATAGGTAGACGGATTAATAGATTTGAATCAATGATCGACGCATAGTGGATGATTCAATATCTGGTGCTCGGACCTGGCGCAGTGTTTGGGAGGGTTATAGACAAACCTGTCCTGTCTCATGCTCTCGTAGTTTATAATACTAAAGGGGAATGAATGAGATCTCATTTTCCTAGGTACCTCTTGCAGGACTTTTCATCAATCTTTGACTCTGCCTACTTCCGCTTCTTAAGGACAAATGAGCATCTGTAAGCAGTTGATTGCTGCAAATATGTGGCATGAATTGACGATCTTAATGCTCCAACTGAGTCCATAATAAATCCCCTCAGCGAAATCCCCGAAGATAGTGAGGAACTCATTGGTAGCGTTTGATGTAAATGCTCGGATAAAGACGTGCTAAAGATGTGCTAAAGACCAGGCAAGATGTCGTGTACCCAATATCTAGTTGAGTATTGAGCTGGCTAAGTAGCTGACTTGTTATGAAGTCTCAGGTAGGCCTCGCTACCGGTATTAACGTACACAAGAGGCCAATCAGTGTACTAGGTAGCAGTGACTGAAACGTATTTTCCGGATCCCGCCGAGCCCCCCTCCCAATAACCATAAAAGGTCGTATGACAACTCGGCGAACCAGCCATAATGCGTCTCCATCTCTACAGCCAGCAAAACGAGAAAATCATCAATACACATTTGTCGCTGAGGTATAAGATAGGATAGAGAGAACCCAGTATGGGTAGGTAGATTTGACCGATAGCGACCCAATGATACCTGTACCTCTCGGGTTGCATTGGGGTCTGACTAAGAATCGTGTCGCAGGGGGGCTCATCACAGCACCCCTAGTAGGCCCTGTCAAGGCACACGAGCCCACCGTTCTCGGATGCTGGGTTCTATGCAAAGCATGGACGCCGGCTAACAGCACAATATAATACTCACATGTGCTTACGCAGTACCATTTCTTCTGTTCTTACATCTTCCCTTCCTCTTCCCTTTTTGTTCTTTACGTCTTTATTTCTTTCATTTTCTGGTGCTCGTTCTGGTTATTCACGCAAAAATCGAATAAACGCCTGCGCGACCGCGACACCGTCTTGCTTATCGGCGACGCGGTTTATGCCGTCTTCATAAATGCCGTCGGTCACAATCCCGCCGTATTTGCGAATGTCGAGGATCTCGCGCACCATCTCTTCCGTGAACTCGGGGTGGCCTTGCACCGAGATCATGCGGCCTGGTATATACATGCCTTGGTTGTCGCAGACGTCGGTGTGTGCCAGCTGGGTTACGCCAGGTGGGAACGTGAGCACGGCGTCGCGGTGCATCTGGTGAATCGACTGCGACAAAGCGTTGTGTTAGTCGTTTTCAAGATTAGAGAAGCAGGCAGGCAAGCAGGCGGACTCCTTTTTAGGAATTATGGAGCTTGGGGATTGGGATTGTCCATACCATCTTCTCCATGCCCAATACTTTCTTTCCTTCCTCAGTGAGCTCGTGCTCGACCACACTGACCTCCCAGCCCCTTGTGTTCCTGCCCAGTTCGGCTCCGAGGGCGCGACCAATGATTTGGTGGCCGAAGCAGATGCCGATGACACGGACGCGGCCGCCCTCGAGACACCGCTTCGTGAACTGGACGAGGCGGATGATCCATTCATCATTATCGAACGCGTTGTACTTGGAGCCCGTTATTAGGATAGCGTCGATGGATTCGGGGTCTGGATAGGCGGTGAGGTCGTTGACGATGTCGTGTGCCGAAAGGGTCAACAGGGATTCCAGGGGAGCGGGATGAGGCGGAGATGCACAGGCGCGCTTGAACAGGTGGGTAAACACGCCGCCGTAGGACTGATACTTGGCTTTGACGCCGGGAACCGGAGTATCAGCTTCAAGGATGGCAAGCCGTACTGGCTCATTGAGGCCTTGGGAACCCATGGCGGCGATGCGACGAAAGCGATCTGCGTTTCGGTTGCTCAATGGATTGGCGGTGGCGTGGTTTGCGGTGGCTGTGGTGGCTGTGGTTGAGCGCAAACAAGTTGAGGCAGTGTTGTCGGTGGAATGAACTGGGTATGAAGGGACCAAGGAAAAGGAGAGATGAGACGACGACGAAAATGAGATGCAATGCTGTCAATGTCGAGGTGTCCGGGAACGCTAGTGATGAAGCAAGGGCCGGTCTGCGGAGGAACTAGTCCAGGAGATAACGAGACGGCGGCAACGACAAACAGACGGACGGCCCCATTTATATATACAGATAGCTGTTGGATGAAGTCCTAGGTTTGATTTCACAATTGGTGTACTGGCAGATGTTAGTAGGTAGCAGAGGTGAATGCGGGAATGTGTTCAAAGCGGACAATATGCGCCGCGTCAAAAGGGACACAATCGCAAACAATGACCCCAAAAACCGACGAAGGCCGTATCCGTTCGCGAAAGGACTGGACGTCGCATGGGTGGATGGATGGATGGAGGGATGGATAGAGGGAGGGAGGGCGTATGGATTAGATGGATGGCATCATGCAGCCCAGTAAGAAATCCTGGCACGCCAATGGACCATTACTGCGTAGGTCAACTTACTTACTGTAGATAGTCTACTGTAGGTAGGTAGTATACACTACAGTCGTCGTCGTGTGCACGCTGCAACTAGGTAACCAGCTCGCCTTAGCGTAGAGAATTAATACGTACTGTAGCTTCAAGTTCAATTCAAATCCCATCAAGCAAACCCCATCTACCCCTCGTCTGTGCCCCTCATAAATGCGCGCTGCCGCGCTAAAAAGACAAAGCAGCAGCTAAAGGTAGGTACTAGCGGCTGCGCTTTGTACGAGTACGACAGCGAGCTCAGGGTCTGTTAGTGGCACGCCAAGGCCCCAACGGGGGCCCAAGCTCCTTGCATGACGTGATGGATATAAAACATGATAGGTAGGTATATTCACCTTGGAGAGAATGGAGACTCGAGACGAGACAGATTTCAGTAAGAAACATGTATAGCCAACAAGGGCTACTAATCTGGCAGTAGTATACGGTCTAAGGTAGACAGGCATTCTGCGAATGTGGGGTGTTGCATCGCCTGCGACAGGGATGTTAAACAGAGGTGCAGGAAAGAACAGATGGTGGTATAAAATGTACCTAGCAAGCTAGGTAGGTACGCTACTAGTTTGGATACCCGGTTAGGTAGGTGTCTCCATCACTGATTGGGAAGCACTCTCTCTGATAGGCGAGACACCGGGACAACGGCAAGTCCGACTAGCCCGGCTGCTACCGCCTGGGGCTGGGTTTGGTTCTGAGGGACAGTACCTACAGTAAGTAGGTAGGTACTACGCGTAGATAGGTACTGGGCATATTCAGATAGGTACGACAGATGTGCCTCGGCAGGCACGTACATGGTCGTACAAGGAGTACTAACCTACATGTACCGACCTACCCGTCATGTTGTATCACGATGGAGCGCCACAGATGATAGGTCGCATCTGTGGCTGGTGCTTCTGCCGATGCCTCGCACGCCCATTGGCTCCGCCGTCTGGATGATTGCTCCTTTACATGCATGTGGTAAGAACTTCAAAGCACGAGAGATGTCGGCTACTGTGGGTGACTGATACGCCCGTCTTCGTCTCCACGCAATCACGGCAGACGGCTTTTTCCTCGTGCCAGTCATCTCGATGGGCAATGGGAATGCAACCATATGATCCCACTTGGCGTCGACACTATCGATTCATTCATCACAGGCCCGTAGGGTGTGTGAGCTGTATCGTGGTGGTGGCTATTAGGGAATCAAACTGCCACAGCTAGCTCTCTAGCAGGTTGCTGGATCCCTTACTTCCTCTCTGGACGAATAGTCAGCAACGTTGAGGCTCTGGGCCCGATTTGGGAGGCCCCCATGCCCGCCCACGGCGAATGGAAATGGGAGCCAGTCTACCCGACCTATCGAAGCGCTGAGACGATCCGGAAGGAACCTGGGGCCTGCATCGACGACTCCGGGGGTGGCCCACATCCATCTGAGAAGAACGGCAAGAGTCCGCGAACATGGGATGGGCCAGCTTACACTATCAGCACGTACCCACACCAGCCTTGGTTCCACTAAGCACTACTCGAGCGAGACGCATGGCATGGCAGCAGCAGGACCTCTACTCTGGGCAGGTCGCTGTGTTCCACGGGTGCGCCCTCATTGGGCGAGATCGTTTCCCTAGTGGTAACGCAGCTGAGGACCATGCAACGCTGTCACTTTTGGAGGGTTTGGGATCTGGGAAACACTGACTCGCTCTGATTTGCTCCGTCTATTATAAAATAGATGCGTTAATTAACATAAATATATAATGTTGAATGGATCGAACCATGTCAAACTCACCCAGAATATAAAACGTCAGCCCTCATAATTATAAGGCACTGTCATTGATATCTTCAAGCTTATTTATGATAGGTAATATGGAGAGTATTATAACGGCTTCCTCATCTGGAAACTGAAGAGATCCACGAACGCCGTGGAAGACATGTTTTCTAATGCGTCTAACTACAGGCTTTATCCTGGCCCCACGGATATAATAGCAAAGGATCCTAAAAAAGCCCACCGGCAGACTCGTCCGCATCCAGGACCCCCGAACCATATTTGCGGCGGTGACCCGCGGGATGCTTCCGGAGAGAGACTCCCTGTGCAAGACTACTTATAAGTGTACCATAATGACAGGGCGTTGCTCGTGTATGAGCGGCTAGAAGAAGCTGCGTAACCGAGTGAAGCCAGGTTTCCTGACAAGTTTGCATTTCGAAAGAAATATTCCGAGTTATCCACTTCATTAGTCCAATGACATGTTTGTGATAGTGTTTCTCGTCTATTTTATCCAAAGTCCTAGATATGGTTCAGGATCACCGCGTAACACACACAGCCATGCAATGATACGGCAAAGAAATGGAAGGAATAGCTTCTGGTAAATTTTCAGGACATAACAGGGCTCGCGGTTTATTACCATCTGTTTGACTCCATACCCCGAGGAGTATCACGAAGCATAACCCGAACCCGGCTCCATAGGGCTCTTATCATAACATGTTCCATGCACAGCCGAGAACTGCTGAGTTAGGAGTGTTTGCATATGTCATGTTTTACAAATGCTTGTTTCATGTACGCCAAAAAGTAAGGAACGCGCGTGTTTGTCTTTGTCTAACGTTACAGCTCATATCTACGGTATAGCCTGCCGGACATAGCAAACTGTTGTACGGAAGCCTATGCGCTGACGAGAGTCACCTATGCAAGGCCTAGTGAACCGAATTGGTCTTTCGTATTCATATTCATCATACCATAGGCACGAAGCCGAATTGCAGGATGTCTCAGATAGTGGATAACTGAAACTATGCAGACTCTGAGATACCCGACCAAACCTTCCCACGAGGAGGTTTGAGGCTATAGGAGTCCTGTACATAGAGACTATTTGACCCTCCAAGGGACTAAGAGTCTTGGAGTAGTCAAGGGTCAATGCATTCATAGAATAGTATTCTCATATCGAGCCAATCTCCAAACCCTTGTGATACAAACATCCTCGGGAAACTCTCCCGGTGACCTGCCCTTCCCTCCTCCTCCTCTCCCTCCTCCTCATCCTCCTACAGACCATCCTTCGCAGTGTATTGCCCACATTCCCCAGGACTCGAGGAGGCCCGGAAACGAAGGATGTCCAGCTGGACACCGGATGCAGGGTGAAATCCCGGAGATGCAAGACCGTCGGGGCACCGCCCTTGAGAGGCGTAGGGTTGATCTTTGCACGCGCGAGAGGGACTCCAAATATGGTTAAGCCATCGCCATCGTTCGTCGATTAACGGTCTAGTGGACCAGTCTCTCGCAGAACAAGAGGCAAGCGATTACGTACCGATTTTGACAGGTTGATCCTGCCGAACGCTAAACCCAGATCATAAGCCGCTTATAATATTGCCGTAGACGCGCCAGCCAGCCAGCCCTCCATCCTCTCTCCATCAGAGATCCTGATCTTCTTTAACAAAAACCGGCAAATGACACGATACTGTTATTTTCGAAACCCGCCGCCATAAGCGATATTCTATGCCTAGCCTAGATACTTACAAAGAGTGCAAGGTTTCGACTCCGGAGGAAACAATCTGCGTTGCTGCAAGCATCAGGAGTAAAAGCACCATGGTGGTTAGCCTGAAGTACCGGAACAATGTCGTTAATCAGCTCGTCTTTGTTTGAGTATCGAGAAAACTACCACACTAAACCCTTTGTGAGAATCACGTCGATACTGTTGAGAGAAATAGCCGGTTATTTTTCAAGAACGCCTTTGCTTAGTGCTGATTAGATGGTATCTCTCATTCACCGACAGGTGGAACGACGACCGGGCCCGCTGGATGTTGCGCGGCGCGTGGGCCCCAGGAGATTCCGAGATCGACCGTGGGGTTGGCGTATGCGTAATCCACGGGAAGCATAATTATTCCCTAGAAGATCCCATAACAGGCTTCGGCAAAAGCTGTGCTATGCGTATTTGCTTGATGGAAGACGTGGGTATCAGAACTTCTCTGCGCTCTAATACTTCGGGTATTCGTTGCACGGGGGTTGAAAAGGCTAACAAGCGTGGCGCTGTTTTTACTCGGTACCAAAGACTAGAATACGTGTTGGTTCCTAGCATATTTTAAGTGGGACATAGTTGAGTTGGAGTGAAATTACGGAGTGCATGATTTGGCACATTGTTGTTCACTCATTATAACAGCACCGAAACTGTTGGTACCTATGAAGCATGAAATGTTTATGGTAAGTCCGTGATGACCTAAGACAGACCCCAAGATAACACCACTAAGATAATCCGGACGATAAGGCCAACACCGCTAACTAGTAATACTGACACTGTATAGATAACTGTATGACATCATGCAGGCCGGTCCAGGGCCGGTAACGCCCGGAGGTCTGGCCAGGCCTTTTGGAGCACGCAACGGGATCAGCCACTCCCCGCCCTAGACTGCGTAAAGATCCGTATCGCGACTAATGTCTGAAGCTTTTCCATCTTTTCGTTCTGCAACTGAAAGGTGAATTTTGACGAGGCGAACCAAACATAATCTATGTGGTTTGCTGTAACTACCTAGCCATTAGGCCAGAACAATCGCACTTGGCTTGGCTTACAGCTGTAAACCACCTAGGTACACTACGGAACCTCCTAAGTGACTATTTAGGTGCACCTAGGCGGGCTGCATCCAGCCTACAGCTGCCGCTAAGGATTGAGTTGTTGGTTGCCAACAATTCACAATTATCATCCCCTTCAACTAAATTACCAACAAACGTACCTACACGTCTTGAAATCAGATAATACACTTGACCGCCGGATTGCAGCGATAACACTGGAGAAGAAGAAAAATCGGGTTCCTCGCTCTCGGAAAGATCCGTACCAAGCGCGAAGCCGCGAGATAGCGTGATATCGAAGTCGCAGCCTTAAACCTCACACCACCTTTTCATTCAATGCTTCCAGCCTGCCATCCAATCGGGTCAACACTCGCGACACGGCGACGCCCTTGATGGGTCTACGCACAACATCTCACATCATATATAAAGCCCTGGTGGCCATTCTCAACGAGGCGTAGCTCATGATAGCTCATCAACGCACTTTGTCCACATCAATTTACACCTTATCGTCTCTGTTATCACTTCCATGTCTTGCGTCATGGCTGAAACTACGACAATAAATACATTCGACTCGCTCCCGAACGAGCTCATCATCAACGCCCTGGATGCCCTCCCCACTCGCTCACTCTTACCGCTTGCTGCTGTCTCCCGTCGCTTCCGCGGTCTCGTCGGCCGTCTCCACTACTACAGACTTGTCGAGGCCACGGCATTACAGGGCCGCGAACTGATTCTGGAGTGCTACCACCCTAGCGATAGGATATCCACTCCGTCTCTGTTCTGCCGGTATTTAGGTACTGACGGGCTCGAGGAGGCTGGTGAAGACGCCGACTTGGACGACTTGAATCAGCTCTACTCGCGGTTTAAGCTCTACCTTGGCGACGAGAACCAGCGTCCTCGCGCTCGTTGGCCGACCGCCCGCGTCGCCGCCGGAACAGAAGAACCCTTGGCTGAGAAGGTCCCATCGTATGATGTGAATCTCGACGCCGGCGACCTCTTCACCCAGCTCTGCGCCGTGACCAATCTGGTCAAGGTAGGACCGAAGAGGGGCCTGTTTCTCAGCATAGATAACGTCCACGAGGGCGTCATCAGGGTCTGGCGACATTGGCTTCAGGCACAGGCCGAGCGGTCGGCAACGGAACAGCAGCAAGCGGGACAGACGCGTCTTGATGATTCTTCCATCTTATGGATCGACACCGTATCAAAGAACGTCGGAGTGCGATTTCGCGTATTACCTGGGGAACAGGGCCAGGCGCCCCTATTACTAAGCCAGGATGAAGATCCGCCTGTTTCGTACACTCTCGAATACCAAGGTCAGTTCTGCAAATACGATCTCTACCACATCACGGACGATGACTAATGCAATTTCAGAGTTGATCGTGCGGACCAACAAACTGCTGCTTACCCTTGAGACCTCTGAAGCTCAGCAGGTCGCTCATGCAGGTAAAGCCATCATCATTGCCTCCTATGTCTGAAAAAGGGTCCTCTATTTGTCGATTCTGTAGATCGAGTTTGACTTGCTACAAATGACTGGCGGCCCGTTGCATCATAGCATCTAGAGGAACCGCATTCTTGGGAATCGAAGAAACGCTTCTTGTCAGTGACCATTGGCGTGGACCCAAAAGCGCATACTCACCGGCTCGACCACGAACTCTTTCTTCACGAGGAGCGAACAGCAAGCCAAACCCATCGAACGTACCGGAGTAGTTATCTTCCCGGTTGATACAAGAGGCGGTAGATCCCTGATTATGCGAGTTGCATAAACTCGAACTTCCACCGGATAACCCTCGCGGATCGATCGCTAAGGATTAAAACCTACCCACGACGAAACTTTTGAGGACCGGATACAGATATACTTGTGTGAAACAGCGTTTGATCTGACTAATCTGTGCGTAGGACCATATCACTTTTCTGGCTGTGATCGTTACCTGCCGTGCAACGACGTCATTCAACTGTCAAGCATGCCGGCTCATATGATGATGTTGCCTAAGATCATGCCAGTGCAGTAATTGCACGGCGTGCTTTATCATTCGGGCGCGATTTTTGGAACCTGAAATTAATCAGCTGCGCTATAGACGGCCAGCTTATTCGCCGAGGACAAAACTCTCCGGTTTGGGTCTGGGTATACAGAAGATATACAGAGAACCTGCGAAATGCTCGATAAATAGATTCAACAAAGACTGTATACTAGGTTAGAGGGTCCGGGGAGCATTCCGGCGCGCGGGCGTCACGGTGGTGGAAAGCTTGGCTTTGCATCAGCAAAGTCGAAGAAAGTGTGAATCAATCAATCACACGAAGTCTATAGACTACCATACATACCTACCTATACATGATTAATAGATAAAGTAATGGTATACTTCGAACCGAGAATAGAAGCGAAATATTCCACACATCACGGCAATCGTGCAAGCCGTCTCTCAATTTCATGCGCTGCGATCGCGGAACGTCCGTGCTCTTGCATACTCCCTCTCTCTCTCTCTCTCTCTTGTCTCCTCATGCTCTCCATGGTTCATGCATGTTGAGTCTACTTCGTACACGGGATGCCGTCCATGATGCTACCTGCCGGGCCATATACACTGCCACACTACGGTAGATTTTTCTACTAGATCCTCGTGATCTACCTGTATCACAGTATTCTAGACATAGCAATGCACACCATGGACGGACAATCAATCAATCCGCGGGCGGCTGGCTCATGAACATCTTTCTATCTATATCTATGTCTATCGATCCATCCAGAAACCGACACCGGCCGAGTTATATACCAGATCACCTACGTGCCGTCGAAACGAAAAGTGCTTGCTTGATAAACTGTAAATCTTGTTTTGAATATGCCACTCGTTGGGGAAGATATGTAGGATGTGTGCAGCGTGGGCAGGTCAGAGAGATCAACAAATTATATGTGATTGATGAGGGGTAAGTTATATTGCTACCTATTCTCGAGGTGTGAGTACTAAGGACAGAAGAGGGCGAAATGGGATTAGTCTTGGTCCTCTTACATACTGAGTAGTCGTGCCATTTCGCCGTAGCACCTTGTAGGGCGTCAGGGGGCCAAACTAGTACCTTGATACGCTACATTACACCGGCAGGTGACCGGACTCACAGCAACAGCATGGGGGGGGGGGGTAAGCAGCATGCAACGCCTACTGTTCCTGCATTAGCTCTCTCTGAGCACCCCTAGTAGAGTGCCGACCGTACAGAAGCGATCTGGTGGCGCCCCCATCATCAGATGGCTATCCTCTCCAATTCTTTTTGGATGATGCTTCAATCGCATTCGAGATCTATATTCTTCCCGCGTTGTTTCGTTAGTATAGTATCGTTATAACTTATAAGTAGCAGTATGGGTAACATCACTACGACAAAACCCGGGACGCGAAGAGCAGAGTCGATATCACTCCTCCCATTAAGCACAGGGGTTAATGATCCACTCTTCTAGAGAGGTCCACACACACAGAGGACTTCACAGGAGACCTGCCGGCTGTGCGCACGAGCATGTTCCTGTGCTCTGTGCGGATCCTGCCTCAGGCGAGTTTCACCAACACCCCAATTGGTACCGTACTCAGTAATTGACCGCATCACTACCCAGGTAACTGAAGCGCCAAGCGTCGCTTTTGGGGGTTCTAGCTTACCAACAATGGAGAAGAGTGTGCTGGGTACGGCGACTATAGCTTGTTCCAAAAAGTGACCTCTTTCTGTTGCGGCGATTATGAGGGGCTACCAAGTCCACCAAGGTAGACACAAGTCCGGTTCGCAGAGACCGCAGGGTGGTCTCGACCAATTACTCTCGAACCTGGGTCTCGCGGCCCCCTCTCGAGTTACTGACGAACAGGTCGGTGGCATCTTGGGCCCCCGTGCGCTGCATCTTATACGAGCTTTCTTTTTCTTCGATTTGCTCAGGGACAATTGGTACATACCATTTTACTTCCAAGGCGACCGCCGAGTGACCCTCACGTGCGATGGGGGCGATGAGACGTAGAAGGCGGCCTATCGTACCGAATTGGTCGTCATGGCGAGGGGTCTAGTCTCTATAACCGAGTCTATCTTACACTTCCTAGACTATTCACGTAGTATCTAGATCTGCGCAAGGATTAGGACGGTCATCTGCTATCCCGCAGCCGAAGGGCGAACTGAAACAAGTGAACCTAGCTGTGATGATACCAGCACATTGGGACCCCACACTAGAGGGAGCTGTCTTCTTACTCCGATGATCTCATCGTCTGGCTGTATGTAGGTCGTCCGAAGCTCTGGGGGTGGTGCATGTATGTATGGTATCTACTGGGTACCGGCCGCATCTCTGATCTCGAGACTCTTACCTGCTCTATTCTGTGTCTCTTCACTGTGTCTGTCCTTACCTTCCATTAACTAATTTCACTTCTTTGAAGTTGATCTTCGCGGCCTGGTTGCCTTTCATCCCATTATTTGATTAAACTTCCTCGACTGTGTTCTTACACGTGTGGATTCGGCACGTTCAGTTATCTCCTGATTGTGAAGCGTATTGTGAAAGAAGTTTTTGCCTAGTTTGGATATTCGAACGTGGAAGGGAGATCTCGAGGAAAAAGTGGTCAAAGTCATGACCACGAGACCGGAGTCGGAACAGTCGGCAATCGACATCGCGCAGATCGAGAAGAGCTTTCCGTCGCCTCCCAAATCAAGCCATGGCTTTCGTAAGACCCTGCCGCCACTGCCGCCGATGGCGGAGATCGAAAAAGATGCTGCAGAGGCCGCTGCTGCTCTGGGAAAGAGCACGATAGCAGGAGAAGCCGAGCCCAAGAGCTCATCGCCGGTACGGAGCGTGCTTGACAAAGAGTTGCCGCTGCCTTTTGGGATCTCGAGGACGATGTCTACCAGAGCAGTTTCAAGGGATGGACCACGGCCAGGAACAGCTTCTACGAAGAGGACTTCGTTCATAAGTATAGATCCGAAGCGCAATCTCAAATACGGCACTGGTAAGCATATCATGGTGGAACTGTCACCTCAACCGAGCGAGGACCCAAATGATCCATTGGTATGGGAACCAACATTCCAAAGCAAGTCCCAAAATAACTGCTGATTAGAAATATAGAACTGGCCGTTGTGGAAGAAGAATCTCAATTTTATGGCGCTTTTGTCTATGGTGGCCGTGGTCGGTGCGATGAAAACAGCGCTCATTAGTGTTCATAGGGTCCTAGCGGTGGACCAAGGCGTCAATTATACACAAGCAGCCGCTTTAACAGCAGTTCCATTGATGATTTCGGCCTTGTCGGGAATGGCGAGCACGATATTAGCTAAGGTCTGGGGCAAGCGGCCGGTGTATCTGGGTTCGATGGTCCTGGTGTTTATTGGCGCTGCGTGGAACATTAACACGAGACGAGACTTTGGACAGACTATGGCCGCGAGGATATTCCAGGGACTGGGTTGGGGCGCTTTCGATACCTTGGTATTGGGGTCGATTCTGGACACCTTTTTCGTATGTTCCCCCCGTACCCAGAGCTCTGTTACCGCGCACGTCAACTCACACCCTTGTAGGAACATGAACGGCAGCCCAGAATCGTACTATATAACATTGTGTCGCTTGCCGCGACTTGGGGTGCACCACTGATCGGTGGCTCCGCTTCAATGCGTTCTCGAGGGTTTTCAACACAGTTCGAGATATTCACTCCGATATTAGGGGTGCTGATGCCGTTAGTCATCTTGGGTGCCCCTGAGACGGCATACATGCGGTCGAGTTTTGATCAGAGTGCAAACGACAATTTTCCAACACTGACTCGGTCCCAATCGAGTCTGCCAACAATCACACTTTCAAAAGACGCAGTCCTGAACTACCTTAGGCAGGTGAAATTACAGTCCTACAAGGCGATCATGGTGGACTGGACGCTCGTCATGCAGGCACCTAGAGCAGCAGTAGCACCATCGACAATCCTACTTTTCGTCATCACAATTCTTCCTTATGTGTCTCTATGGGGGCTCACCAGCTCACTTTCGTTGCTCTTCTCCACTGCACCATTCGATCTGGTGCCGTCATCTATAGGCGCAATATTCTTCGCCCCCTTTCTGCTGGGAACCGCCGCTGTGGTGGGGTTATCCTGGGTATTCCGTCGGCGACGCTTCTCCGGCACAATCCACCTGCTCACCCTCGCAGTAGGAGCTACCTTCGCCTCGATCGGTATCTTCAGCTTCGGGCTGTACATTATGGGC
This sequence comes from Xylaria sp. FL0933, assembly GCA_022578765.1. NCBI lineage: Eukaryota > Fungi > Ascomycota > Sordariomycetes > Xylariales > Xylariaceae > Xylaria > Xylaria sp. FL0933. The sequence continues at coordinate 252,410 of MU389764.1, read as the reverse complement.
TCGGCGCAGCGGTCTGGTCAAGGCGGTGGCGGCGTCGTGATCTCGGGCTTGGTCTTCGCACGCAGCAGTATCAGCTTCCCTGTCATCTCGTTCCTGCTTGGGCTCCTCGCCCTCGGCTCCGCCACTCTCGACGGTACCATCGCGCCCGTCGTACAGCAGTCAACGGCCTTCACGTCGGCCAATATGAATGTCGCTCTGCGGAACATCGCGGACATGCAAGCCGGACTCACAGCTCTCAGGAACCTCGTCGCGGGTGCCTTCGTCCTCGGCTTGCCAGCTGCCGTGAGCACAGGGGAGGGGCTCAGGGGTTCTGCTATTGGCATGGGTGTCGTGCAGATCTTTGTCACGGCTGCCGCAGCTGCTGTGTACTTCGATCTCGGCGAGTATGTGAGGAGAGCAGATGGAGTGGTCATGGGCCTCGTGGATCTGTCGGGCTTGAAGCATCGTGGGAGCTTCTTCGACGCGGATTAATAATGTTGTCTGCTTCGTGCTGTCGCATGACAGTTTTGATGAAATATCTGTCGCTCGCTTGCTATGAGATCATGTTCCTTTTTATCTTCTTAGCTAATTGTTAATGTGACAAGTCTACTTCACGCATGTGTGGGCTTCTAGGGCTGAAACATCTGTTAATTCAAATGAATGACAGTTCATGTTCGCGCCTTCACTTCTACTGGATTGACGATTCGGTGTCAGGTATCTTTGCATATCTCATGCTTCCATACTTCCTTCCGTAGCTGAAGTGAATATAGCATGTGACTGGTACTTCCTTGCGCGTTATATACCATACCTGCGACTACTAAGTGAGATGCAGGCAATCTCTTCTGGCCGTGGATGGAAGTGACTATGTATACAAGCCCGTGTACATGCCTGAGTAGGTGCATGATACGGGATTCTAAATTCAGTGGAATGCGACATCCCTTCGATGGGAACTTTCTTGTTGTAGCCTCTGAGCGAAGCCTACCTCAGCTCTTCAAAGTCTGTTTTCCAGAACTTACCCGACCAACGGCTCCATAGATTTCATCCCCAACTTCATTAACATTGATAACACGCGAGACGTGGCTGAGCAAGACTTCCAGAAGTCTCTTATACTTGTATGGTCGATACATCTTTTCTTCCGATACACAATATCAGCTTCATTCTGCACTATTATCACTCCGCATCCATTCGTGCCACTCTCGAACGCGATTCTCCCCAGCAGGTCACTTGAAGCCAACATGGCGGACGGCCGTGAGAGAAATCCGCAAAGTAGCAGTATCTTCTTTCTACTCCCCACGGAACTGCGGATCGAGGTATATAGACGCCTATTCTCCGCAACAAGACTTACTTTCGGAGAATGGATAAGACCTAAGGCAAACTCTCTTGCTTTGCTAAGGGCTTGCCGACGGATAGAGGCAGAGATTGACGACATGTGGATCGGTCATGTTCTTTTCAACTTCTGCAGTTACAAAAGCATTTACGATAAACTAATTTCCCTATCCATTCACATTACCTCCAAAATACGACACATCCGCGTGGTTGACCAGCGACACCCTTATAGCACATGGCCGGCAAAGGCCAATCATCTGCCGGTAGTGCTCCAACAAATCCCAGGTTTGAAGCTGGACCGGCTCACAATCCTGGGGGGCGACGACCATAAAAGCGACCGAAACTGGATCTTTGTTAGATGTGCATCACTTGACTATCTAATTTCTCTAGGTAGCGGGTGGAAGGAGCTACATTATATCAGTCGCAGTGGTGACATGCTCGCAAGTGCCCCATTTGCATATGGGGAATATGGGGGTTTTCTTTTGGGTAACAATGCCAATGTTGATGAATCCAGCAATGAAGAATCAAACGATGAAGAATCAAACGATGAAGGCTCAAACAATGAAGGATCAAACCACGAAGAATCAGACGATGAGGAATCGAACGTTGATAATCTGCGACTGCCCATACTGCTACCCTCACACTGGCAACGAGTGTTGGAGACTCGAGACAGTGCCTTATCCGGACCTTCAGTTGTGATATATCAGTCAACCAAACCTAACGTAGTCGGCTCGGTGATGAACCCCGAATCAAGAGAGATCTATGAGCAGCAAATCTCTCGTAGAGCAAGCGATGAAACCTATGATTAGTAAGTTACACTCTGCTTCTTTTGCATTAATCATCCCATGATCCGAATGACTCCATGAATGCCTGCTATCTACGTGATATTATATTGCTTCCCAGGTTATGCCACTCTGATTAACGATGATCCATATCCAGGTATAATGAGTGGATGGACGAGGACGGCCTAGAAAAGGAGACGCTCGTTATTGCGAAGAGGGGCACCGGTGTCGATTACATTAGTCACGCCCAAAACTGTCACCAAATTCCGATAACCTTCGGGGCTAAATGGTGGGACGACATTAGGGTACGGGAGGATGTATATACGCATGCGTACGAATATGATTGGAGTCACTTCGATAGACCAGATTATTTCCCACCCCTCGATCCTTGATAGGGTCGACTAGGAAGAATCGACAAAGAGACTCCTAGTTATTCAAGCTGAAATCCAATTGTACTAGTAAAAGAGTAGCTTTAATTGACGGGCGATACCAGCGTATTGGGCATGGGAAGGGCAAAGCCCATATTGTGCCGGAGAAAAAAAAATGCTTATTTGAAGATAACTCCCAACTCAGTACACAACAAGAGTCTGAAAATGGCACTTCGATGTTATACTCGTGACTTCGAACGCCGCTCACTCTAGCATGTCACTACTAGCACACACCAAGCAGCGTATCTTCGAGTGAGGCGCCTACATTGGTAGGGCTATATAAAATCCGAGCCTCTCCGGACACAATTTCTACTCTATGGTATGATAAACTAGGTCACCTAATACTGTGTACGGCAAGTGTTATGATACTGTCACGAAATGCCTACACTAGGTATATCCCGAAGAACTTGTTATCATCGCCCCAATGCCGTATTGGCTTTTTATACGGCGTATCAGTCGATAGGGGATCGTGCCAAGAACAGCGACTATGGCCCTGGTATTGATGGGCTCTCGGTCAGCGTTTCCTGCTCCTTGTTCGCGGGGCTTACCGTAGCCTCAAACCGAGTTACATTGCGCTAGATGTTTGTTACAGGGGTCATGCCAATTTGAAGATTCTAGACGAATCCGAGGCATTATACCCATGCACTACACACTTGTCGCGATCATAAATAAAATGCACCTCCTCGTCTGATTCTGGCCAGCCCTCAAAGCGCGCAATTTCCTTCTCTTCCTCTCCCTCTTCTGTGCTATTCACCTTCGTCTTCATTCGTTTACCGACTTTTATTTTAGGCTGCAAAAGTTGTTTCGGATATGTACTATATGCTACACATTCACACGCCTCACTAGGAAGAATTATAATCGGACATAATCACACAATTCTATAATCATCACCAAAAGTGAGAAAGAAAAGAAGAGAGAGAGAGAAAGAAAAAGAAAGAAAACCTGTGACGCGCTATATATACCGTTAATCCTGACGCAGGATTAACGGCGTCGTTTTTCCTACGCGACAAAACCGAATACATACAAAAATGCACACCAAAACCTTCCTCATCACAGCCCTCATCGGCACGGCAACAGCCCAGCTCCCCGCCATACCCAAGCGCTCGCCCCTGGAGAGCCAGACGCCACAGAGCACCCGCCTCGGCCCCAGCGAGACGGATCTCGCGAAGTGCTCGTCGGCCGTGAGCGCGATCGAGACGATAGCCGCGTCGGCGCCGACGCCGCCCGCGGACCTGGCGTCGCTGCCGCTGCCCATCGACCCCTGCGCGCCGCCCTCGCTCACGGGCCAGCTGCAGTCGGACTGGTCGTCGTACACCTCGGCCGCGCTCCAGTGGTACCTGTCGCACACGGCCGAGTTCGAGAACTTCTTCACTGCCTGCGAGGACGACACTGCTGTCTCTGTCGCTGGCCCGATTGTCTGCAAGTCTGATCTCGATGCTGCTACTACTACGGGTGTTGCGACGACAACGCCGACGACGCCGGCGGTGTTTACGAGTAGTGGTACTGGTGACGCGACCGCTGGCGCTTCGGGGTCTGCTTCGCCTTCGTCTACTTCTTCTTCTACTTCCTCTGGTTCCTCTAGTTCTTCAACGCCTAATGCTGCGCCGCGGGAGACAGGGTTCGTGGTTGCTGCGGCGGCCGTGGCTGCTGGGTTTATGGGTGCTGTTGCTGTGTTGTAATGTGAGATAGGAGGACAGATGCTAGCTGCGTGGGCAGCTCAAAAATAGAGATATTACCGCCGTATTGATTCGTGGGATATCTCACGATTTGAGTTCGACTTACTTTGTTGAACTACTTAAGATACCTACCTACGCTTTTCGTATATAAATGATGAATATATCCAAGTTGAGAATATTTAGGTGGGAAGGTTGACCCGATATCACATAAAGTAGCTAGGACAAGGATACCGGCCACGCTGTTGATGGCACAAATGGATGCGGACAGCGAAACAATACTAGGACGCCCGCCGGTCTGCGTAGCCTATTGCACAGGTTGCAGTGCACCAAGAATCCCGAGTGCATTGCATGTAATTTCGCGTAATGTATATAGCCGAGAATCCTGTATAAATGCCTGGACAGTGAGTCCTAAGTTAAAGTTGTTTGGATGTAGGCATACCTTTGTTAATCGTAGATGTCGGTGTGAGGGACCTGGTCTTTTACAGAACAGCGGCGAGGGTGCCTACCTTAGTGTCACGGAAGCACGCCTTGTCAGTCAGCTTCGACTCCGGAAGGCACCGGAGCTTACAGAAGCCACGACTGCTCACAAAGCTCTCTCACGCATATAGCAGTCAGAATAGACTTCTTTTATTCATTGAATTAGGTAAATATATCGAGGATTTCTATATAAATTCAGCTTTATGTAATGCCTAACTACCAGGGTAGGTACCTAGGTAGGTACTACCTACATACCTATAGTGTTATGGAGCACCGAGTGCTACCAGTAGAGGCTCCTGCTAACCCTGTGTTCAATATTGTGACTAAAAGACTGCAATTGGTGTAATGCAGTATACAAACAGTCCTTCAACTTAATTGGCTCGGAAAAACTGATCAATCAATTTTTAAACATGTACATGTATCCATTCACATTCACTACGCGAAATATCCATTTGTAAAACGGGATTTCTGAAACTCACATCGGCCCGGTGCTTTATCGCTGTACCTACCACCTCCCTTCTCAGTCAGGTGAGTCATCACTATGCGACAGCAGCCGTCCTACTGCAGTGTCGTGTGCCTGCCGTTACTATGCGTGAAGCCGACCATAATATGGGAACTGAGTAGAAGAAGTGGGCAAGAGCAGGATCAAGTGTCGTATTGTTTGTTGCACGATAGAGAGAGCGTGTGCGTGTGTTTGTGTGTGTGTAAGAGTGAGAGAGAGAGAGAGAGCTAAGTATTTAAAGAGGTAGTCAAGCTGCTGCGTTAGCGACACAGCCATTCTCCCTTCAGGGGTCAATCTTTAGATTGTCACACGACCAACGAGCCATAAGAGAATTCTAGTCAACACTCCCTTTTCTCCTCCCCGTCTCTCATTTTCGTCTCATAACTTCATCTAGATTAACTACCTACTCATTCCAGCAGCAAAACAAGGGAGAGAAACAAAGAGGAATAGACAATCAAATAGACAATCAAAGACATCTAGACGAAACTATGGAGGACAAGCAAGACAACCCGGCCAAGACCGCCTCGACTCTCGGAGATGCACCCCCCACCACACCAGCAGCACATCATCCCACCACTCACACACCGGATCCTGCACCGGCACCGGCACCCGGAAACGCCACAGCAACAGCAGAGGGCAGAGCCGAGATCTTCGTGCCGCCGCCTTCGGCAGCAGACGACGCGGAGCTCACGACGGCCCTGACGCGCCTCGTCAACAAGGTCTACGGCGAGGCCGAGCGCGGCATCTACAGCACGGACTTCGAGCGGACCTCAGAGGAGGACGTCGCGGAGCTGCTGCGCGCCGGCAAAGTGGCCATTGCATATCTACCCCATCTTGACGCCGCCAACACTACCAATCCTAAGGCTGATGATGATCCTGCTACTACTACTACTACCACCACCGATCAAAAATTCCACCAAACCCACGGCACCCCCATAGGCTGCATCTCGATGAAGCAAGTCGGGCCCTCGACGGGCGAGTTCGGCATGCTCGCCGTGGACCCGACCTACCGCGGCGCGGGAGTCGGGCGGGACCTGGTGTCCTTCGCCGAGGCCTGGTGCCGCGAGCGGCTCGGCCTGCGCGCCATGCGGCTCGAGCTGCTCGCGCCCGTGCACTTCGAGCACGCCGGCAAGACGCGCCTGCAGGCGTGGTACACGCGGAAGCTGGGCTACGCCTTCGTCGAGCTGCGCGATTTCGAGGCCGCGTACCCCCGGCTCTTCGAGCTGCTTTCTGGACCGACGGAGTTTCGCGTTTTCGAGAAGAAGTTTGACTGAGTGAGAGAGAGAGAGGGAGAGACAGAGGGAGAGAGGGAGAGAGAGTGAGGGTGATGTCACGGGGGCAAATGCATTAGTGCCCCGGATGGCGTGGGTGAGGTTATAGATTGATAGATAGATAGATGCATGCACTAGAAGGCGACTTGTATGATTGTTTCCACGGCGTCATAAATGGGAGAGGGCGCGAGTCGGAAAAGAAAGTATGGCGGCGTTCCTGATGGTGATGGTAAAGAATTACTAAGATGGCTACATATCGCTGATATTCATTCTATTGACCTAAGTTAAACTTAAATTCTAAGAACTAAGTACTAGAAAAAGCTATTCCGCTGCTTGGTATCCGTATTGCGATGTCTTCAAACCAATGTAAGTGTCAAAGTGTCCATTGACTCTTGTCACCATCCCCTCCTACTTAAGTAGAAACAGGGATATCGGCCAGAGCACTGTACCGACTCCCTCTGCCAGTCAGGTAATTGAACTTGTCCTGGCCCCAGTCGCTCCGGTCACCACCCTCCTCTGTTTCTAGCAGCTCTTGTATAGACCATGCAATTCTGTCCGCTCCTATCCTCGCGCCAATGAGATTGTGGGCTCCGGGGCCGAGTTGGAGCGCTGCGAACCGGCCAGCCACGAAGAGAGGGACGTCGTCCTTCCAAGCCATCTTCTCTGTGATGCAAGGGAAGCCACCACAGTTCTCGACCGGGTAATCCCGACACATGGACTGCAAGAACGGTAGGCTCTCAAAGTTCGTGTCCACGCCGGTGGCAAAGTAGATGTGGTCAATAGGCGGGAGATCCTGCCGCTCTCCTTTCAGGGAGATGGTCCAAGTTTTCGACACGGGGTCCCACTTCTTATCGTTAATTGTGGTGTGCAGTAACATGTCCAAGCGGCCCGTCGAGATATGTTTTTCGACGATCTTCTTGTAGTACGGGGTGATGCTGCCGCCGTTGCGAGCCGCCATGATCTTTTTACACCGTTCTTCAGGTGATTCGGAGTTCCAGAACTGCGCATGCTCGATATTTCGGAACTTGCCAACCCATTCGAGACCGATGTCGAAATGCTTGATTTTCAAAGGGCCGCGCATGATGAGGAAAACCTTGGAAGCGCCTCGACGAACTGCAAGATCAGCAATTTGAGCCGAAGTGAGGCCGCCACCCACGACTAATACGTTCGTTCGAGCCTTACTCGCCATCTTCTTTTGTACGTAAAGAGGCGGGAAGGTCTTGATATGCATGGCATGTGTGGCCCCCTCCATCTCCTCAGTGCTGAGCGGATATGGTATTTGGGGCGCATTGCCACCGATGGCCAGCACGACTATCTTGGCATAATGGCATCCTTTGTTGGTCTTGACGCAGAAGATCTTCTGCTCATCTGAATAATCTCCGACATAATCATAACGGATGTCTTCGACTTGCTCCTGCGAGAGCATAGAGTTGCTAAGCTTATACCGGTCCACAAGGCAGTCGCAGTGGGAGAAAAATAGGGGCGTCGACGGTACGAAGTAGTCTTTACGCTCACGCTCGTCGATAGTAGGTATGTTTTGTGGCCTTTACCATGTCAGTGACCAGTCAATCAAGTTGGCGTGTATTAGGCCTTACTGTCTTCCCATTCTTTCTCTTTTCTTTCTCTGGTATTTACTCAGCTCTTTTCCAACACAGCCATGGAGCTCTCTCAGCTCGTCGCTTCTGCCAGTAGTGTATGCGTATGATAGCAAGCCATCCCTTTCTGAGGGGTCAACATGGAAAAACATGGGGCTGCGAAGATGGGATATATCAAATGTCTTGAACATGCCCTGCCATCGTTGCATCCAACTCGTGCCGGACTGGTCGAGCGCTAGTATATCCAACTCCTGATTAATGGTCGGAGCAGCCGATTCTTTTCGTCGCGGCTCTGCGGCTTTCCGATGTTTAGGATGCTTAGTACTCTTTTTAGCAGCGCGATGCTGCTTGATCCAGTGGAAGCGTTGGTGCTCATCGTCGGTGAAGTTCGCCGCTGGCAAAGGCTCGCAAAGTCGCGCTGCGACGCCCAGTCCACTGGGACCAGCGCCAATGATGATCACATCACGGACTTGAATGACACTTGGTGTGTTGTCCGCCATTTTGTGTATTTTAATACTTTGTCACTTTTGCTGGGGCAAGATGTCTCGGGTGTCATTCTTCTTATACCTGCGGGCGAATACGCAGAGGGGGCAGTAGGGGGACCCTGATGGTCAACCTTGATGGCCGGCCATCAAGGCCATGCTGTGGCTGGAGCCGAACCAGCAAACTTTAACTCATCCAAATCTTGGTATATCTCTGAAATTCGGAATGCGCAGGCCGCCATGTTGTAAATGTTTATATGGAAAGGGCGTTCATCGGTCACCATACAGCTATTGCTGACATCGAGCACTTTATCAGATCTCCATTTACCAATCAACTTCTGACTTTCGCCCAGCTCTATGGGGTTCAGAATCGATGCTCTCCATTTCCAAGGAACGGAATCTCTTGTGTTTTTGATTTGGATTTTTGAATGCGTCAGTTTATCCCACCCTCCTTTATTTGAAGGTTGTCCAATGTTTTTGAATGCTGCGGCCATTTTCGCCACTGCGAGAGGCTTTGACGTTCTCAGGCCATTGCCATACGAGCGTAAGTCTTCAGATTGAGCAAATCCACTGATGCATCAGGATCTGGGTTTCACAGCAAAAAACCGTTTGCCAGGTTCTAAGATTCGAAATGCTCAGCAACGTGATGAGCAACAGCCGTCTCATCGCCTTCGAACGCGCCGCATACTGGGCATGTGGCCGTGGCCGAGGTGACATCGGCTGCGCTGCTATTGTTGTTCGAGCTATCCCCGGTGTTGTCGGTTTCGTCTGTCTGGCTGACGTGGGCTCGGTTTTTACCTCTCCCTTTGCGCCTAGACGGCACAATATACGCCCCTAGGTCTATTTGCTCGGGAGCTGCGTCAAGTGGTTCCTCAAGCCGAGCATCACGGTACCGTGGCCGGCGTCCTTGACCTGTTGATGTCGCAATATTTCCCGAAGGTGGAAACACGGAAGGCGGCGGGTTTGGACTGTCCGTAGAAGTCGAGCCAGAGGAGGACTGCGCCGCTGAGACCACCTCGGCACCGGAGGCCATGCTCTGGACGCGGCCGATCCGGCCATCTGATAGTCGGACCTTGATTCCCCTATGATGGTCGCCTCTGGTCAGGACCTGCTGTACTGTCCCCCGAACCTGGCGACCTGTGCGCTGATCAGCTTTCATAACAATGTTGACCTGAGCGCCAGGGATAACCTGGTGAGTCCTAGGCACGAGACCTTCCATGGCCGTAGTGGGCTCCAGGGCTAGTTAGTCGCTAGTGTTGCGCGCGCCAATAGTCATGCGTAATGCAATGTATAGAAAGGGCAAGGTGCGCTGGACTGTCAGCTGAATGGCATCAAGGATCGAATGGGCCTGGGTTAGATGCTTTGCCTGGGTGTTTGTTCCTGAAGTTCCGGTTACATAAACACCTTTGATGGAGTGTGTTGTGTGTGTGGGGGGTTATTGATCGATGTCTATTAATATTAAGACATGACGTTGGAGAGAAGGAATTTGTTGGTTATCCAGGTAGCTGAACTAACTGCCCCTGTTTGTCATACCCGCTTTATTATATAAGACATGTTCCCTCTGCAAACTTACCTAAGATCACAAAGCACAATATCGACTTCGGAGACTTACTTCCATTGCATTTAGCTGCCGATCCCGATTCCCATGCAGAGTGCATGCATGCATGATCGGTCACATGCAGTCACGGGATTTTTCACTTCTAGAACTTGTTTTATTGTTATATATCATATATCCCGATCGAATAGACACCCCTGTATGAGTAATCGGGCGGTGTTACCAGAGCGGCCTGTATGTGTATGTTGTGATGATTCCACAACCAGATGCCCGCCTACCGCAACTATATATAAGCCATGTAACTCCGTGTGCGTTCTAACGATCTGTGCACATATACTATACTCTAGCGCATGTCTCATAACCATCCGCTTAATCACAGAAATCCATATGATGCTGGGCAGGGAACAAACGGTGAGCCAATGTGACTGGGGATATGCCAATTACTATGGGGAGAAACTAGACGGCATTGGGCTGCTTACATATGGTTGTGTCCCCGATAAACTTACAATGCTTGGTGCATTCCATATTAAAAAGGGCCCTGGTCCTTGTTTTTCTATGCTACCCACCGCCGTATCTTATACGTTGAATAGAAGAGGTGGATATGGTCATTGGCTCGGCCTAAAAGTTTGGGGTTTGAGGCTTGCTTATTTGTATACACGTGTTAGATAGGTGCTGAAGGACTTTAGCGTAGTGCACTAACCCTCCAACGGCAACCCGCCGTCCTATTATGTATCATGGTGATACGCTAGACCTATAATAGAATTCTTTATAGATCTCAGGCTGCTTGTCAAACATCTCCCTTACGCCTCTCTGTACTACCACCAACTGTCTTCACTTTTCGCGTGGGAAAAGATATTGAGAGTAGAGTATCAGACGTTCCCAATAAGGAAGGGCAAAAAGAAAAAAGGTAAAAAAAAGACGGACAGTTTTCTACTTAATTCTCCATATGCAGCTCGTCTTTACTACGCCGAAGTTATGCAATGGTATAAAGTGAAAGGAAATAGGTACCGTGGACCTTGTGCCGTCGTAGTATAAGTAAGCACGCTACGTCTAAAACTAACCTCCAAACTTCCAAGTTATCTCAACGAAGCTGATCTAGCAGCTAACACTAGCTGTGTCTCTTAATAGCATTTACTAATAATACTATAGAGTCTAGAAGTAGGTAGGGTAAGGCAAGACATTTCAATTCCCATAGGTTCCCTGAAAAAGTCAAAAAGCAAGGCGGGGTTTATTTACTGCATCAGACTCATCAACGTCTTGGCAGAGCTCGCCTCACTCGTATCGTATCCCATGACACTAGAGAATAGACGCCGGCCACTATGGTTCGGCTAGCCATAGGGGAGCGCCGGTCCGGTCCCAGGGCTCAGCCAGCACAGCTTAGCTGCATTGCGTGTGGCTTGGGGCTAGAGAAGATAGATTGTGTTTCCTATTCCAGCAGAGACGGCTGCTTTGCTGGGGGCCGGTGGCCAGTTGCCAGTGGCCAGTGGCCAGTGGCTCTGGGACCGGCTTGCACAGACTTGCACGGACTTGGACATGGATGCTATCGTGCATTTGACATGTCATGGACAACAGCGCAAGCACAGCAGCGGTCTACCTTGTGCCCACAGGGATGGCGGTGGTTGTCAGTGGTGTCGGTGGTTGTCGGGGTTGTGTCAACATCACCCCATCTGGGCTCCCTCCTCCTCCTTTCTCGTTTTGCGCTTGTCTGGACTGTTTTCGACTCTTCCCTCTTGCTTGTTTCGTCCAGGTCCCGTCCCCCCAAGTGCCCCAAGTCCCCCACCCCCTGGCTGGACCTGGTTGGATGTGATGCTACCCTGGAAGAGAGCCGGACCGCGTCTGCAGCCCCGCCAGTGGTCCTGTGGTCCTGTGGTGGTCCCGTCTGCCGTGCGGGATCGACCAGTGAGAGGGAGCGTCTGCCGCGCTTGTGCGCAATTACCAGGTACGTGGATTCGCTGGGACTCGGTTGACAAGCGTATAAATCGCCGGCTTGCTGCCGGTCGATCATGCCATCTTTGACCCGACGTCCTGCTAGACATCCATAGAATAAGGCGTTCCTCCCCCTCTCTCCCCTTTCCCCTTTCCCCTTCCCCTTTCAACCTGTTCTCATCACCACACTCGTTTACATATCTCACACCATTGTGCATATAATTCGTGCTACACGGGGAAGCGTGAAGCGCTCGTGTTAACTATCCAAAGCTTGCAAGCAAAATGGCACGCTCATCTGACCTCCAACCGAGACCACCTTATGACCCCGCCATCAACTCGGTCCTCAGAGAGCTCGGCCATGGCCCCGACCGCTATGAGGTCGACAGGGTGAGGAAGGTTTCTGCTCATCGGACGCAGCCGCTCACAGCTGGTTTGCTGGAGGACAAGAGCGTCCGAGTCGACGATGAGACGATACCGGGCCCTGGTGGCAAGGACATGACCGTCTCCATCGTGAGACCGAGGGCGGAATCCCATGTCCCAAGAAAGCGCCCCGGCATCTTCTACATCCACGGGGGCGCGCTGATCTCCTGCAATCGATTTGCCGGCCTCGACACCAGCGTGGTGTGGGCGAGGAACCTCGATGCCATCACCATTAGCGTCGAGTACGGCCTGGCGCCGGAGAACTCGGGCGAACAGCTAGCGACCGACTGCTATACCGCCCTCCTTTGGGCCGAGGAAAATCTTACTAGACTAGGCATTGACCCTGATCGTTTCATCTTATATGGGACATCAGCCGGGGGTGGCTTGGCGGCAGCCACTGCACTGATGGCCCGGGACAGGGGGGGGCCAAAGCTCTCCGGCTTGTTCCTGGAATGTCCCATGCTCGACGACAGGAATGACACCATTTCGGCCCAACAATACACGAACGGGCCCTTCTACAACTCGACCATGAACAGGTTCGCCTGGAGCTGTCTGCTGGGCAGCCGCGTAGGGACGAACAACGTCTCACAATACGAAGCCCCGGCGAGAGCTACTGACCTCGGGGGCTTGCCTCCGACGTTCATCGATTGTGCGTCGGCTGAGCCCTTCCGAGATGAGATTGTGATTTTCGCCTCGAGACTTTGGGCTGCTGGGGTGTGCGCCGAGCTTCACGTCTGGCCTGGCGGACCCCATGGATATGATCGAATAGCGCCGGATGCGCCGATGTCAAAGCAAGCTCGGGAAGCCAGGTTATCCTGGCTTCGGAGAGTCTTCACGCGGGGCATCTAACTGCTTACCCTCCAACATTATACTATACTACAATATAGTACACTACATTACACTCACTGTCAAACCACGATGCCCTTTCTTATCTCTCTGTCTCTCTCCTTTTGTCGGTTAATTCACCAGGTTGGTCATGTATTTGAGGTGTTTAATGGTTCAATGGTTCATATCCGGAAGGTAAAAAACAAGTGTGTATTTATTATCCTGGTGGTGGTCTGATATTGTGGGCGCATTACTTGCGGCAAACTCCGAAGGCAGGTCGGATTAATGTCGAAAGGTTCTTAAAGGATTTGGTGTTTTATCATATTTTATTTTATTTTTTGTGTCCTAAAGGAGCGTGTATTAGCACCCTTGTTAGAGTATCTACAAGTCGGGATTGGGGGGTTGTAAGAGTTGGCGATCTGCGATACTCAGACGTCGGTCTCCAGGACTGACCCGGTGCATTTCGGAAAAGCATCCCGAGACAGGAAGTTGGTTAATGTGAACAGGAGATGACGATGACGGCTTTGGATGGTCCTTTTGGTGCATTGGGGGGGCACGGATATGAGGGATCTTCATAGCGTCCGTACGCTAGTGCGGCAAGTACCCTACTTGATCCGACGAACAAAATTCAACTACTCTACAGCCTGTAATCTATTGGTATCACAATGCGGTCCGAGTGTGTTTGACAAATATCTGCCGAGTTGGCGGGTTCAGAAGCTAGGTAAGCTTGTGATAGTGCACTCCCGGCGTGCGAAGAGTCGTCGTCGACAAAATGACGCACGACGAGGGTAAACACCACCCCGGATCATGCCCAATTAATCCGGATTTGGAATGGAATGAGACCTGAGATTAGTATCGCGCAGACTACTCTTTATGGTTGGTTGTGCACTTTACACTAAAGCACCAATATGCGGCCTTCAGGTGCAGATGAAGTTACTAAACCTGCTGCGTCAGGCAAGTCATCAAGCGCAGGAATTCCAATCGTGTCACTATACTCGACGGCCAAGATGGCCAAGATTACGGCAGCGTCAACGTGTCTATACTGGGAATACTGCGTATGCACTAGAAAGTCTCCCGCATGAGACGTTGATTCGCTGACTTGAGGTTAACGCCAACTCCATCGGTGATTAGCCTAGTCTAGTATTTCACTAAACGAAGAAGAACGCGTGTGCTATCTTCACATGTGCTTACATAGTAATAAACCATATATTATAGGACCCCCGTGGCTGGCCTACGCGGACCTCATTCTCTTTGTCAAAGCAGTTTGTAACCTGCTGTATTCCGTGCCTCTCTTACGCGGACTATGGGTTTTGCAATTTGTCAAGCAACTGCCGTTGCGTCCTCCCGGACACACGGAAATGGGTTGGCGTATCCTTCCTAGGCCATACCATTACTTTCATTTCCTTTATCCAGAGTATGAATACGCCGGGTAACCTATCTAGCTGTAGTGTGGTGTGGTGTTGGTGGTGTGCTAGTGTTCTGCCGTTGGAGTCCGGGGATTTTTCTGCCGCTTACACACGTGCGTTGGGCCCCAGCATGCCCAAGCTGACGGGGGGCCGTTTTTGAATAGTGTTAGCGTCTCGGCTTTCTTTCCTTCTGTTCGTTGGCGTCTCGCCCGTGCGGTCCTCCTGCGTGAGACTCGGTGTTCGGACATCCTGGGTTCTTCTGCTTTAGCAGATACGCTTTGACACAAAGAAAAGATCGGAGGAAAGAGAAGGGAGGCAGGCCATTAAGCGAAGGCTTGTCAGAATGCCGGTGGTGCTCGCCTAGAAAGCAACCTTCACCTTAGCGAGGCTGTGAGCTTGATCTTGATGAAACGTCAGGACTCAGCACCATGCGCTCTGCCGTCCTGGGCAGGGTCCGAGCAACTTGGCCAAGGTTGGGCTCTAGTGTAGTCATCAAGCATGCGCCTGCCGTTGGACGCGCTGGGGTTCCGTATCTTCGGGATCGACTTCCGCAGCGAGCACAGCGATTGGTTGTTAGCGATGCCTTCTAGAAGCTGCTGCTCCGGCATCTTCTGCATAACTCTCCACGTCTCTCAACGACGCAACCCCGCTGTCTCGTCTAGACCTATTGGCCTTATGATCGTCCAGGATCTCCGGGAACCGAGCCAGGTCTACAAGGCAGGGGCCCCCTCATTCGCCTTCTTCAACATCGGCAACCTCGCCTCGAAGTCTGCGTACAGAATGAAGTGGGATCGCGAGGAGCTTGAGCTCGACGGTGTCGCCGTCACCTCGAATGTGCGGGTCTCCATGGCGTGCTCTCGCACATGCCGTCGAAGTGAGCACAGACTCTAGTACACAGCGATCGCGCGAGTGCCACCACGGTGCTTTCATTGGGTCGAGACGCTTTAGAGTCCTCGTCCTGTCGATCTGACAACTCGGGAGGCAGATGACAGATCTTCAGGCGCAGATCCTAGACTTCAAGCGAAAAATGACGCGACGCTTCGCTTCCTCAGGGCTATACGTATCGTTTCTTGTAGTTCCTGCTTGTTGTGTGCCAGCGCCTCTTGCACCTCAGTCGCTTAGGGCTCGGTTGATACAATAACTCGTTTTACCCAGTGATGTACACGCCTTATTACGGCTTCATTTCCGTTAGCTGATTATATTTGGTGCTCAGCTGTGCCGTCGGTTGCTCCGCCTGCAGGTATGAGTACGCATAGCTCCCACGCGCGGCTCCGAGAGCTGGCATGTACAGACCCGACGGGTCTTCGCGGTGAGAGACGTGGGTGAGATGAGCATTCAATGTTTCGTATATAACAAAAACTATCAGAGTCAATGTTCACATACGACCATAGGATCTGGAAAACGCGCGGTCTCGTCCGCTCCCACATAGCTAAGCCAGATACCGTAATATCCAAAAGGCAACAGCATGTCCAATTCTAACATGCTATCTAAAAGGCTAATCTCTTCCGAAAGTCTTGCTGTTATGCTAACGTAAACCCTCCCCGGGGCGCTAAGGTTGCTTAGGTGGTAATAAAGTTAATACGGTAAACTCTTTTTTAGCTCCCCGGCATATAAACATATTGGAATGATCCGGGACCCTGCTGTGGTTTGCCAAGCGGTGAAAACACTTGTTCCGATCATCTACACACACACACGTCCAATATGCCCAGTACTATACGCCCCGTTATCAGCTCTGATGAGCCAAGCGAGGAAACAACGACTATTAGGACCTTTTCCAGCACCGTGTCTTTCATATGTCACGTCACGTGCCTGGCGGCGAGTCTACCCATCGCCTTCCTTAGCAAGTCGCCGGTCTTCAAGGCGATTGCGCTTCTATGCGCCATGACTACCTTCTACTCTTTCCCTATGACGCGTAAAACGGCTCAAGTCATTTGCACGCTCAGCCTTGTGCTAAGTACTACGCTATGCTACATGAATGGAGGCATTCCTCAAAATCGGGAAGACAACGGAATATTCGGTGAGTCTCTCTCTCTTTCTCTACCTAAGTAGTTCAGCTAGATTCTAACCATCGATAGCTCTACTCTTTGTTCTTTCCTTCAGCAGCCAGAAATTGACTCCCGAGGAGAGCATGCAGACGCAACGTCCGAAGGACATTTTCCTTAGTTGCGTAGAGAAGAGTCTACTTTCCCTAGTAAACTACTTCTATACAATTATCGTCACTGGCAACTCTCTCACATCGGGGCTTAAGCCAGGAGCATGCTTTTTCGTCTTTCTTTGGCCTTGGGTAGTTACGCCTTCTATAGCTCTTTATCAATCGTGGTGGAAACAAAGAGGCGACGCAAGCGTGTAATAATAGTTGTATAACAGAAGATGGAGATGGAGGAAAAGACGATGTTTTCAATTACATCACTGGACGTCCTGCAACTGCCAGAATATAATTGTGAATAGCCCCGTCACCGCCATTACGAAGCATCGAATGTCCCACCTGGTCTATCATGGTCCGTTTCTGAGAGAAGCCTCGGATCGATCACTTCGAACTTCTTTGACACTTCTGATCACGGAATGAGCCGTGGCGGTAATCGTGCTGTAAGTGCTTAACTATAATAGTATGCGGAGTCCTGCTCACACTGGGAACAAGCAAGATGTGGTACCCCTAACGAGCGATTTCTCCATCACTGTTACCTTCCGGGGTTGACTGGCTTTCTTCACTACTCCTGTCCATTTTCTGCGGCATTTAGAGTACACAACGATTCTTGATCCACGGTCGCAAACTTGTTCCTTTCAAGGAAGGTCTACTGTCTTCTGGTGTTTCCTGCAGTAGACGCTACCACTCACTGGACATTACCCTCTGAATTGATATTCGGGCGATCTCTTCCACTTTACTAACGGAAGACACGAGCCTGTGTTGCTTCCATACCAGGTCAACTCTGTTCCAGCGTGTCATACTTCGAAGAGAAACCATCCAGATCAGTTGGATCACACACTCTACCGCTCTGCTGGGCTACACACCATTTACAGCGTTTTTGCGTGGAACATATGACGGAGACGGGCTCGAATTATTTTGGGCAGTGGATGAGATACTGAAGGCTGTCGTCCTTGTTGCAATGCGATCTCCAAACAGCAACTATGAATCGGGGCATAGCCCTTACGACGTTGTGTCGTCGAGGTTAGGATAGTCTTGGAGTACTCGCACATTGTTGAAAAGTTGGTTTCCATGGAAAGGGTCATCTTCTATCGCCACGCGAGAGTTCTTGAATGAGGTCTTTATCAATACTTGGCAGACACCGTTATGTTCCACGTATGTTACAGATTTCGAGGATATGAATGAGGTTCTGGTTCATGACGAACATTTAGGTCAAGCTCAGCCCACTGCTGCAACAATGTCAGATTGGTCTGAAGTAATGAAAAGTCTTGATCCTTTCCTTCATCTCGTCTATTCTGACACAAGAGAATTTGTTCTATAATTCAACTAGATGCAACGCCTAACGCTTGCCTATATGCATTATGTCCTTTCCAGCGGGTTCAAAGCACATGATAGAAATTGAAAGTAACATTTCTGTGTAATTCTTCTTTATATCACAAGGGCTGAATACAGGGCTTGGAGAATGACTCAATATGAGAATAATATTCTATGAGCGCATAATGACCCTTAGCCATCCAAAGGACCCTCTGTCCCTTGGAGGGCTAACTAGTCTCTATATACAGGAGTCCTACGGACCTAAACCTCCTTCATGAGAAGGTTTAGCCGTATGTCTCAGTCTCTGAATAGCTTCATCCGAGACATCCTGCAGTTCGGCTATATACCTATACGAAGGTCATGAAGTTTACGGGGCCTCGCATAGGTGACCTCCCGTCAGCGCGTAGGCTTCCGTACAACACTTTACGGCCTGAGAGTCGATTACATTGGGGCCTTCGAGGATGGAGCGTTTCAGTACCATATCCTCATTTCAAAGGCGCCAAACCCCGGCGATACGAATGACTTGGCATATCAGTTTCTGTACCTCGTTTTGATGCTCTAAGCACTCTTCATTTCTTTAATGGACAAATTGTGTACTGAAGTGGTGTGGGTGATTTGAGAGTAACTTAGTCAGCTAGGAGAAATAGGCTTGGCTAGCAAGGGTGGTATAAAAGGGGGTCATAGGCAGTCAACTACGCGAAAATGGAGGGAAGGCAGCGGTTCTTTTCACGGTTTTTACGAATACAGCGTTTTATTTCATCAAGATAACTAAGTTCCCCGTCATTAATGAGAGAATGTAAAGGAAATGAAGGTTCAAGAAGTGTAGAGTAATCTATCTCCTGAATACTGGCCCCCCTTAAAATGGGACTACCCCCATGGGGATCACTTCAGTACCCCTTCCCCTAAGGAAGCTAATCCTTCCTTTTTGCTTTATTTCCATTCAGTATCGTTCTCTATCTACGAGCTATGTTACTTAGCCTGTTGTTCTTATTTGTGGTGTTGTTGCTCTGCTGGACGTGTGTGCTCAATCACTTCCATGCTTGATCTTGTTGAAATCGTGTATTACAGAGGGGCCAGTGTAATGAATACTTTTGCCAAATCTAGCTCTCTTCGGTCTCGATCTCCCACGAAGGAACTCTGTGGAGCGCTGTTTAAGTAACGCCTAATTTTCCAACTTCTGCCTTTTAAAATTGTATATCTCCTGCTAATACAGCGCTGTGCCGTTCCTGCATTATAGCCACTTCTCTTCGAACCCGCTTTCCTGCTTCATTTGTCAATACCCCTAATCAAAGTGAGTCTCCGAAGCTTCTATAAGTAACGAAGAAGATGCCGTGAATTCTTGAAATCTTGATCATGTTTCCCCTAATAGTTGTATATACTGTCACTGACTTGGTGTGTTATGCTATCCAATTTTCCAAATGTCTCATTTGACTGTGAAGGTAGTATTTATATTTCTCAGCTAGCCTACTTATCACAACTTGGTTGCGCAGTCTTTGCTCCTCATATCTCACGACAAGGTCAGCAATCGTAGTTTGCGTCTTTCAGTTGGACAGATACGCCCTCTACCTCATATGCTTGGTTGAATATGTAGTGTACACGGCGAATGCATCGGAAGCGAAATTGAGGTGTAAGTCAACTTTATAAGAACCGCGTTATTCTGCTACTTTTACTTTCCAATGTGGCAAATGCTTGCTCATAAATTTTACTTTGAGATAACCTCCACCTATGCTTGTGAGTATTAGGCAATCTTAGTAAGCTTGTGATAGGGCTGCTGAATCACGGTCGGTGATAGACGTCACACCTTTCTTGAGGGAGAATTACCCCAATAGAAATGTATCATTGAGGCAGTCAACTAGATCTGACAACGTTCCAAAGCACCGCTCATGATGTGTATACGTTATACTAACCCTAGGGTTGGTCCAATTACAAGGTCAGAAAATTGGTGGTACATAAGAGCTCTATGTGACAGCGATATCTCCCGGGATGCTCAACCTGCGATGCTCATCATAATGTACATAAGTTACCAGCCTTGCGCCGTAAGCTCCCGGACTCTCGAGATAGTAGCCTTGAAGCCCTTCTTGAACCTCATCTGCCAGCGCTCGCTCTTGAGCCTCTTCCGCTTCTTTCCAGGGCGCTCGTGAAACCGTTGCTGGTAGAATTCCCGGCGCACCCTATTCTGTCCGACTTGCTGGGCTAGGAGCTTGAAGGATCTCGCGACGTCCACATTGGCGCCCACATGGACGGTACGGCCGGTACGGGGAACCAAACGCATATGAGCGCGAGGTGGAGGTGGCGCTCCAAAATTCGGTTGCCTGTTGGGCCGGATATCACCGAGATCGAGGTCGGACGCGAAATCCGCCGGCTCCGGGTCATTTCCTGCATCATCCCCTTTTGGAGCGCCAAATGCGAAATCGTAGGACGAACTCTTTGGTTTTAGAATATCGATATCAGCAATGCTTTCCATGCTCTTCCGTGTGGTATGCGAGGGTTTAGCCCAATCGAAGGATGCGTATGACCGCTGTTGAGACTGTGTTGTTGACGTCGTAGAGATAGTCGCCGGCCTCGTGAGTTCATTCGGGGAGCGCAGGCTCGAGGTTGTAGACATATGATGTCGATGGCAGAGGGAACTTGCGGAAGTGAGGTTGCGACATTGCTGAGATCGCATTTGCGTGGTTCGCAGCAGTGAGGTTGTCGCCGTCGAACGCATGGCTGCTTGAGCAGCACGCCCTAGCTCCGCCCTACAAAGTTGTTAGTAAAAAGGGCTGTCACTCGTGATTGGAATTATAGAGGGCTATACATGTTGAAGCGCCCGGTTTTACGTGGGCGGAGCGAACTTTCGTGGCCTCAAAACGAATTGAGTGTTGTTACCTCGAAGGAAGATCTCAAAAGTTTAAGGTCAAATGCAGACCCTCAAAAGTTGCTGATGCATCTGACTGGGAACCCCCGGGTGTACGTTTAGACAAGAGATATTATGAAAATGTTAACCGCTCTAGCTTTTCAGTCACGCCCGGTGTGGGCATAAGCCCTCTCTACATTCCCCCTTATCTTATCCCTCAGCCACAGATACAGTTGACGTTCTAGTGGCTTGATAAGGACTCCAATGAGGTACCTAGGTATCTAGGTACATTTACGCAGGTGGATCCCTTGTGGACGACCTAACACGAAAGAGCGATAGAGCGACGTAGCGCGCCTGGCCTTTTACCTTGGAGCAAGACCAGAAGCAAGACCCAGTGTTATTCAAGGCTGCGTCGCAAAAATGAATAGTCGTCTGCAGCGTTGGTGATATTTTTATTTCTCTCCGCTCGCTACGATTTCGACGTCGCGAAGCCAAGAGAACTCAAGTAGCCTCAATTCGTATCTCTACTACCTTACCCCGACACGAGCTTGAGCCATACGACGTGCCAATATCCCGATATTGTCCAAGATGTCGTACCATCCCTACGGCGGAGGTAAGTCCACCATCGAGGGGCTCTGTCGCTTTTACTGCGAAGACATAAAACTCCCAAGCGGGTGGCCTCGCGTTAGAGTGATGGAGTGATGAAGAGAGAAAGTAATAGTCACTAATTCGGCTATCAAGTGCCCGGCTTCGGCCCGCCGCCCACGTACAACTCGTACCCCGGTGCCAATGGCCCTCCCGGCATGCCATCTGCACCTGGTCTTGGTCGGTGCCTCTTGTTTCTGTAGTTGGTGCTCGCTCGCGCTGACCGTCTTGCACAGGACCTCCACCAGGCATGTCTGCCCCGGGAATGGCGCCACCACCTGGCGTTCAGCAGCCCAGCGTCACTCAAGCTAATCGACCTAGCGGCATGCCGTCCAACTTCCAAGCCCCCCCGAACATGCCCAACATCAACTTCAATGCCCCCGTCATCCGCCTCGGAACCCTCTCGGGGAAGCCCTCTACGCCCGGCGCCCCGGGCCGCAAGGAGAGCGATACGCCCACGTCGGCAGGCCCGCGGGCTGGTCTCGGCATGGACCGCAGCATAGACCAGGCGCGCCAGGCTATGCGAGAGAACATGCAATCGCTGGTACCACCCACCAGGGAAGAGATTATGCGAACTATATTCGTCAACGGCATCACCGAGGGAGTCGGTGGCAACGCAGGCATCGAACAAATCCTGGGTGCGGCTGGCAAGTTACGGCGGTGGGATCGAACTGTCGACTCTAGCGGCAAAGAACTGGAGTTTGGATTCGCGCAATTCGAAGACACCGAATCACTCTGGATTGCGTCAGAGCTATTCCGCGATGTCGAAGTCCCCACCAAGAAGCAGACGCCTTCCGATACTCCTGCGGCGGACGACGAAACCTACGACAAGTTTGAGAAGTCCCAGCTTCAGTTCCGATTCGACGAGAAGTCCACGAAATTTTTAGAAGACTATAAAGAAGGCAGAGCAGACGAGGCTGGTGCCGAGGCCAGGCTCGAAGCTGCTAGAGGTGCGTTGAAGCAGCTAATCAAGAACATGTTTTACCCTCCAGTGCGACCCGGCGCCGATGCCGATGGTGACGTAGCGATGGGCGAAGCGTCTGCGCAGAACGGGGATAATGTGGAAGTGGTTAATATCCCTTTGGCACAAGAAGACGAACTTGCCGATATCCCTGCCGAGATGCGAGAGACTGTGGCTGCAGAAATAGCTGCGTTTAGAGACCGAAGTATACAACGGGACATGGAACGTCTGAAGCGGGAAGAGGAGCTCGAGGCCCTCGAGCGACAGCGAAACGGCGCTCCTCGGCATTCAAGATTAGCCTCACCACCTCCGTCCAATACCAATAGTATTCCATTAGGGCCTCGAGGAGTGCCTAATGCACCATCCGGTCCAAAAGGGCTGAAATCGGAGTTAGGCAAGGATTACAATAGGTCCGTTAGTTTCGTTAACGGTGGGGTCACCAATGGCGGCGTGTCTTACAACAGGGACGATGAGGACGATCCAGCGAGCGACGATGAGCTTGAACGACGTCGCCAAGCCAAACAGAAGTCGGAAGCTGAAAAAGCCTATCTAGATGCCGAACGACGCTGGCTTAACAGGGAAAAGTCCCGGACGGCGGCTCTGGAGCGAGAGAAGGGCCGTGATGTCACAGATGAAGAAAATGCCGCTGCGAAACGAGAAGAGGCATTCCGTTGGTTACAGAACTTCGATGATGATGCGGAAGCGGCACGCAAGAAAGAAGATTATTACAAAGATCGCAGTGCGTGGATGCGTGATCGCGCCGCTAAGAGGGGGAGAGAAATTGCCGCGGATGAAGCTGATCGTCAAGCTGAAGAACAAGACCGGATCAAGGAAGAGGCAGAACGTGAGCAAGCCCGTGGCATGGCTGATTCATTCCTCGAAAGGCAAGCACAAGAGATGGAACAGAGACAGCCCAGTAGGCCCGGGTTGGCAGCACCTCAACCTTTCAAGCTGTCTCTCGGTGCCGCCGCGCAAAAGGCTCAGGCCCAGCGTGCTGCTCCACAAAGGAAGACGATTGCTGAAGTGGAAGGTCTTCTTGAAGACGAAGACGAGGATGCAACCACGAGGCGACAACTCATCCCCATCAAATTTGAGCCAACTGCAGCAGCGGCCATGTCCGATGAAGAGCGCGACCAAGCCGTCCGTGCTCTTGCACAAGAGATTCCTAACGAGAAGGAAGGTCTGTGGGAGTGGGACGTCAAGTGGGACTACTTGGATGAGAGCGTCATTCGCGAGAAACTACGTCCTTTCGTGGAGAAGAAGCTGGTTGAGTACCTTGGTGTCCAAGAGCAATTGCTTATTGAAGTTGTGGAGGAGCATCTTCGGAAACATGGTAAACCCAGTGAGCTGGTGGAAGAGCTGGCAGAGGTATGCTACTACGTCTTTTTCATCGGCTCCTTATTCATATCCTGTTCTCCCCTTCCTTCTGCTAACACTATATCCTAGGCCTTGGATGATGAGGCCGAAGCGCTAGTTAAGAAACTCTGGCGAATGGTCATCTTCTTTACGGAGAGCGAGAAACGTGGACTCTCCGCGTAGTTATAAGTGAGTCACTGAAAGGAGCTGGATTGTAACAATAGCTATTTAGTCTCTTGATTAGGAGACAAATGTGAGTTTCCTCGTTCTAATCACGGAGACGTAAACCAGCGGCGAGACTCACTTTACCTCAAGAAGAAGCAGTGGACTTTGCATTACTGTAGCCAATCATGGTGATTGGACTCATAATAATAAAATGAACAAACCCCATATATATCAGATAGTACCCAGATAGTACCCAGATATTTAAACCGAGTGCCAGACTAACCCATGATGAGGAAGTTGTGTCTTGCAAATGAACCAGAACCTATACATCTCTGTTGTGTCATCTTGGACCAAGCTGACTGACAATTCGTGCGATCCGTGAACCACTTCGGCTCTTGAGCCGAGGTAGGCGGTATAAGCCCCACCGCATCCTTCACCCCTGGCATATACATATTACTCAACTTGTCGTAACACTTTAATATTTCAGTATAATATTTCAGTATTCTCACATCTATCTTGATGCTAACGTATCAAAACATTCTCTCTCACTTAGCACAAGGTACTATATACTTTCAAATAACAGAAAAGGACGGGAATTGCCTACTTAGGCGATTTCATAAGAGTAAAAGCTTCCCATTCCATCTTGGGATCATCACCTAAACCTTTCATTCTATCTCGCTCTCCTCCACCTAGTATCTCATCCCTTACATACATAGCTCAATATGGCTGCTCCGTCATATACCAACCTACCACCCACACTCACCACGCCACCGCCCGCCGCCCCGGACACCCTCGTCTCCTTCCCCGCACAGCACATCCTTGTCGTCACCCTCAACCGCCCGAAGCAGCTCAACGCCATCCCCCGACCACAGCACTTCGCGCTGGAGAGCCTGTGGTCCTGGTACGATGCCGAGCCCTCGCTGCGCTGCGCCGTCATCACGGGCTCTGGACGCGCGTTCTGCGCGGGCCAGGACCTGAAGGAGTGGAATCAGGAGAATAAGGCTGCGAGTGCTGGGAGCACGGCGAGGTTGGTATTTCTTTGTTTACGAGTTATTATGCGCCACTGCTTAGAATTATTTGGTTTCAATTGGAATCCAGTATTGTTGATTGCTATTGTTATGTTAATGGTGGCGGTGTTGACGGTGTTGCGCTGACTGATTGATTGAATGACTGACTGACTGAGTCGTGGTATTAGCATCCGCATGCCGCCCGGCGGATTCGGCGGCCTGAGTAATCGAGGCGGCAAGAAGCCTGTCCTCGCTGCTGTTAACGGTGTTTGCTTTGGTGGCGGCATGGAGATGGCTATCAACTGTGACAGTAAGCTTTTCTCCCCAAAGTCTTTTTCTTCTCTCCTTATTCTCTGAAATTCTTTCACGACATTTTGAGCATAAAATGTTTACCTTTTCGGAGCTCGATCATGCTTATGAAGCCTCTTTCCTACGACACTATAGACACATAATTTGCTGGGAATGGTGAGAGTTAATGCTTTATGTAGTGGTGATTGCGACAGAGAACGCAACCTTCGGCCTCCCGGAGGTAACAATCGGCGTGATCGCACTAGCAGGTGCCTTGCCGCGTCTCGTGCGCTCCGTCGGTCGCCAGCGCGCCTCGGAGATGGCGCTCGGTGGGAAGAGCTACTCGGCCGCTGAGATGCTGAGCTGGGGCCTCGTCAACGAGGTCGTCAAGGACGGGGATGATGTTGTCGCTGCCGCCGTGAAGTGGGCTGCTAGGATCGCGGGCAATAGTCCCGATGCTGTCATTGTCTCGCGTGAGGGGCTCAAGTTGGGCTGGGAGAGCGTTGGACCCCAGCAGGGGACTGATCTCATCATGAAGGGGTGGTATGCGAGGATTGAGAAGGGAGAGAATTTCGTTGAGGGCGTCAGGAGCTTTAATGAGAGGAGAAAGCCCGCTTGGAAGGATAGCAAGTTGTAAGAGTAATAAGAGGAAGAGGGAGGCGGCGGATTGGCTGGCATATTGTTTGGGATACCTTTTGGTAGAGCCATAGGTACTCGCGGCGCTGAGTATTCCCTGCTCGTGTAGTTTGAAGGCTACCTAGATAGGGGCTCTCTCTGCCAGGTAAGATGATTGTATAAGCCGACTTAGTAGAGGAATTTGAGGATATGCCTCAAGGAGTATGGTTTGTCTGAGGATCATTTTCATCATCGTCTGTCCGATAGATTTTCAAGATGCGCTAATTTATACTCGATGAATGCTACCTGTAGCGCCCAGTGTATCCACGCCTCTGTATTAACGACTATTTCGCAGAGTTCGCCATGCAACCGCTGGGTTCCTGCGCATCTCGCTCTGTATCATGGATGCAGGCATCGAAGCAGCTTTGGAATCATTTACACTTATACTGGGGTAGGGCTGTTAGCTAGCATGAGCGCTAAGCCGTAGTCGGATTGGCTTCTCTCATCTCGAACCACGATACGTCGCCGCCTCCATAACAACACGTTGGAAACCGCTGATCGTCCAGGTCAAGCAATAGAAAATAATGTTTGACACAGATCTCTAAATCCTAACGCCTACCTACGTCAAGCTCTATCGCCGAATTTGTCTCATAGAAAATATGTTAGAGAAATTAACCCTGCGTACCGGCGTGAGTCATTAAAAACGACCAACCATGTCCGAGATGCCTCGGGGTGTAAGTGGTGTGTATCGTGAGGCAGTGTATAGTAACACTTCCGACACTGACGTGCTGTGAGTCGATCAGGTTGGGTCTGATGTATTCTCGCGCTCAACAGCGCCGTTAACATGCGACAGCGCTCAACAGCTTATTAATATTACGATAGTCTAACGCTTTGGATATTAGACGCAGGCGTTAACCGTTAAGCTAAAGCTAGCCAGCCCTATCAGATGAAGGGGCTTATAACTCTCACGCGAAAACGACGCTGTTGATGCGCGACCGCGCTTGACGGCTTATATAGCGGAGCCTACTCTAGCGAGACATGTATATAAATTGCGTATGCTTCTACATGGATATTTGCCTTACTTCATCCTCATCTCAGCACAGTTCTTAGCACTATCGCAATCCATACCGTCCAACATGTCTCAACTCATCTTTCAGTTATTCAGTTTCGGCCACCCGCCAGATTCACACGCCTTCATTGAGGCACTGAAAACGTTGCCTGCTGGCGACAAGCCACTTTGGGTTGGAAGGGTCCGGCATTGGTTCGCAGAGCCGTCTTATACGAAAGACCAACTCATGAAGAACTGGGATTACCTTGTAATCGAGCGCCAGAAGTTGCCAGACCAGCTGACAAGCAGTGCGAACGCGAGCTTGACCATCACCTCCAACAGCGCTGGTGAAATGCCGGATATCAGTGTGATTAAGGAGCAACTACTTGCCAAACCCACCCCCGCTCTTCCAAGCGGTTGGTCGCTTGACGATCACAGCGGCTTGGACGCAGCTATACCACACGATGGCGTGAAATATTCGTTAGATTCGACTTCACGGGTTCTCGGGTCCGAATCAGCATCAGATCGCATCACATGGAAGGAGTTCATCGTTAGACTCAGCAAGGCGTATTCTGGCCCTATTTCGGTGCTCAACATACTACCCTACCAACCCGGCCAGAGGGAGGCGTTTTTGGAAGGCTACGTGGGAGGATTCAACGCGATTATGGGTCCGAACTATGGCGGCGGAGCATTGTGTTTTGGCACAGACGTAGCCCTGTCCTCCCATGAAGGGGAAGACGAGGACTTCAAATGGGACGACATTTCCCTCGTATGGTACCCCTCTATCTGGCACTTCGGGAAGATGTTCGATGACCCTGAGTATGCTCGACTTGACCGGGAGTTCAAACCTGCATTGCGAGATAACCCTTTGTTGTGTTGCACGGAGATCGAGATCTAGGAACGTCAAGAAAGCTGTGATCGGGCAACCGCTACCTGAAAGTGTATGTATTACCAGCTTCAGGATTATGAGAGGCCAAATATTGCTGGAGACTGGCTCCGGATCTGGGAGGCATAAATTCAATTTAACGACCTGAAGATCAAATGTATCAAGATAAATATAGCAAAAGTTCAAGTGCTCAAGTTAAGGTTTACTTTTTGGGAAGCTAGAGGGTTCAAATCGAGTGGCCTTTTTCTCTGTGACAGGGGTAGATAAAAGACAATAGTCAATTGGCTCTTGCAGAGAAGAATCATCATAGGTAACAGCGTAGTATGTGTACCAGAATATGCTGAACCAATCTAGTTTGAATCATTTGCATCTTTTTAGAGGGATCAGCTGTCATTGTAAAATTGTGTCTTATCTCATCTTACTTCTGCCTTATCAGACTCCAGCTTGCTTGTAGATATTTCTGGAACTTGGGATCTCATTTCAGCTACCCTCGAGATGTGCAGACATCCTATATCGGCTATCACAACATAAAAAGCTTTGGAACCATTCACTGGCATATCTCCCCGCCTTGCAGTGTTCTGTATCGTTGTTGTGTTTGTTTTCTCATTGATAGACAGAACAGTGTACTCCAAGTCACCAATCAACCACTTGGTAATATACAAGGGGGCTTGGCTTCTTCTTAGTGATTAGCTTAAGAATACTTGTCTATATTTAAAAATCACTGCCTTCACACCAACAGCTTTCCCGGGTCCATGGGTATGGGGAATGCTTGGATGTGTGTGGGGAGAAGGTTGGGGTAATGCGGAGATTAGCATCCAGATCATCGCGGAGAAACTGGCGCTGGGCTCCGTAGTTAGAACTTCCATCAATCACAACTCGATCAACTTAGAAGAAACCAATCACCTCTGTGATCTAAGCTTAACTAGGCAAGGGAAAGCCTCACCGAGCCCTGACTTTCATTTAGCCATTTGCAAGGTTCAAGCTGCAATGTTGAGCCGCACTCACTTTGATAGGTGGGAAGCGTTGCAATGAAGTGGATGTAGTCGGGCATGCCTGGATTACTTCCATTCAGCTTGGAACTATGAGGGGTATTAACTCGAAAATAATGAAAGTTGGAGTCGCAGAGTACTGGAGTAGATCGCAAAATAAAGATGTCAGTCCGTCTCCCCGATTGAGATCTGGGAGTCTCCCCAGCCTTCTAGTTCTCTCAAGCATCTGTTTAGGGTTCATTCAGTTAATATGCGCTCTTCAAGCCTCTTTGCCCTACTCTCGGCCATAGCCGGTATGGCCGCCAGTCACACTGAGCTGCCGGCCGACATGCCGCGAAGCATCGAGGAATTCCGGGAGAAGCATCCATACAAGGCAAAGGGGAAGGGTCATGAAAGCCATCGACCAGTCGTTAAAATCCGGTCGTCGAGAAATGATACCGACGATGTCTCCAAGGAGTTCAAGGCTGGTCTGAGAAAGGCAAATCACGGCGGCACCCTTTACCTGCCGAAGGACGAGCTGTTCGTCATTGGCAAGCCTCTTGACCTAACTTTCCTCGATGACGTCCAGGTGCATTGGGACGGCGAGGTCAAGTTTACCAATGACACACCATATTGGCAAGCCAATGCTTTCACGCACCCTTTCCAGAACAGTATCATGTTCTGGAAATGGGGCGGCAAGGACATCAAGATCTATGGCGAGGGTGTCCTCAACGGCAATGGTCAGCGCTGGTGGAACGAGTTCGCCGGTCTTGAAATTCTAGACCCAGACAACGACTATCTCCGGCCGATTCTGTTCTACGCCGAGAACGCCACAAACATCCAAATAGAAGGCATTCACGAGAAGGACTCTCCCTGCTGGACCAACTTCATCGTGACGTCCAAGGGCATCTCCTTCTCAGATGTAATAGTTACGGCGGAGTCTAACAATGCTTCCTCGCTTCCCAAGAACACAGACTTCTTCGACTCGCTTAACATCGAGGACCTCACGGTCAAGCGGACTTGGGTTAACATTGGAGATGACTGCTTCTCGCCCAAGAGTAACGCCTCCAACATCCACGTTGATACCATGTACTGCAATGGAACTCATGGCCAGTCTATGGGCTCTCTTGGTCAGTACGCAGGAGAGATGAGCTTCATCCAAGACGTTGTCATCGAGAACATTTGGATGCTGAATGGTCAACGTAAGTTCTTACGAGCTATTCCTTTCCTTTGGGTGGTTCCAAGGGCCGATCAGCTTTTTCTTCCGCCTCTCCTGTTTTTCTCGCCACATCTACTACGCCCGTCGTTCTTCCGAAGAATAGGCACTGATTCCCGTATTGTAGATGGCGCCCGACTTAAGACTTGGGCTGGTCCTGACGTTGGATACGGCTTCATCGTAAGTCTCCTATCCCTATGAATCCGTCACAGTGACTGACTAGGCGCAGGACAACGTGACCTTCAGAAACTTTTACCAGGCGAATAACGAGTACTCTGCCTTTATCGATTCATGCTACTTCAACGTAAGATATTTCTTCTTTCCTCTTCTATCGCTCGAACGTCCGCCACGGCTAACATGCTCATCTCTAGATCGATGCCGCGACTTGCGCCGAGTATCCGTCTATGATGAACCTCACCAACATCAGCTTCGAGAATTTCTCGGGATACACAAGCGGTAAATACGGTCTCGCCGTCGCTAGTCTGACGTGCTCGACGAACCCCAATGCGGTATGCGAGAACATCACATTCAAGAACTTCACCATCACATCGCCATGCGAGGGTGACCCCATCATCATCTGTGACGGTATCAAGGGCGACACTGGACTAGATTGTGTCAGCTCCAATAGTACGGTGGCCATTGCCGCATTATCGAAGACTTGTTCTGTTCCTTTGGCGACTATAAGTCCGACCTTTTAAGCAAGGGGTCGATACCAATAGAACGATTGTATATTTCTGTTTCGATACATATAATAAGAGTTACGTGTATACTTCTGGCATGTGACTGACTCAAAGACTTCAGACGCGTATTAGCCACCAGTGTGTATAAGCTCGACGATCTCGCTGCTCTATCACGTCAATTGCTCAACTAACTGAAAATGGTATCATCCCGAACATACCTTTCCTTAAACGAAGGCACATATATACATCCAATTAGCGTAATAAATCACATACCAAACTCTTTAGGGAGATTAAAGAAAAAAGAAAACCAGAATCCAGCCGCGCCCTTTAAAGAAGATACAAATGAGACACAGAGGATGATTCCCCTATCTAAGCGAGACATAGACCTTAGTCAACTTCTGCTTAACAGGTCGAAAGGGGAACCTCCTCCGTCCCTCCTCATCCATTTCATCAAGCATATACGTATCCACCTCGCCGGCCACGCTGCCCTTGAACGGCACGGGCGGATTCGCCCAGACGGCCGTGACGGCGTCGTGGAAGCACTCGATCTGAATGCCGCGGAACCCGCTGTCGGCCGCCCGTCGCATCATGTGGTGTGCCACGGCCTTCATGAACCCGCCGCCCTCGGCGTCCGCGCGCGTCGCCGTGCCCATGCGCTGCAATACCTGCCCCGGCGCCGTCGGCGGCTGCCACCACCCCGTCTCCGGCCCACGCTGCTCCGCGAGGGCCGCGTGGAAACTCGCGGACGCCGGCAGACGGCCCGTCACGGGGGCCACGCAGCGGTTGTCCATTGCGTGGAAGGCGTCGAAGGCACATGCTATGCTCACGAGCGGCGTGTCCATCTGCCGCAGCAATTCGTCCTCGGCGACGCTCGGGTCGTCGAAGTCGAAGTATAAGGCGCCGCCAGAGGCTGCGGACGCCGGGTTCTTGAACTCGTACTCCGTGTCGAAGATGCCTAGCGATAGACCGGATGATATCTGATATTTTATCATGTAGTCGCTGGCTTGGTAGAGGCCGTAGAATCTGGCCGTTCTATCTGAGGGGTAGAGGGTCCGCCATATTGGTGAGCTGAATACCTATGAAATGTGCGTTAGTACCTCCGGCTTCGACAACTCTTTTGAACGCATGTAGAAGGCGGATGGTGATATAAGTATCATCCACAGATAAGAGACATTTCTGGATTCTTGTAGAGTTTGGGAATGAGAGAATCTCCATACAAAGCTATGTGCGAAGATGGCTTTTGCCCATTCTAGATGTTCGAGCTCTAGAGTGCGAATCTCATATCGTGATGAGAGTTTCGCATCACTCATCACGGAAACTACACGGCTCTCGTAGTAGCGTACAGCGAGGGAACCCTATGATAAGGATCGGACTGTTTTCGTAAAGATAAGAAAGTCATGGACAGTAAAATGCCTCATTTTGAACTTAGTCACAGTCGAACAAGTAGAAGACAGAGAGGAAACGTAGATCACAACGGACCAGACCAAGAATATAGTTCCATTTGGTAATCTCCATAACTGACCAAAGCGGTTCTTCAGCGCGTACAATAAGCTTCCGGGCAAGGGGGAGTGAGGGTTACGACGCATCTTCAGCCCTTTTCGTGGGTCTAGATTTGAATGGGACCGCCAGCGAGTCACGCACTAGAGGAGCGCACAAAGATTTAACTACTTAAGTATCTATCCTAGTACAAGCACGTCGGTAGTTCGATAGATAGTCCAAAGCGTATTGGATCTCGAAAGGGACAATCTCAGCTGCAATTTCGTCGAGGATTGCGCTCCGCCAATCACACCCGAGCCTGGGATAACCTTGTTCGTGACGAGCAAAGCACGTCATGACTTCTTCATCCGTCTCTTCTACATGATGATCACCGCGAGGACACACCTTACGTCTGCTGCGTTCTTCACATTATCAAGATTATTACATCCAGAGGATCTGGACACTTGATGATGGTATATCTGTGAAGGTAGCATGCATTTCTTATCAGCGTAGTATTCGTTTTACCGCTGGCGCCAACCTCATGTAACCTTACTCGAGTCCTCCATGAAAGCAATCTTCCCCGTCACTAACGCGCGCAGTAAAACCAGAGTTTCGTGTGGCCAGGGCACGCTAGATTCTACGGAAACGTAATGGCCCTAATATACCCATTTCGCAATAATAAGTCTGTGTTGTCGTCCGTGTCGGCCCGAATACCTTACCCAGACGAGCGGCTCCCGAATGTCGATCGCGTCGATCGCACAGATCACCGGGCATGTACCGGGGCCGCGGAATTCCCAGAGACGGGCCTTGCCGGATCTAGTGGTGTAATTCGCGGGCCTGAGCCCGATCGTCGTCGGGTAGGCTGCAGGGAACATTTCTTACGTGAACGTCGAGACATGAGGCCCTCGAGCTTGGTTGCTGGTAACCGGCCTCCTCACCCGCGACGACACTCCCGATGTTCTCGAAATGATCTTGCTTTGACCAGAATAGGTTTAGGGGGAAGAAGTCTTCTTCCATGGCGCGCTCGGTCGTATATTGTGCTGGAAACATCACCAGTAGCAACGGTAAGATTAGAAGATACTCAAACACCGTACTCGGGACGTTTGCGCAATAGGCTCAGCGTCAGTAGAGTTGCGAGAATGTGACCAGATATTAAATGAGAACGTCACCCGTGGCGGCACGGCACCGCGCGGCTCAAGAGTCAGCATATCTATAAGATCCATCTCTCCTCTTACAAGAAATGTGCGCCCCTCCAACAGACGTTCCTCCTACTATGGGCCATGTTGATGGCTTAGTGATAAAGTCATTGACAGGACAGGCAACTTATGTCAGAGGCACGGCCACAGACATTCAGTGATTTTCCGTGTCC
This sequence comes from Xylaria sp. FL0933, assembly GCA_022578765.1. Lineage (NCBI taxonomy): Eukaryota > Fungi > Ascomycota > Sordariomycetes > Xylariales > Xylariaceae > Xylaria > Xylaria sp. FL0933. The sequence continues at coordinate 218,787 of MU389764.1, read as the reverse complement.
GGGGCGTTGAGTTCGCCTGAAGCCGCTGAATGCTTTTGTGTAATCAATACATCTCCTTCAATGGACAATGCTATATCCTCACTCTATTTTTTCTTAAATATCCGATAGTCCTTGTATTATAGGAATATTATGCTGCTCTCGACGACCTTGTACTGAAATGACTCGACGAAAGAGACAGTTCAATCTCGACCTGTAGTTGAAATAAAAGCCACCCCCTCCCAGTTTGTAGCTATCACAAGTGACCTTTGGTGCCATATAACTCCAATCGCACAACCGATCGAAGTAGGTGATCAGGACATAAGCAATTGTGCATATGATTGGGAAGCAGGGTGAATCCAATGAGAGAATTGAGAGTCAACATGCTGCCGACGCCTGGATTACGCCTCTGTCTTGAATGTCTTCAAAGACAATATAAATAACCGAGCTGCCTGCTGCTCGGGGTATTGGGTTGGGGAGGGGGCGCGCCGCGAGAGCAGCCAGATGTTGAGCCCCTAAGTCCAGGATATCGACGGTCAGTTTGTGCGGTTTATAGAACATGAGCTTCGGGTATCTGATATACCTATCCATGCAAGCGTGATGTCGGTACAAGACACTGCCATCTACAGGAAGCATCTAAGGTCACCACCTTGATGGTGCAATGATCGAAACTACACAAGGCATCTACATTTTGTTGGACAACCACTCAATTCATCTATCATGCAACCTAGAAAAGGAGGCGGCCCCAGGGCTGCCATTCATGGCTCGCCATGGAAGAAGCCAACCACAAGTCTCGCGCATCATCCATCCCCTCAACCTCGGACGCGGCCATTCCCTCCTCGTTCCCCCTCCAGAGACCTTGTCCAACCACGAACTTCCTAGACCAATGAGCCCATATACTCATATTCTTTTGCGCCGACGCAAATCAGCGATACTGACCAGGCTCATCATCATGACTGGTACGCAAAATGAGAGAGGTATCAGCTTGACAATGGTGAAGACTGAAACAGTCCCAAAAGTGTTGGCCGGCACCTAAACATCAGACGATCCTAATATCTTGTGGCCAACTGCTGCTCGAACCTTTTGTGGAAAACGAAACGCTCCAGGGATCATTTCGTGGGTTTAAGCAACGAGTGCCAAATGACTGCAGCGGCACCATGCTGCAGCTTAACTAAAAATTATCAACAAGAAATCCCGCAACTGATTATGAACAGAACATCGTAACTAGGGCTTGTGATGTCGTTCTGCTCAACATTCGCATATCAGTTTCTGGGTGCCATATAGGCTACGTCGTACGACGACGAGATGAATTAGAAAGTAGCATGATACAAAAGTAGAAGACCAATGAAATTAAAAAGGTCGCAAGCGAGTGTCGAGAAGATCTAATTGTCGTTCCAAAATTCGTCAATTTTCGTCAGGGGTTCTAGTATGCCTGACCAGGTACCGGCTTTCGGCCGACCTGTCCTTGAGGTGGTGGACCTGGGGGTCCGCGAAATTGGGCAGCATTATTTGGGTTCATGGGGCTAGGCCCAGGAGGGCTGTGTCGTCGATTCATTCCGTTGGGGCTTTGAGGCCTCTGCTGACGCGGTCCGGGAGATTGAGCACGAGGGCCAGGGCTCATGGGACGACCACCTGCTGGAGAGGCAGGTCGACCGGTATGCGGACTCATGGGTCGTCCTCCAGCTGGTGAGTATGGGCGCATCTGGGCGGGAGACTGAGGGCGTGCTCCAGCTGGCGAATACGGACGCATCTGAGCAGGAGACTGAGGTCGTCCATTCATAGGACGCATGGGTGACTCTGGACGGCCTTGAGGTGGGGGACCGGGAGGATAGTTAGGAGCGTAATTCGGGCCAGGACCACGAGGGGGACCACGGGGAGCACCACGCGGCCCACTGGGGTTAACTGGAGGACCACCATTACGGGGACCAGGAGCGCCACCGGCAGGGCGAGGTTTGACAGGGCGCGTAGAGAGACAAGTTCTGGGCACAACACCTTGCTGAGAACGGTCAAGACGGATGCATAGTGCCTAATACCAAATTAGCTTTCGTTAAGCATATCCTACCAATGATTTCACTTACCCATCCATCATCGTACTCATGGAGAATTCGCACTAGGTGTCCAGCATGAAGTTCTAATTCATCATCCATAGAAGGCTTGAAATCCAACTGAACTCGATGAACAGCCGAGGAGGGCGGTCCGCCAGCTTCGGCGATGGCGGCGGCACTCTTCGAAGGACCGGGGGATTGACCGGGAGCGACCGAACTCATACTATATTCAGTACCAGTAGGGCTCGGAGGGAGAGGTGGCATAGTGAGGTCAAGAGGTTCAGGTGCTTCCTTGCGGGTTGATGCTTTTCGAGTCAATGAAGTGCCAACAGCGCCCGCTCCAGCGGCAGCGGCAACGGCCGCACCGCCAGTTTCAGCAATGACAGGTGTAGCAGGAGTTGACGGCAAGTCTGTGGTTTGAGCCACGCCGACAACGTGTTCGGGTGAATCAAATGGGTTGCTGACTGGCTCGGGAGGGAGCGACGGTCCGGTTCCGGTGGGAGAATGAGCGTGCGTGGTATCGTTGAAGGGATTTTCAGGGCCATTGCCATGAGCAGTCGAGGGCCGTTCCCACATGCTGCCTCCTTTCTCGCGAGTTGCACTCTGCTGATTTGCACCGGCAGTAGCCAGCATCAGACCAGCACCTTTACTTGAGCGTCTCTCATTGAAAGTCGGGTTGAACTGGGTGACGGGTCGCAGGCTCAATCGGGGCGCGGTGGCGCTAGTTCGTGTGCTACGCATAGAAGCAGTACGGCCGCCAGCAAAAGAAGGTCCATTAACTTTCTCGTCATCCTGTGCGCGCTGTTGCTCGAGCTGTTTTCTACGCCTGCTGAAAAGGAAGAATACGAGCAAACCGATGGCAAAGACACCGCCCAGAACTCCAATGGCGATGCCTGCCTTTGCGGCAGGGCTGGTGTCTGAGCTTGAAGAGCTCGCGGCCGCGGTAGAGCTAGACGATGCGGCGGCATCTGTGGCGCTCAGTGAGGTTGTGGTCTGAGCAGTCGTGGGGAACTGGCTGTGCTGCTTCAACGTGGTGCTGCCGGCTACCGCAAGTGTGGACACGCCGCTAAGGTTAACTGATTTTGAGGGTTCCAAAGATCCGGGGAGACTGTCGCTAGTTTCACTCGAATCGACTTTCGCGGCTACTGAGGTTTCCTGGGGTGATGCAGCGGTTACATCGTTTCCGGAGTTGGCCTTTTGGGTCGTATCTGCGGGCACCCCAACTGTCGTGTAACCGGCGATAGGACCGTCAAATGTTGCCGACATGGTGGTGTAGACGGTTTTGTATATTGTTTCGGGAGACCTCTCTTGCAGAGCAGGGGCTGCATCTTTGAAAGGATTGATTTCGTTGGCGACGTTCTCAACACCGCGGACAAAATTGTCCCAGTGGTGGTGCGCATGTCGCACGTGCAAGTGTTTGTGGCTCGGCATCTTCGACGTTAGTATTATGCGAGACGAGTGTTCTTAATCATTGACAGATTCGCTGATGCAGGCAAGTATCGTCTTCTCAATTCAAATCTCCGCTTCTGCACCTCTGCAAATGTCGTCCTAAAAGAAAACGTGGATTGGCCGGTTGTTGTTTTCAGCTTGGCCGATCAAATGCTTCAAATGCTGGGAACCGTTGCAAGTACAGCCGGTGACGGCGATGCGGTGTCAAAAAGGCAAACGTGTCGATAACGAGCGTCTACTTGCGCTATTCTTAATCCAAGGTGAATCGAAGGCGTCAAGCGATAGCGAAGGGACTCGTAAGCGGGCCTGATATTGGTCGTCGTGAGTCAAAAAAGAATGTATGGGTCCTCTAGGGAGTACAGTCGGGTTGTGCAGGGCGAAAAACAAATAAAAGAGTGAATGGAACTGTACGAGGATCCGAACGAAGGGGGAAGAAGCCCAACACTCGATCGTGAGGGACGGGAGGGAGAGGGACGCTGTGGGATGCGACGTAACGAAGAGAGGCAAAAGAAGAGAGAGAAAGGGAGGGAAAGGCACTACAGCGTGCTCTACAAGGAGGAAGGAGGGAGCAGGCACTGAGCGCAGCCTGTGGCGCTGGCTGATCCCTGCCGGCTGATTGGCTGGGTGGGTTGCCTAGCGGAGTCCGAAGGGATTAGCGACTTAGCCAAGAACAGGCATCGCATCGTCACCTCATTAATCTGGTCGCCAGGGCCTGTAAGTGTATAAAGAAATACGTGGTACATTTGTGCAGTTCCAATGTCTGTATGCCCACCGTTTCACAAAATGCAATGGGTAGCGTTACTATCATTAAAACCCGGGAATCCTGTCTGTGACCAAATTATATTGCCTTCTTGATAGTGCATGAGTGGTTGGTTGTGTAATGTGACAAAGGCGCCGATAGACGCATACCTATCTCTTTGTTTTGCACTTGGGCTTATCTTATAACTTACATCTAGTGTACAACGTGCTACTTTGAGCCTTTAGCACAAGTAGCATATTTAATTTTATCATTTCTATCAATGTGTGTGTGTGTATGTGGGTGAGAATTGCAGCAAAGTCTCAGACACCAATGTTTACGTTGGATGTTTACGCCAACCTGTTGAGCTATTTGGCCAATCCGCTACAGGTAGCATTCTCCCGACTCAGTCGATATCCGCCTAGATTTTCATTTGATCAATGGCCTCGTGCTCTTTGATATGAACATGCAAAATGCACAACTTTCCTTATCCATCAACGACCGAGCCAGGTAGAGGATATCTTTGTTCGAGGCTATTAGTATGGAAAGGAGTACACTACCTCAGTTTAGTGTAGTCGCTCTGGCTGGTGGGCCGAGACGATCTATTTCTGATTTTGATATGCAGTCAGAGCTTTAGCTCGCCGCATCTCCCCACTCTAGTCAGGTACGAAGCACCCCGCCTTCAGGTACCCGCTCTGTGTGATTGGTCGAAGTGTCGCTTTCGGGCGGATCCAAGGAAATTCGCTTACCGGGATTGGAAACCCTTTAACCAATCAGAGGCTGGCCCTAGAAGGCGACCCCTTTTCCACGCATTCTGGTGACGGAACCCGTCCGTCTACTTTCTTTCAGATGATCAGATCCTGCTCGTGATGGACACCGACAAGTGACGATGAGACCTACTAAAGTATTCTGGATTCAGCCTTAATGGACACCTAGGTAGCACATGTCTTGTTGCACTCGCTTTGGTGCAAAACGACTCAGCAATATCTTCTCAGTTGGTCAACCCTGTCATGTAAGCGAAGATCTCTGGAATCCGGGCTGGGCCGATAACTTGCTAGAGGCACGATTGTAGTAATCCGTGAGATTGCGTGCGAGGGCTGTGTAACAGAAAAAGCCGTGAGCATTGCGTCTTTGGTCTCTCTTTCCCATATTCTCGGGATCGCACTTAGTAACTTATATCAAATCTTTATTTGTGCTCCAAAAGGATTCTGCATCCAAATCCTTTCCATCGCTTCCATGCCAAGCATGCCCCAAGCTCCCCAAGCTCCTTTTGTGAAACACGCCCATCCCGATGCCGCTCTAATCTACATACTGATTAGGTAGCACCTTCAGAGGGTAAGTTCCTAGGGACTAAAGCACGTTGGTCTGTGCTTATCTGGTAGCCCCGACGATCTTCATCTTCTATCACCTCTCACAAAGCGCCAAACCATGTATTGTTCTAAAAACTCCAACTTGGGACCCCAAGACCCGCCAAACGAGCTCACATATCTTTGGGATAAATCGGGAACGTCGCGTGGTATAACGCAGAGTTCATGACATCACCTTCATTCTAACGACATGGTTCACCAAAACGGATTGACTTGTTGTCTGCTTGCTTCGCTTGCCTTGACAGTGGGACGCCTAGTTTGCAAGTACTAGTAGTGTAGTGTACGCTACGCTACGCGAGCTGAACTGCTGAGGCGTGAGCCAATCATCAGCTGATGCCTCTTAGGATATTTACACCCGCACATTGCAATCACCTACAAGTGATGTTCGAAATCTATCGACTCTGGTAATGTTGGATTGTATTATTATATATGCAGTGTATACTTTGTGCTTCTAATACTACTAGCATAACGCATCAAGATGGCCTACACAATAACACTAGCTTGGAGAGCTATATTATCATTGTCAAGGCTGATCGTCATCGTTATTTACCGCTATCACAGCCAGCACAAACGTTGACACGTAGTAGAAAGTCGCGTCGATACCGCTGTTAGCACACATATAGTGTTTAAGTTTGATTCCATTAGGCTACCGGGCAGGATACCATGAATTCTACCCTTGACCTCCTTGTCCGGGCCACTGATTATTGTGCTGATTATGTTGACCAGGCCACTGATTGTTTTGTTGATTTTGTTGACCCTGAGCCTGGGCGTAACTCTGCAGAGTCGCCAGGAAAGTCGGGTTGAAGTACATCCCGTTTGCGCCTGGCTGACCAGTGAATTGTGGTGGAGGAGGAGGGTAGAAGCCTTGCTGAGTATTTTGTGGCCAGGGAAAGGGAAATTGTTGTTGAGCGTTTGGCTGGGGCGGAGGGAAAATCGGATAGGACTGACCACTCACCGGCATGGGAGGAGCAGGAGGTAGGTTGTACTGTTGTGTAGGCGGTTGCTGGAAACTTTGTGGCCCCTGACCTTCTTGACCTTGAGGTCTTGGTGGTAGTGAATGCCCGCCACGTTTATTATCACCACGACTGCCGCGTGCACCGCGACCGCGATTCCCTCTGCCTCGAGAGTCGCCTCGGTTCCCACGATATGTACTGCCATGGCCCGAAAAGCTGCTCGATGGTTCACTGCTGCCATAAGGGGGCTGGCTTTGACCAAAGCCCGTTGGCCGGGACAACGGTCGGTAAGGACCGTCCTCATCCTCATCATCATCATACTTCAGCCCATTAGGGGCAGCAGAGGTACCTGTAGCAGTAGCATCATTGCGTCCACCTCGGCTAGCTGCACCATCCCGACCCCCACGCGCTCCACGCTTCTTGGCTTTCAGCTGTCGCTTGTACTCTGCCTCTTTCTCGTCGTCTGAAAATTCGATTTCGTCTTCGGCGACCTCTTCGTCGTGCCAGTTACTCGCGTCTGTGCCCTTGTTGGCTTTGAGGACCTGAGTTAATCCAAGACTTGCAAGTGCTGGCGGGTAGAAAATCTTGGTGCCTGTTTCTAGCCCAAACGACTTGATCTCTTCTTCACTGGCAAAGCAAGCGGTGTATCGAGGTTCACGCACGGCCGCAATGACATCCGCCAAAGCAGCTATTACAGTTCGGTCTTCGAGACAGAGAACAGACCCCGTATCTAGCACTTGGTACTCCCCGGTTGTGTTTGCTTTGATAACGGCGGTATTGCCGACGAAATGTTCAATGGTGCCAAGCTCGACGATCTCCATCTCAGGTTTGATCTCAACCTCAGGCCGCGGGATGATTGCCTCGGGGAGTTCATTCTTTGTTCGTACCGTCCCTGGACCACCACTCTTCCCTTTTCCATCACCTTCGTCGTCGGATCCACCATCCATTTCCATGAGTATGCGGGCGGTCTCCTCAGGCCCGAGGATTGTATAGTCTTTCTCATCGTCAGAGTCATCGTCAGAGTCATCCGAACTGCTGGAGTCAGACGATGATTCATAAGGCGATGAATCCACTTCCCATTCTGGGTGCTCTCCTTGTGCGTCGCCGTCAACACCACCTTCTTCTAGAGGACCACTAGTCTGCGTTGTATTTTCGGGTTGTGATGCAGCAGCGTCATTCGTCTCTAATGGGACATCGGCGGCGTCCTTATTTGAATCTGATGTGACAGGCGCTGCCTCCGGTAGCGGGTCTAACCCACCAAGAAGAGCCTCTAATCCCGACGTAAGTGATGGCGGACTTGGTGGGTTATCAACTACCATCTCGTCTCCTGTAGCCGCAGTCTGCACATCTTGTGGATTGGTATTGTCGATACTTGTATCGTGAGATTCTTTTGTGTCCATCTCACCATGGGTCGTCGACGCAGGTTGAAGATTATCATTCCCTGTCGCGGGTCGTAATGAGCCAAGCCCAGGAATCTCAATACCAGACATGATGGTGTATGTGATAGAAATGCGAGCGCTGAGATGATCGCTTAGGCTGATAGAAAGTTGTGATGTATTGTAGAACTGGTGTTGATGGTAACTGGCAAGCTCGCCAGTTGTAGTTCCTAAACCAGCTGAGGCTTGGCTCCCACGAAGCTCATCCACAGGGCCCGATTAACAAAGTTCAATTGTATACAAGAATGGTAGCAGATGGTCAAATATTTCTTCTTCTTTCCGGCCGCGCACTACAGGCGTGTAAAGATTATTAGGGGTATATATACATCTATGTAGCATTCCCAATTCCAAGATCAGAACTCTGCATTGAAAACAAGCCCATCTTCAAGAAAATTACAGTGGAAACATGGAGCAGACCCATTAAAATAGCTTATCGATAACGGCCACCCCACCTATTGCGCAGCTGTATCATAATATTGGCTGCGCTCGAGATGTGACTGGCTGTCGTCCAGGAACTAGGTGGATCTCTCTCCTGCCACAATAGAGCCGAGTAGATAGCTGAGCTGATCAGGGACCCAGCAAACGTCATTTATATTCCCAATTGGCCTCCCCTCCCCTTCTAATCTGTGTCTCTCACTTCTGCAGACCGCGACAGCTTCATTGCTTCGTCACTCTATCACGATCCGAATGCGCGCATCCACATCAGAGGAAACCACAGTAATTGCATACGATCTGCAGCGCTGCTTTTCTTTCCTGTGATTATGCCGCCCACTGCCACGGCAGCCGCGCCGCAAGAGGAGTTCGTCCACCCAGACGCCCAACATGCGAAGAGGAAGAAGTATGCGCCACGTTGTCCCAACAAGACACCTGTCAGGTCGTAAGCCGCTAATTGGCATCGTTGCTATTTAGAGCCCCCTCGCCCTTCGCTATCCAGCCGATCACCGCTTTCTATATCTTCCTAGGAGCAAACTTCACGGCGGCACTCTTCGCGCCTATCCAAGATTGTGACGAGACGTTCAACTACTGGGAACCCACACATTATTTGTCTCATGGGTACGGTCTGCAGACATGGGAGTACTCTCCCGACTTCGCTATCCGGAGTTGGTTCTATGTAGCTCTCCATGCCATCGTAGGCAACTTTCGTAGACTGCTGCCCCGGCCGACCAAGGTAACTAGACCTGCCACGCTGCGCTTGTAATGCTGTAGATGTTGATGCGTCTTATTAGGTTGCTGAGTTTTACTTTGTTCGATATTCCCTAGCTTTCCTTTGTGCATTTTGCCAGGTGCTCCTTTTCCGCGTCATTAGCTTCACGCTGAACCCTAGGATTGGACTTTTCTTCCTCATGGCTCTTGTCATGTCCCCTGGTAACTTCAATGCCAGTGTCGCATATCTGCCCTCTAGCTTCGCCATGTACATGTCCTTCCTAGGCGCTGCTGCCTTCATGAACTGGAGAGGCGGCCTTCGAACGTCATGGGGCATCTGGTGGTTTGCAGTCGGGGGTATCTTAGGGTGGCCCTTTGCTTCGGCTCTCTGCGCCCCGTTCATGCTTGAAGAGGCTGTCTTTGCAGCCATGAGTGACCGGGAGCGCCTGTGGGAGACTGTATTGCGTGTAGGTCGTGGCGTGATTGCGGGGCTGTTACTTATTGTAAGTATGCCTGTTCCTATAGAGGCTTCCAGACTCTCACATGATATAGCTTGGCGACTCAACCATCAATGCGTTCTTCTACCGCAAATTCGAAATTGTATCGTGGAACATCGTTAAGTACAACATATTCTCCTCCACCGGTGGTCCAAATCTTTATGGGACAGAGCCTTGGACCTTTTATTTCCGCAATCTGGCTATCAACTTCAACATCTGGTTTGTCCTGGCCCTGCTCTCGCTGCCAATATTCCTGCTGCAGAAGGCATCTACCGCGAAAACGAACAGCTTCCAATCCGGACTACGGACCATTGTGTTTCTCACACCATTCTACATGTGGCTCGGCATCTTCACCCTACAGCCCCATAAAGAGGAAAGATTCATGTACCCAGCCTATCCATTTCTAGCTTTGAATGCGGCCCTCGCACTCCACATTTTGCTCTCAGCCTTTGGAAACCCCGATCCGAAGACTTTGGTGGGAAAAATCCCAGCACGGCTCAAGCTTCTAGTTATTACTTCGGTGCTACTGGTCTCGCTAGATCTAGGCCTCACTCGCATTATCGGCATTTACACGGGATATTCAGCTCCACTTAAAATTTACGAGCCCCTCGGTGCGGGAGTCGTTGGGGAGTCGGGTATCGGTGGCCGTGGAGACAATGTCTGCTTTGCTAAGGAATGGTATCGCTTCCCCAGTTCCTACTTTCTTCCGCGCGACATGCACGCCAAATTCGTCAGGTCGGAGTTCCGTGGATTGCTACCTGGTGAGTTCTCGGAGGCTCGTACGGGATTTGGCTTTTTCGGCGGAACCTGGCTGCCGACCAGTGGGCTCAACGATCGCAACGAGGAAGATTTGGCGAAATATGTCGATATTAGGCAGTGCTCATTCCTGGTGGACACGCAGTATCCTGAGAATACGGATCCTCTGCCGCCTCACGAGCCGGATTATATTGCTGATACCGACAAATGGGACATTGTCAAGTGCGAACCGTTCTTGGATACGAGCAAAACGCACCTCTTATCGAGGGTGCTTTGGATGCCAGACTCTAATTTGGTACCTGAGAAGTTTAGAAGGAAGTGGGGGCGGCATTGCTTGCTTCAACGGAAAGCATAGCTTCATTAGAGATAGCAACTTTCACGTTCATGCGAACGTGGACTATATAAGCTCGCAGATATTTAAGAGATCTTAGTTTCCCCTTTTGCCTCTCTCCCAGAATATCCCGATTGATGAACGCTAATGAGAATTACCTGTTCGGGCATACTGCCTGAGTTCCAGAAGACGGTAAGTTCCATGCAGCTAATACTAGTCGGTCTTACTATAAGGCGTTGTAGAATTACAGGGGGGAAAAGCTACCTAGCACTAGGTAGAACGATCGGTTTCGGCTAAGTAAAGCCGAAAACATGGCGAACTGCCTGATTAGGCAGTCTGCGCTCACCCTCCTCGAATGCTAGCAACGTGCCATGCCATGCAGGAAGAGTTCACGTGCATGTTGGACTTTGGCAGCTCGAATCAAAAGTTACTACCACTACTCTCCTACCCTTCGTAAACTAGCTTTCTTTGCTTCTTGTCGTTGATTTATAAGAGATGACGACGCTGTCTAGTGAACATGCCAGCTGTAGGGCGACTCGAATCCCGCATACGACGATCCTTCTGCTGCGAAAAGCACAGCCCAATGGAATACACGAAGGCTTACCTCTTTAAGGTCCTTACTTACAATGTCTGTTCCTGCTTCTAGCTCACTCTGGTGCGACCACCGGTGGGAACGTGTATCTTAGGCCCGTGTAAGTTGGTAATTACTGTATACTAGGGAAGGGGCACTTCATATGGGCAGTGTTATTATAGCCGTTAATGGGCTCAAGTGCCGTTCCTGACCTCCATCAAACAATAAACTTATCACCCCCAAATAAGCGCAGGGTAGAAGATCCCCTTGGACCAGCCCTATCCTATCATACTACTCAGGACGCGCTAACTGAGTCTACACTATTCGCAAGCCACCTGGTCGTCGTTCGAAGTGTTTCATGCTAAGCCCTTTACTGTCGGGCGTGGAGAGACATCGAGCCAGCGTTGAATCGAGGGCCGCCACGTTCTGTCGACAAATCGGGCAGGAGATCTAGCAATATGGCAGCGTCATTGGTCGCGCGCATTGTCACGTAGCCTTTGTCACGTAGCGTCGGCACCGACGCTCTGAATGCCACCTTAACAAACGCCCAACCCGCGAATCCTGCTGCGGGCTAGACGCAAGCGCCGCCCTCTTTGTCGTCGTATTCTGCTCTCCCCTTCGAATGAGCCCCCCTGATTGGGAACATGCCTTTTCCTCCCTAGGCACTCCCCTTCTATGAAACATTCTAATTAAAGGAGGTAGTGCCGGCGCACTTACATCACTACTTTTTTACTATTACGTCCGAATGCTCTTCGAGCCTCGGTCAGCCGATACACCACTCCGCCCATGCTACTATGGCGGGCACCACCTCGGCCGCGTGTTAAGTACATCGTCCTGGGTGGGTATATACCCATCTCGGTGATGATCGTCTTGGTCTCGTCGACTATATATATTTGCTTGGCTCTCCCGGATTGGAGTTTTTGCTAGATAATCGCAGAAACCCAGATCGCTTTGCTCACTTGTCACTCTTTTCATTATGAAGGGCCTTCTTCTCGCGTTGGGTGCTCAGCTCGCCGCTGCGCTACCAGCAGACAACCATGCTGAACGTGAAGCCTTCCCAGTCCTGGGATTAGCCAACATCACGAGGATTGGCAACTCGGGCGTCAAGGGCCGCGCCTTATCTGGACCTCAGCTGGGTGTAGACTTCCCAGACCCTTCGCTTATATGGGGAGACGGCTCTTGGAAGGCGTACGGGACGTCATCCAACGGCAAGAGTATACCAGTAGCGACGTCCGGTGACGCCTTCACATGGTCTCTTACAGGCAATGATGCCTTGCCCAACCCCGGCTCTTGGGTTGATCCGAACGATAGAGGAATATGGGCGCCTGATGTCCAAAAGAACGTAAGTCTTGGAAGCCCTCTTCTTGTTGTGCGTTTACATGATATTAACTCATTACTTATTAGGACGCGGGCACCTATGTCAGTAAGTAATAGTCGGAGTGTCCTAATCCTTCCTACCGCCATTCTTGGAACTATGAAGAGGGAGTTCTTTTTAGAGGAAGAATCGTCTTTAAGAATGCCTAGCAATCCTGTTTGGGATGACAGTTACTAACTAAAGTGCTATAGTGTATTATACCGCCCATAAGAACGGTGGTTCGCACTGCATCGGTGCTGCTACTTCTGCCACCGCCTTGGGTCCTTTCACACCTCAGGCGGCGCCCTTGATCTGCAACGACGCCGGCGGCGGTGTCATCGATGCCTCCGGCTACGATGATGGCGTCGACCGTTGGATTCTATGGAAGGTCGACGGCAACAGTCTCGGAGGAGCCACCACCTGCCAAGGAGGTACACCATCGGGAGCCTACAGGTCTACCCCCATCATGATCCAACGCATGGCGCGAGATGCTCTCACCCTTCTGGACAGCCCAAGCCAGATCTTGGATAACGAGGGCGCGTCCAACAACGGTGTTGTAGAAGCGCCTTCTCTCTATAAGATCGGAAACGGTAACTACATCCTGTTCTACAGCGCCCACTGCTACTCCAGCGACGACTACGACATCGAGTACGCATTCTCAAGCACCATCAACGGCGCTTACACCAACCGCGGTATCCTGCTACGGTCCGTTGACAACAAGGGCATTTGGGGACCTGGTGGACTCGACATCGACCCTAACGGTAGCAACGTGGTCTTCCACGGACGCCTCAACGCCAACAACGGAAATGGTGCACGCGAGTTATACAGCGCGACGCTCACTATCAACGGGCGCTCCGTTGGCTACTGAGCAACGAGCACTGGACGCATGACGTCGACCCTGTATATAGCGAACGCACTCCCCCACGATGCTTCAAGCAAACGAAGACAGGTGATGAAAGAGGCGTAGTAAATTTTATTGTACATAAATACTTCAATATGGATATATATATAAACTTTGATTCTCAGCACTGTATTTGATCTACGTCAATGAGATTCATTTCACGCACATAGGCTATCGCGTAACTTACGCTCGACTGCCAGACATCAACTAAGTTGAGACACTTTCATTCAATGAGCTCGCGCTCCTATGTGATACCGTCAGCTTGAGACTATGTGTACTTTCATGACGACGCTGAATGCGGAGGAGACAACTGCTAGTGCCGATCCAGCAAAGATTGCGAAACCGATCGCGAGATCCCACCCGTCTACTCTTTAGGGGATTGTGCGGGCCCCGGGCTACGGCATTTGGTAAGTCGGGGTGGGAGAGGTCATGAGACTATCGTGAGCTAGACCAGCGCGGGAGTTTGCAGAGTGCCCTAAACCGCAACTAGGTGAGTATAGAATTAGCGGGGATAGAGCTCGCCCTGGCCTATTCTCAAGTCGGCACTTGGTTTTTTTTTTTTTGCTTACGTCGGGGTTATATGTGGGATGGTGTATCAGGTGCTGATTGAGTGCTATCTGTAGGAGAATTCTACGAATTGTATTCGCGAGGCATCGAATCTGAAATGATTCCTTAATGTACGGTTATATCATGGAGACCGGTTTTTGAAGATTTTCAGCTACGGCTAAAGTCAACGCCAGCGTTTCATTTTTCAGCTTTTATACTCGTTCAAACTTTTTCAGACTTGATTATGATTCTATTCTCAACTAGTACGTAAGAAGTGTGCACGTATTTGAATTAAGGGGCGAAGCCATCCCTAAGTATGTGTTCACTGCCCGATTGTCTCAATGCTGAAGAGACTTGAGTGTAATGCAATACATTGGTTTCTTTCTTACACTCATCATATTTTCAGGGCGTGAAATGGGGACTCCGCGAAAAGCTGTGTGTTGAGTCTAGTCGTTACATGGAAAGTGAAGATATATGAATGAGGTTGAACTGCACTATCTCCAGAGCTCCCGTACTTGCGTAGATATCAAGCCATCTTCAGTGTTCCGCCATACCCTCGTTCAAACTCATCGGTCTCACACCACATCACCATTTATTCATTCGCGTGCGCATCGTTGTAGTAATGAATCTATCGGACTCGTCAGCAAGCGCCACCAATCACATGATATATTCGCTTCCGCCCGTCATTTCTGAGAAATGCTAAGTACTCAAGAAGCAAAGCAACTCGTCTTACCGTCTGGTCAGCGCACCCGCTAGGCGTCTGGTACGCATACGCGCCAGTATTGATGAACAGGGCCTGGCCCGCGCAGACGAGCCACGCAGCTAGATTCTGCCGCTTCACCTCGGGCGTGCTCCACGTGAGTGCATCACCCTATTAATACTCTAGAGTCAGTAAATTTCATCATATCAAGATAAGAAAGAGTCTGGAGAGTCAGCGGAGTAGAGATTTCCCAAGTAGGTAACTCCTGCCTCCGAGGCATGTTAAAAGGGGGAGTCCGGGGGTAAAGACTGACCTGCCACGCGAATGTGCCAAACTCGTTCTGAGTGGTGTTGAACCACGTCGCCAGCGTGCGCTGCGTAAAGTCCGTAGGTTTCTCCACGTGTAGGTACAGCGCCGCGCTGCCGGTGCCCGTGTTGGCGACGAGTTGGCCGCCGTCTACCTTGAACTGCCCTGCTGTGCGGTAGCTTTCTAGGATCGCTGTCCCCGGCGCGTTGGCGGGTTTCGTCTGTAGGTACTTGTGGTAGTTGGGTTGCACTACGGCTCGGATCCAGTACCAGCCTGGTTGGAGTGTTGTTCCAGGACCAGACTGGCGCTTGCGGTTGAATGAGGATGAGTCGGCCGGAGGCAGGTCTGTGAATGAGGTGAGATTCTGACGCGCTCGGTCTTCTGTGTATGGGTCGTCGGGCGTCAGCGTCACAATTGTAGTTTTACCCCCAGCTGGCGTTTTTGTTATTGGAGGGAGTGTGGTGATAATAGTGGTAACTGATGGTGTCGTGGTGCTTGACTCCGTGGTAGTAGGGGCCTTCGTGGTAGTCGTCGTCGTCTTTATCGTGGTTGTAGTCTTTGAAGTAGTAGTCGCTTTAGTCGTCGTAACCGTCGTAGATGTCGGATGGCCTCCATTATCCCATGGCGTCTCAACGCACTGCGAGTACCAAGGACTATCACTGCTTGTGAGAATCGGTGCGAGTAGTATGACTGTAGTGCTACTGACTTCGTTCCATCATTATAGCACGTTGCAGTCTTCGGGCACTTAGTAGGGCCCGTGTAGTCTATACCGCCACCTATATCACATTAGCCTTCCGTTGATCTCTTAAACATGCATCACTCACATTGTCCGTAAAGGCTTTGTGTTGACTCAGCTCGGACTTTTATCAGCGCTCCTAAAGTCAGAACACTCAATACAGCGACTCTCTGAAGTGACATCTCGGATCAGCCGAAAGTGGTCTTTGGGAATATGAAACTTTGTAAAAAAGAAATATGCCGTCTTCTTGTCACCAGAACTGATCCCCACTTGATCTTTCCTGTCTTCAAGACGACGACACCTTCCTGGATGACCAGAGTAAACATACTCAGATATATGCTTCGATTTGGTCTATTCTCAGAGTAGTCCAATCGGCGACGTTCCGTTTTCAGGGCTAATAATAGGACACGGTGCAGTCGTTATCAATGACTAATTGAAGCGCAAGCCAGTAAACAATCAGGCAAGTGTTTCCCCCTCTACAACTCGGTGAGAGATACCACCGCTAAGCGATCTAGACCACCAAGTGCACGGTACCGAGAACATGGAGCATAGTGCAGACTTAATAAATACGCAAGTATCGTCACATTCGAGAAGCATAACAATCAGTATGACCTTGCTTCTCATTTAGGCTAATGGCGCGTTGAAGATGCAATCGGACGAGGGGCATGCCAAGCGCCAGCTTAGGAACCGGAAGTCAAGATTGCTGGTCTAGATTATAAGTATGGTGTAATACGAGACAGATAGTAAGAAGAAGAATTGAATTGTGGCTATCACTTAGAGTAAGTGTACTAAAGCGACAATACTTTTTGGATGCCGTATTGATTAGCTTGACTATGAGGAAAAGCTCCGCATCGAATGCCAGCCTCCTGAAATGAGCGATCCGAGAAGAAGCAGCAGCAGCATAAATCACAATGCTCATACAGTAGTCGGAAGCGCACCAGACACCGTCCAATACACCACGTAATTGTAACCTTGAGCATTATAGAATGGGCTGAGGGTTACCGTTGCACTACCAGCTGTGGCAGTGAAGTCCAAGTTAGAGTTGCTCTTGCGTTTCAGGGAGCTCAATGTCAACGTTGGGGTGGCGCTTAATGAGGTGCTACCGTAGTTGCCGGACAGAATCGTCGGTCCATATGCGACGGCAGCTATATTCTTATTGTCATTGGCGGTGATCAGCCTGAGGCGCATGGGCAGCTTCACCGTGACGATGTCTCCAGACTGCCAGGTGCGCGAGACAGTGGCGTAAGATCCTGGTGTAGTGGTGACGGACTGCTGTTGACCATTCACGGAAATTGTAGCAGCCGAAGTCCAGGACGGAATGCGTATCTTCATAGCCCAAGTGCCAGAGCCGCTAACTGTCAATGTCGTAGTGTCGCTGACCGGGAAAGTCGTAGCCTGGGTCACGGTCACACCACGTTGAGACCATGTTAATTTCGAGGGAGTGAATAAATTCACGTAGAGTGATGAAGAATCATAACCATAGATCGAGTCCATCAACTTTGTGTTGGTTTCGACACCAGTTCCTTGACAACACCAAAAACTGCCGTAATCTGTTGACCAAGTACCACCACCCCAGGCGGGACCAACGCCCCTGGTTGCGCCAGCACTCAGGGGTGTGAAGTAAGTTATGTGCCCATGATTATCACTTGGGTTCTGCTGACCAAGCAAGTGATTCAACAAGGCTCGCTCGTAAAAGTCGAAATAATTGGCAGAGGGATTGGTCGCCCATAATTCTCTAGTCAATTTCAACATGTTGTAAGTATTGCAGCCCTCGGCAGTATCCTTGGTTAGCCATCCGGCTATGGCATCAGAACCATGAAAGTGCTCAGCTTGACTGTTTCCACCAATGGCGTAAGAGTGGTGATTGACAGTTATGTCCCAGGCATTTCTAGCGATGTCAAGGTACCGTGACGTGCCAGTTTGTTTATACTCCTGTGTCGCCCCAATCCATTTAGGGACCTGAGTGTTGGCGTGGAGGCCATCGAGTTTGTCCTGGTTGGATGCAAGAGGATCGAACACAGCTGCGTGGTCAAAACGCTGGGCAGTCGTCAACCACTGGCTATCGCCGGTCCAATAGTAGATCTCCGCGAGTATATCGTTCATACCCCCGAACTCTGTCTGCATGACGCTCTGCATCTGGCTGGTACTCAATTTGGCCGTGCGCTGGTTAACCCAACCTGCTAGCGAAAGCAAAGCTGCCTTCGCATTAGAGTCTCCGATGTAGCGCCATACGTCGAGGAGACCAGCCATGGTCTTGTGAATCACATAGTATGGGACATTGCCGTTGGTCAGCTTCCCAGTTTCCAGAAGCGTGAAGTCAGACTCTGGAAAGCCCGAGAGATAACCCGCTGCGAATCCAGCTTTTGCATTATTGGCTTGACATTTAGCTAATTCGGCAGCAAAATACGTTGCTCTGTCCCTACATGTTGTGTCTTGAAGTGTCGCCCAGCACTGAGCCCAGGCAGTGAGAAAGTGACCCTGCACGTGCGATCGGAAGGGGAAGGTTGGGTCATCCCAACCCCCGTTTGATGATGCTCCATTTGTCGACAGCTTGTGATTTGATCGGAATACATAAAGTAACCTTTCGAGATCAACCCATTTGATGTAAGTAAGCGTTCGATTTTGATTGTCAAGCCAGCGGCTGTCAGTTAACTGGACTTGAGTTAAGTCGAAGAAGTATGACGAAACTCCCACTTCAGTACGGGCAGGTGGCACAGCCCAAGCGCCAACGCGGAAAGGATATAAGCACAGGTTTCCTATAACGAATATGCAAGTGATGAACGTGCCAAAACCACCCAGGGAGTTATGCTGGGTTCGAGACATTCTGACGATAGCACTCTGTGCAGTAAACGAATTTATCGGGAACGATGCTACCGTGAAGCTCTCGTCGAGAATCGATTGTCAATCTAGAGGCAGCTATATAAGTCTCTTGTTTATAGAAGCGGTCGGAGAATTGGCCGGACTTGACACGGATACCGGGAACCAGGATGAAGTCTTGGGGAGCCGGCCCAACCCAAGCGTGGGACGAAGCAGTTGTCACATCGCCTTCATTTAGGCGGTCCAAGTATATCCACGAGTCAACACCAATGTGTAATCTAGCGCTGTCTTGAGTGACTAGTTAGTCGCAAAACCCCCGCATCACGGTAGACGACGCCGTTCCGTTACTCCACACAGGGTATGGCCCTCGAAATATCTAAGATGTTTTAAGACGCATCCCATTCGTGCGCGTAACCTAAATACGACCCAAGCCTTGAAGCCGGCCGGAAGTTGAATGCCTAACAGCATTAACCGTGGTAACGTGACTGTGAGCGAGAAACTACTTGGATAGCGAATGCAGCGATACGATGGGTAATTCGTGGAATTAAATGCCTTCTGCTGGAAAGACAACAATTTGTTAAAAAGGAACCGAGCCATTTTCATGGTACACGGAAGTACATGAACGGGTCATGGATGCTGCTGTAGAGTAGGTTTAGAATCAATTGTAATAGGTCGGTAAGACGCTAGTTCATCAGATAGCAGCTTCATGCATAAATGAGATTGCGAGAGTTGAAATACACTGAATGAAAGTGTTTTTCGATATAGAATGTAGTCGTTATAGTACAGGTAGATATAATTTGGGTAGACAGTGGTAGTCGAATAGTCACATGCGTTCACGAGAAAAGGGGGAACGAGCGAGCCTGTTACGTCTCTTTAGTTCGTTTTGGTGGAGAATGCATAAGGACGAAGACACAATCTAGACTGGACATCGAATTCATGAGAAAATCAAGCAGTGCTAAAAAAAAAAAAAAAGAATCTGGCCCAAGCGACTTCTAAAGTTGTGTAAGTGACAGGAGAATAGCTGCCTCTTTAACTGGAGACCTCTACAGCTATTACATGAGTTTTGCGGGGGCAGCAATGAGAAGCCGGTTTCTGGAAGATACTCGGGCAGGCAGGGGAACATGCAATGAGCACAACTGCATCAAATCGACTGTCGTCTATTTTTGGGGCTTGCATGTTGTAGGTGTAATTGTAATGGCTATAAGCATGTCTCTGGTACACCTTAAGCCCTTACCCTAATTACTCGCTATATCTGACTCATTACTCGTCTTTTTATCAAATTCGACCCTAAGAAGATACGCTTTAGCCTTAGTAGTTGTAAACCTTCCTATAAGTCCGCAAGCGATCACAACTCCTTCCTGGTAACCAATACATGACGCTTGAAGTGGTGTAGGACACACAAATGGTGCACATACGTAGATTTTCTTTGATTCTATTGATTGATTACTTTTGTTCAATCAATTTTATAGCATATTGACAAAATCGTGTATCAGGGCTCAAAAAGTGTTAATGAAGCCTCATCATCTCCTGGAAGCCTGAGCCTCTAGCAGGCGAAATGCCTACGGGGTTCGCTTCACTATGTACCATTTAATCCCTTGCTCATGACATATTGTAGGGTATTCTTAACTTCTTCTATGATAGTAGGCCTACAACTAGACACATTTGAGACCTAGGAATTAATGATTTGGAAATGTTTACATCAAGTGAGTTGAACAATAATACAGTGCAAGGACTGTGATGTCCCTTACAAATTGCGCCGAGACACACATTGTAAATTAGCCGCTTTATACCGATCATGTGACTCGAGCATTCCAGTTCAGTAAGCCCGTTCATCCCACTCATCCTACTCACTCACTCAACATCGCTCCTGTCAAACCTAAGCTCAAGATCTGATCTTCAATCCGCAGTTCATTCAAAATGAACACCGTTGAATACATAGCCCTGGCATTCATAGCCTACATCATCATAAAAGCAGTACGTTTCCTTCCTTCGCATTGCTCCAATAAGCCGTGACTCATTGAAACACCATTGCCCAATTGACTTGGACCAGCTCACCTACCACAACCAGCTGCCTTACCTCACCTACTTCACTTCCCTAAACACATTACCTAACAGCAAAGTAAATTTACTAACTCTATCCCCCTCCCCCAGCTCTTCTTCACCCCGCGCACCCCAATCCCCGAAACCTCATCCAACATAACAAAAATCACGACGCCAGCGCAACTGCACACCCTCCTAGCATCCACGCAATACGTCGTCGTAGACTTCTACGCAGATTGGTGTCCACCCTGCCGGGCGATCGCCCCCATCTTCTCGACCCTGGCAGACACCCACGCAGTAAACACCAAGCTCGCCTTCGCCAAGGTCAACGTCGACCACGTCAAGGACGTGGCGTCCGAGTTCGGGGTCACCGCCATGCCTACCTTCGTGTTCTTCCGGGATGGGCTGCCGCAGGGCGTGCGTGTCGATGGTCTAAGCGGGCCCAGGGGATCCGTGGTGCGGACGGAGGGGGGGCTTGTGGAGAGGGTTAGGGGCGCTGATAAAGTTGCTTTGGAGGCTGTTGTTAAGGCTTTGGCGAGGAAGGTTGGTGGTGGTGGTGGTGGTGTTGTAGGGGAGAAGAATTGAGTCAGTGAGTTAGTAAGAGCGAATGAATGAATGGATTACGTTGGCATTCGGGAGACGAAGATAGAATTGTTCGGCCTGGACCTGAACTACATAGGCAGTCGTGTGACGGTGCCATCGCATCAGGCGATTTCCCATGATTCATCTCTTCCCCACTACTGTATAACGGACATAGAGGCTTACGCGGCTGATTGTAGCAGCTGTTCTCGTTTCAGGCCGGCATTGTTGAGGTTTCTGACATGGGGCCACCCCAACTCACGCTGGGTATTCTTGCAATGATAACCTATCTTGTCAGGATAGGTGGGTGTCTGTCACAAAGCAAGTATAAGGTCAACAGGCACAGGTGACTTAAACATATGCGCCCAGTATTGCACTCAGAGAGGCAAAGCTTGCGAATGTAGCCTATTTTCCTCGAAGCAGAAGCACTTCACCAGCATAAAGAGACAGAGGCAATAAATAAATGTATATATCGGCTGTATCAGGTATATCAAATGTATCGAACGCTCAAGTATGTATATAATATAATGTAAGGGGAATCGATAAAAGCAGTAGTAGCAACAAGCCAGAAGCAAGCAGTAGGATCCTTTTGCAGCGCACTGAATGAGTATCCTCCTCTTCCTCTTTGCTGTTTGAAAACGCCCGCAATTCTTCTGGGGGTTGTGATCGCTCGTGCCCCTCAAAGCCAAGGCTATCCAACAGTCCCATTAAATCATGTCTAAATTACACCAATATGGTTCTCCCGCCACAGCATCTGGCCCGTCTATGACACCTTACGGCGACCTCCATTTATAGCAAACCTGAAGGTCTGTCGAAGGGCGGGCTAGCCTGTGGATCTTTAACCATGCGGTGGTTACGATGGCATCGCTAAATCAAAGATCCCGATGCTCATAGGCAGAGGAAGCCGCTGTTGGAACCTGACAGGTAAATGAGTGTCAAGCTCCGTCTTGCCAATTAGCAAACCAAAAAGGTGGTGGTTCGATGATGTAGTGCTGTAAGCTACGTTTCTAAAAGTTTTCTTTGCCCCAGACGAATGAGAAGCTAATGGAAGATTAAGTCAGCAACGCACCTTTGGAATTATTATAGGAATACCAGAGGGGGGAATAGAGAATATGAAAGAAAGGGATATATAGAAAATGAAAGCTCATAGACACATACCCAGGCTCGCTGTACTTATTGCAGAAAACATGCAGCGTGCTACCCAAACCCTTTGGCCCGCAAAAGAATACACCGGCTTCAGCAGGAGCATGAAGCTTGCGAATGCCCCGAAAGATCATATCCCAATTCGGGCGCCCAAAATTCGTGGGACTCCTCAAGCCCGTGATAGCATCCTTGTCGGCATTGGCATCATTGATCATGATATTCGTGGCATCGTCAGCTTTGATCTTCGCAGTAAGGTAAGTGTGAATCTCGATTCGTCCATCGACATCTTGTGCCTCGATGGCCATGAGCAGGGAGCGGAACCACTCAAACGATCCAAAGTCCCTACATATCCAGAAGAAGTAGACCTTCGAGAGCCTCGTCTTCTTCTGCGGGTAATTCATACGGTACCAGATAGATTTAAGGATGGATGCGAAGGGCGTGACACCAATACCAGCGCCGCAGAGGACTGAGACTTCGTACTTGAAAACGTCTTCAGAGGCGGAACCGAATGGACCATCGATGTAGACGCGCGGTAACACGCGACGCAGTGCTGGATCGACCTCGCCATTCTCTTTATCCACACCTACAACCTTTGAAGCATCTTTACTACTGTCCTTCTTGCCGAAATCACAGCCCAAGGCCGTAGCGACTTCCCTCGTGAAATCACCCACGATACGCATATGGATCGAGATATAGTCCTCCTCCGGGGCACTAGTTAGTGTGAATGGGTGATATTGCCACAGGGAAACTTCAGGACAACAGAAGAAAATGTATTGGCCTGCACGTGTCTTGGTATTCTCCTTCTTGATCTGGATCTCGCAGACGTTGCTAGGATGCTGAATGACTTTTGAGATATATGTCTTGTGGCGACCGCGCACTTCACGCGCAATTCTCTCGGCCAGATAGATGAAACCGCCGTACGTCCAGTACTGCCAGAATACACCCACAGCTGTTGTGCCAATGGAGATGCAGAACGGTGCGGTGTCAGGCTGGATCATGCAGAAAGCGCCGTGGGCAGCCCAGAAGACGAAGAAGACGATAAACATGTGGTGCGTGTACCAAAAGCGCTCATAGTTGGCTCGGCGCGGCTTCTCGATCGACGTAAAGACCATACCCATGAGGGCCACCAGCATGATATATCCAGTCCACCCAGGCCCAGAAGCCAAGTTGGCAGCCAAGAAACCATAAAAGCCGAGATGGTTTTTGGCGGCAATCTGGGCAAAATTATTCCAGTGAGCAATCGTATGAACCCACGAAAAGAACACGATGGACCAAGCCGTCGTGATGTGGAAGGTGATGTTCTTATCGAACTGTATGATGCCGTTAAGGGGCGTTTGCCTCGCAATCGAGATGAAGGTACGGCAGACTGGGAAAAGAATCAGGGCGACATCGACATGAAGGACCAAAGCTGCCGATCTGGCTATCATATACGTCGGCCCAAATGTGTTTCGCGCTATTTGGAGACTGTCCTTAACCGCGTAATTGACAAAACCGAAAGCAAATACGAGAGCGTGTAAAAATACGAAGACGAACACAAAGCTGGGACATCTGTTAGCATGGATGTTCACGATTAGGGGCTTACTCTTTTGACTAACAATCGGCGGTAGCCCTCGTTGATCATCCATTTGTCGAATTTTTCTCTCATCGTCAACTCCTTCTGCCTTTCTTGCGTCATCTCGCCCGACAGTAACATTCGCGTTAAGGGGGTCCATCTCGCTCGTTCCGATGGTTTCTCGCCATATAGGCCATCGTTATAATATGACATCTTGTCGGCCAGTTATCTCAATTCCTCGCCGTCGACTTCCAATGGCACTCTTTCAACCTTCTCCCCACGTCCTTCCCAAGCCAGCTGCAAGTCGATGATACGGCTTACACAGGCAAATACAACCCTCCCTGCACGGAGCTCCCAATTATTATTTCAGGCCGTTGTGTCTTAGATATGAGGCCTAAAAAGAGAATTAAAACACGATTCAGATCCTGCTGAACGGGCACATAATCATCGATATTGAAGACGTCGGGACCGGGCGTGAAGCCACACGGCAATTATCGTCCCCAAAGGCTGAGCGTCCAAATGAGCGTAAAGAATGTAAAGGCGGACGGATGTCCTGCACTGGTAGCAAATAATGGATACTGGTCAGCCCGCAGACGTATCACTGAAAGGAAACCAAGAACGAAAGATGGGAGGAAGACGGCTCGCGCTCGTAGTGAGTGTGAGAGGAAAGGGAAAATGGGTGTGTGTATGTGCGCAAGAAAGAAGGGATGCGAAGATCTCATGCAAAGACGGGCGGGAGCAGATTATGGACAAATGCCAAGCATTAGAAACATCAGGCCATTTCCTCGTAGATCATACCTTATTACAAGGCCAACACCAGGTGGCTAGGAATAGCGGGCAGCGTTTTGTCGATGAGCTGATGCTATTCGTGAAGGAAACACTCAGAATAGCTACGAAGGACTGACTGCAATGTAGGCAAAGGGCACAGTGGATAGGATAAGGGGACGCTGATGACGACTACGTGGACAGGGCCCGGTAGTCGTGACATGAAAAGGGGGCCCAGGATTCGCGGAGGTTGCATTGAGAACAGCTTCACGATCATGTACAGAAGACCTAGGGCCAGGGCGGCTCGACGGTGGAGGATCACAGCAGCGGCCCCACTGCCGTTTCGCGGGTTTTCATACAGGTTTGGGAGGATTCAAGGTTGGGATGGGCGTGGGAAAATGTTGTACCTACCTAGGGTACCTACCTCCATTACCGTGATACCAAGCAGGCAGAGCCAACAACACATCAGTAGCCGACTGGACAGAGTAGGTAGGACGAAACAGACCTGTCTCAATCGGGGTCTTGTGTCGGTTACAGTTCTCTCTCATGGAGGCAAGGGTAGGCCTGTAGGCGTCCCACTTCGGCATGGAGCACAGAGAGAGGCTCAAATGACACGAGAGGCTGTCCCTGCTGAATCTGCTGTATATAGACAGGGTACGGGTTATATCATAGCGTGGGTTGCGGCAAAATGCTGCTCTTCCATCTTCGCGACTCGCCTCTTGAGTGGTGTACCTGCACTACACTAGTAGCATTGGCATTGGCCAAGCGCCGTCGTTTGCCGCCAGCGTAACAGCCAAGGAGGCTGGCAGTCTAGGTAATCTGTACGCCGCAGGTAACACATTATCCCGTACCATCCAGCGAGCCGTAACGAGCACTGGAAACAACTTCGGACGAATGTTGGGGGGAAACAATCGCTGGCACTCGCAAAGCGATACGATGGCTGTGGCTAATACAGTAGGCACAGCTGTACATGGCGAGGATCGTGGATGAGAGGGTCCGACACGGATTTGGAGCCACCTCCGTTTTGAAGCTCGGATCCCAGATAACTGCTAGGCTGGAAAATATACCGGCACTAGGTAGATAGTGTGGACTTGGGACTTACAGAAGTGTGCGTAGCTGTGTTAGGGATGCCTGTTAATATCAAGAAGACGGGACGCATGTCAACCCCCGTCTTCATTTTCTATCCCATCTACACAGGACAAAGAGAGAAATAGAAAGGCATTCGATTTGAGTTCCTCATATCACATACATCCCAGACAGAGCTCAACACAAAGTACGGCCAACTTGGGCGGTAAGCTATACCAGCACACGCAAAGATACCACCGATTGATAATGATCAGAGATCGAACGAGCATATGATGGCGACGGGGGAACAGGACAGAGAAACAGAGCGTGTTCGACGTTGTTGGTGGTTTGGGGTGAGCGGAGAGAACTAAGGGGTCCGAGGGCCCTGGGGTTGTGGCCTTTGGGGCGCTGTCATTGGCTGAAACCAGTGGAGACCCCCTGGCTCGCTGGCGGTAATCTGTTACAGCACGCTCCTTCAGGGGCACTTTTGACACAACCCAAGACACAGGCGAGACTGCCACCCCGGGCTGTCGGCAGCCCTGACAAGGCTCCTAGCCTTCCTAAGCTAAGCGCTCTCTGTCCCAGTGTCTTTTTCCTGTAGAGTTATTGGTTTGTATACTCCGTACTACGGGATAACAACTTCACCATCTTCTTTCTCGATGGCCATTTCGCTACACTACAGCTATGTATATGATAACCTATATGAGATACTGTATATATGCTCACTGCATCTTATACTATACCTATCACACGTGTTTTGTCCCAACCTAAGTCTTCAACTCTCCGTCCATATTTGCCCAACTCCCACCTCTTTAATACCAATCGGCGAATTTAAGCGCCTATTTCTCCATGTCAATATATCCAATCACGCCTCGGTCTTACAGCAGGTTAGTATACAAAGGACAGTCAGCCATATACTTCCAAGTCAAAATACATGTCTCGGTTATACGATCCTGCAGTCCACATGGAGTGTAAAACGCCTTGGCCCATGCCTCCGGTATACCTTTCAATTTCTCTCACATCGTGCCATGCATGGATGTCATTGGCCTCCTTACTATATCGCTTAGTACATGTGAAAGCGATCCTAGACAATACATGCACATGAGCTTCTCAAACTTTGCGCTACTACTCAGCAAGCGAAGATTGCTCGCGCTATTTTTGGCACATCTTATAACCTAGCACACTACATGATCTTGTCAGTCCTGGTAGTGCCAAACAAAGTCGTTACGATCCCGGGAAACACAGGTTCATGTCTATAGTGGCGTGCATGAGGGTGGGTCAGCGTCATATCACATGTCCGTGATATGATGGCTTTCGGGGAAAGGAATCGGTGTATTATACGAGATCAAGGGAACAGAAGCCGTAGAAGTATCACTAGAGCGATGCTAACAACCGACAATCCGCGCCTTTACAGACTATTCTTTTCCCTATGCAGTCTTTCTCTCTCATCGTAACTTCATTACTGACCAGAGACAGGCCACACGGCCAGCAGTCGTTCATGACCTGAGATGCTAATGGCCGTCTGGAATACGTAAAAACAGAAGAATGCCATCCCATTGACATAACGATGACTAATCGACAACGAACGCCGGCAAATTCACCTAGATTGGGAGAGAATTTGTGTATGTGTGTAGCCCCTCCCCAATCGCAACCACTCGTCTAAGTATCCATCACCAACACCAACACCAACGCGCCAGGCTCGCACCCGCCACCGCTCCTCCCTCGCTTGTCTTAATGTCGGGCGGGAGTCTGGTTACAAGGCCCCCTTCCAGACTAATGGTAGATTGCTACCTGTAACAAAGCCATAATTCCTGCCGAGGGAGGACCAGATCACGCAAGCCTAGACGGCGTACTTCCGCGTCCATTCACGGGCTGTGGCGTCGTATCGGGATCGGTCGGTTTTGTAAATGTGGGCAATTTCGGGAACAAGGGGGTCGTCGGGATTGGGGTCTGTCAGCATGGAGCAGATAGATAGCAGGACTAGTATCATGATCAGCAAGTGGCGTCGAAGTAACCAGAGAGTGTGTGAGAAAGTTATATGCCTACCTTTAGAAATCGTCAAGGCAGGACTCCATTGGTCCCGAAGAATGTCTAAGCAAATGCTGCCGTTGGAGTTGATGTTCGGGTGGTAGATGCGTGTGGTGAAGTTGACCTTGGGGGGCTTGAAGGGGTAGTCTGTCGGGAAGTGGATGGCTAGGAAGAAGACACCGCCAGAGTACGGAGAATCACCCTATGATACTATTAGTCGGGACTTACGAGAATGTAAAAATTCCAAAGCGCTGCACGCCCACTCCCAATGATCTCAGGTATTGGGACAACGCTACGAGAGTAGTGAGGGGTATGCACGAGGTCGGCTCCAACAAAGCGACAGCAATAGTAGAAAGGTGAACTTACAGGACCCATGATAGTTGCTTGCCAGTGAAACTATAAGCAGACGCACGTTAGCCGCGCCTCTCGATTACCACCAATGAACAGAGGGGTGTATGGATGTTGTTGTGCACTTCGTCCAAGACAGCACACGTTGTTGTCGATCACCCAAATCTTATCAGGAAAGGTGGGGGCTGATAGGATGGATAGCATACCAGATCGTCACCCAGCGGACCGGCTGAGCAGGAAGAGGGAGGGTCACTAAAATTGAGCGGATATTAGCATAAATCAAGTCAGATCTCGAAGGTGCAAATATCGGGGGAGGCCGGGTCGATGAGTTGGAAGCCCGGCGTTGATGCCATAGAGAGGATGGACGGAAGGTCAACATGACAAGAGTTTAAAGACCATCACTAGACCCCGCTCAAGTCCGTTCCCGCCTTGCAAGCAACCCCACCTCGAGCGATATATTCATTGCAGAAGAGCGAAAATGACCAAAGTTACGGAAGGGAAAGCGGGGACGACGTAGTATTGAATCGAACGTACCGGCCCAGGTCTGTGAGTTCCTTGTTGATACGCTTGAGCGCCATTGTGAAAGAAGTCGAGTGTGGATGTGTTAATGCTGTAGTAGCGGGTCTCGCAAGATGCGGATGCGAGAGCGAAGGATTACTATTTATACCGATGGTTAGCTACGAAAGGTGGCCAGAGTCGGATCTTGCCGGTGGTGGCGGATTCATGGAGAAGTCATAGGCAACATAGAGAAGGGCGGAGAAAGAGACAGAGGACAGCGTCGAGGAGGGTCGACAAAGGAATGGACAATAGGCGGGGGTTAAATCAACAGAAGAAGCAATAGAGAAAGCATGTAGGAATGGCGATGTTTGTTTGGGTTCATGTTTGAATCAAATGTTTCCAGGCAGATGGGAAAATGCACGTACGAGAGGACCGAGCGAGCGCTGCACGGCGATCGGCTCAAACGGACGGGTTCGACGCGGAGTGAGTCGGATTCTATTGCAGTGCGTCGTCTCGACAAGTGATGACTGACTGACTTCGTTTGTCAGAAAACAGTTGACAGACAAAGTTCGGTCCTGCGTCTGTACAGACTCAACTAAGCGCCAAGGATCGTCGGGGTCCGAGTAGATGAAGGGGTTGTAGAGTTCAAGATGCAGAGCGTAAACGTAAAGCGTGAAAAGTTAAGTTAGGCGGTCGACTGTAGCGGTAATATGGCCGTGGTGGGGGGAGAAAGGAGGGAGAGTGTGTGTGAGACGAGCAGAGAGAGAGAGGGAGAGGGAGGGACTTAAGTCTTGGCGTTTGGGTTGGGCTGGTCCTCTCCTTCCCTGGGGTACTTAGGTACCTACACTCCCTACCTTATCCTCAGCCTCAGTTTACAAGCCGTACATAGCGATTATAGAGAGTAATTGGTGGTGACTATACGCCTGAGGTGGGGTCCCAACTGCCTACTGCTAGGCCTATCAGTGCGAGTGCTATACTAACGCTAAGCTGTTCTAGGAACAGAGTTGGCCCACCTGCTTCCATTGAAGTTGTACCACACTAATGACCACCCACCCAAGAACAACAAAGAATGTGCCAGACAATTGATTGATGGGGCTGGACAGGGCGCCCCGGCTTATCTAATCTTACCCATTTCCCCCTTTCTCGTGGCGGTGCAGTCGCCATTAATACCATGCGATTACACTACATCCTCTAAGCAAACAGTAATGACATAGGGACATTCCCATGGTTTCGGTAGTAGCCGAGGTAGCGTCCTTGGATTTCGTCTGACGCCAGCAAGGTACGGGATTTCGCTGATTCGGCCACTGACTCAGGACCTCGGCATCTTTCGCCACTCATCAAGAGAGCAAAAGCTTCGTCGAAGTGCTTCTTGCTCCACGCTCATGACAAAACATGAATAATCAAAGACCCTACCAATGTTTGCATCGTATGGAATGGATAACGGGTGGATTATTCGTGGCTTTAAGAGTCTAAGTGTAGGTCTTGAATTAAATCCCCTGGTTGACCGTAGTATTTTTATATACGTACTACCTATTTGATATATGGTATCGAGATATGTGCTGTCTATAAATTGCCCATGTCTATGCACAGAGCGCAGCATCGCTCTACGTACATTTTCTTTATCTGCCTGATATGCGGTAAGCTTGCGGAAATAGCCCTAACGAAACCTATCGTATCGTCTAGCGTAGTTCGCACCAGCTTTTAAGAGATACCGCTATATCCATCATCCGGCATCTTGCCGACTATTGGAACGGCACTAACTGTGATTGCTTCTGTGATTCGGGATGGCCGTCTGTACATCTTGTAAAATGTGGCAGCGAGACCGACAGTTGTGGATGATGTATTTAGCGCCTCAGGAAATGGTTTCAGCAGTTCTATTGTGCCGTGGTATCCAGAGACAGTATGAGTCTAAGAGTCCCTCACGCGAAAGCCTGAATGCCAGTTATAGCACGACCAAGAATAAGACCTAGGAACAAAATATTAGCAACCCAAAACTGTTCACTAGCTCAAGGCAGCGTAGACATACTGTGAATATCGCTTTGACCCTCATATGTCTGTGTGACGAAGAGGTTGGCCACGTGTCTACCGATACCGTACTCATCGCTCGCAGCATTGCCACCAAAGATCTCCTGCAGGACACGAGCATTGTGCAGAGCCCGGTCGCAATTCTGTCTCTTGATCATGCTGATCATCTCGGGCGTGGCCTTGCCCTCGTCCTTCAGACGGCCGACCTGTATCGCCGCCAGGACACCATACGCGGCATCCGTGGTCGCGTCTGCCAGCTTCTTCTGCACGAGCTGGTACTTGGCGAGGGGGTTGTTCTTGAACTGCCGCCGCTCAAGAGCATACGTCCTCGCTCGCTGGAGACAGTCTTCCAGCGCGCCCATGACGCCCATGGATATGCCGTACCGTGCACTATTGAGGCAAGAAAAGGGCCCGCGCAGGCCTTCCACATGAGGGAACATGTTGGCCTCCGGCACGGGGCAGTTATCGAGCTGGATCATACCCGTGATGCTCGCCCGTAGCCCATTCTTGTTCTTGATCGGGGGCGTTTCGAGGGTCCCCGGCGGGCACTCCGAGCGCTCGACCAAGAAGCCACGGATCTTGCCCGTCTCGGCCAGCTTGGCCCAGACCATCAACACGTCGGCGATGGGGGAATTCGTGATCCAGGTCTTGGCGCCACTGAGAGAGTAGTAGCCGCTCTTTGTGGGGTGCGGCCGCGCCGTCGTCTCCATCGAGCCGGGGTCGCTCCCGTGGTTCGGCTCGGTGAGGCCGAAGGCGCCGAGGAGCTTACCGCGGGCCATGGGCTCGAGGAACTTCTCCTTCTGCTCGGTCGTCCCGAACTCGTGGATGCCGCCCATCACCAGCGACGATTGGACAGACATGCCGGAGCGGTACCCACTATCGACGCGCTCGACCGCCCGTGTGATCAGACCTGCTGCTACGGTAGATGCGCCAGCACAGCCGTACCCCTGCAGATTTGCGCCCAGAAGACCTAACTCGCCCATTTCGGAGAGAATTGCTGAATCGTAGTGCTCGTCGCGGTAGGCTTCTATGACCAGGAACAGGCCGTGTTAGCAAAAGAATCACGGTCCTATCCTAGCTCGGCCTCGGCTTAGGGGTCTAGTCCGCCACGCGAGCCAGCGCACTTACGTAGAACCCGTGGTAACAATTGCTCTTGGCAATACCGCTCTGCCGTCTCGGCGATGGCCAGCTCGTCCTCTGTGAGTAGACTGTTGCTCGCCAAGGGATCTTGCCAGTCGAAGACCGGGCTGGACGCGGAGGCATATTGTCTCGCGCATTGAGGCCGTTGTCGATGCTTGAACCTCAATCGAGCAGCCTGGGAGAGCTTGGGGCTGCGAAGCCTCGGCGCTATAGGACGGAACATGATTGCGCAGGATCTGGACGTTCGAGTGGACTATATGCAAGCTCTTGGTATCGGCTGGCTAGAGAGGGGAGCCCGAGGGAGGAGCAGAAGAATCGATGCATCTGTGGCGGGGTGATTCCCGAGCGATGACTTGGGAATGCCGAGTTAGCGTGCCGAGGTTAATTAGTCGCTGTTGAGAGCCCGAAGTTCGTCATTGCGCGGCCGGTTGATCTCTCCATTTGCTCCACCCGCAGCGGGACTGGCACCGGCTCATGTCCGGGCATCGGAGCTTGTACCGCTATTAACCGGTCTCGTATCGAAGTCACAAAGGTAACCACCTGCAGTGACATGATGGACACTACCACGGCATAGTCATCCCAGAACTCAATTGTGCTGCAAGGGAACGCATTCATGGGAATGCAATGAAAGTTACCTGTTTAGGAAATCATCGCCTGCATCTAGTAACTTCAATAGGTTAGCGCAGGTTCTCAGTAACCCCCTGGTCACTGCTAGGTGAACTTAAATCCTTCTTTCAAGAATCGACGTAATTAGCTTTCAGAATTCAAGCCCAGGGCAACTATATCTTATATCATACCAGTTCTGTAGGTTGATCATGATTGGGTACTATATAATCGACAATCTTAATATTATCTGTTTCCGGTACCTAGGTAGATACCTTTGGGTAGATTTAAGTGCCGACATGGATACAGGTGTAGGTTTATATTATAACATTTGCTTTTGAGTTGTTCGAGGTAGGTGGTAAGATAATCGTTGAAGTTCATACTGTTGTCAAATGGCAGTAGCATATAGGGACCTTTGCTACTTCCCTTTTACGTGCTATACCACATCCGCCACAGCAAAGGACAAGAGTTTGTGTCAATTCAGGTAGAAAGTAGCGACGGTCTTGTTCAACTACTTCCTTATCTGAGGTGCCTGCCATGTACAAGAACTTGAAGTCACAGAAACTCCAGTGGCAGTTCTTTCTCACTTCAAGCTGTATCTATGCGAGATGTACCAATGGATGCCGACTTTAGCCTCGTAACTGACTCTTAGGGACACAGCTACGAGTCCACTGCCAGCCAGCCGAGTGAATACCAACACTCCTGGCTCGCTCATTTCCGCCTGATACTTAGCAACGAACTGTTCCCCAACACTCCTCTTCTTCCTCGCTACATGTGCACTTTTACTACTCTCTCCAATACCTAGACCTAGTCATGTTCCGTATTCATAAGTGTAAAATTATCTTAGGCGCTGTCTCCCGTCGAGTTCATAATTCCTACGCCAGGCTTCTCCAGTCGTGCAACACCAGCCTGGCCAAGCTGAACTGCGTGAACTGTACATCGCCGCAGGGGGGACCCTGAAGACGAGGCGATGTATTCCCTAAGCCATCAAGACCTAGCCCTCGCTGCTGCCGCTACTACCACCACCAAGACGGCTGTCTCTGGAACCAAGGTGACAGGAGCCAGCGGCGAGCTCAGGCACAGCCTGGATCGACGCCGAACGGCAAGCTATAGACTATCCTGTATCAGCGAGCATCAGAAAGAGAACACCCGCAGTTCCGAGGACGAGTATTATATCTCGTCCGCCCAGGCCGTCAAGACTCCCACGCTGCAGCCTGTTCGCTGGCCACGCCGACATCAGCAAGTTAGTGGAAAGTCACAGAGTTCTGGCGATGGTTCTACCATTAGTCTGTTTCAACTAGACCCCGAACAAATAGACGAAACTTGTGGCCAAGATACAGACCACCACCGTCGTGTCGTGTTGTCGGCTTGGCACTCTGCTGCCACTCTTGGATCTAAAGACCAACCTCAAAACGCGCAACATGAGGCTGCCGCCACACAACCACGAGGGTTAATCTCACCTGGGGTCTTTGAAGTGCAATGGCATATTATTCGGTGGACAGATTCTCAGCCGGGAAATGTCTACATCAAAGGTCACAGACACGCTATCTCGTGTGCCGGCTTCGACGGGTCACGCAGTTCAACTGGGAGAACTTCGCCTCTCTATTCCCCAAATAGCCCCTCGAGCCCATCGCTGGGACCATTGTTACTTGGAAATTGTATTCCATGCAAGCCCCGGAGACTTAAATCAGAAACATCAAGCTCGGAAAAAGGCTCCGCAGAGCGGAAGCCTCGAAAAAGACATGGCATGTCTGAAAGCTCGGAGGCCAACCCGTCAGCTCACAAGCAATCTAACGATGCCTCGCTTATCAGCGAAGAACAGAATAATGCAGGCCTTTCAAAGCGTACAGTGCAAGACGACCAGTCCAAGTTCGGTAATACGCAAGAGAATGCCCTCAAATCATGTCCTGAGCTCTACCGACGATCCTTTAACGCGGTTCGGTCCTCTATATCCAGATATGCTGTATGTTTCCCTGAAGTTGCATGTTGCTCATTGTTCGTATACCGAGATTAATATTTCTTTAGACAGAGAGAGTTAGTGGGCTCAGACCACCAAACTACGCCCAATTCGATAGCAGTCGTCACCAGCATCGTCACCGTATTCAACAAACACTTTCGAAAGGGCTTCACTCTATTCGTGAAAGACTTCGCCGCCCGAGATCTTCCTCGATGTTCTCTGTTCGGCCAGAGTTCCCACCGCCTCCAGACGGTAAGATACGTCGGTATCGATCCCGCGGTTCAAACGAAATTTTGCCTTCATCTGAAGAGTCCCCGGTCTTTAACACGCCAGAATCCAACAAGTCACCCATTCAACCCCCAGGGCAGAATGCCGCCTTGTTGGCCGCGACTGGATTGAGGCTTGCTGCAGCGGAACTGGATAGGCTTACGAATAAATCGAGGTCTGCCAAATCAAGTTTAGAGGTAACTCGAATCTCGAGTGGCACCGATAGTGCTCGAAGCGAAAGCGAGTCATCGGTTGTTGACACAACCCCTGCTGTGCCGACAAACTCTCCATTGTCAATGTTATCGCCTGGTCCGGTCTCTAGACCGCCCACGAGGCCAGGACAGAGAGCCCGAAGGCAGCGTAGTCGCTTATCAGAAGTTACGACTCCCGAGGAGATCCATAGCTCCGCGCAGATTGTTGGTAGCTGGCCAACCTCGCCACAAGCCCTATATTTTCCTAGTGATCCTCTTCAAGATATTTTGCCTGCGTTTGAAGCGGAGTGTGATGTGAGTTTGATACCTCGGCCGCCTCCTATCCCACCGCCGTTGTCACTACATGACGAATCAACTGGTAGACCATCTCTTAGTTCAGAATCTGTAACGACGCAACTTCCATTGGACCATGACGATTCTTTGGAGACAGTTATGGGACAAGGTATTACACCGCCAGAGCGGACTTCCTCACCATGCTCCGACCAGACCAACTGGAGCAACGAGGGCCAAAATGGGGAAAATGCTATAGATCTAAGACGTTCTGTCTGGCGACCTCCCCTTGTTTCTTCGAGGAGCGAGCCAAACTATTACAGAATCCTACCAATAGGGATAGCGAGAAAGGAAATTGCCGCTAAAGAACCCGCCATCGCTACAGGCATGGTAGAGCGGCAAGACGAGGCGAAAAGTCATGGAGTGCTAAAGAAATATTCGGCGAACTCATGTCATCCTGATACGTGGTCTCCAAACCAGGGCGAACCTGGAGATTCAGCGCCCTTTTGTCCTCCCACATGTGCTTCCTCAAAGCAGTGTGGTCACGAAATCCAGGGGTAAGGCCTTGTCCTATGATATTTCGAACACGCTAGATCTCAAATAAGGAAGGGTTGTCCAGATTGCTTGCCGGAGTATATAGATCATTAGCAGGCATAATAACAGACAATTGAAGAATCACGTTTCGCGATCCTTTTTTATTCATCCTTTAGCTTGGCAGTATCAATGTCAGCTTCATTACTGGAAGGTCTATCACTACCCAGGTATGGTATGGTGAAGAACTATGCAATGGCATAATAAACAAAACCATGGTGATGCGTTCCTCTCCCAAAGAAATAAAAAGACTTCTGCCAGCCAAACAATCATAAGAGCACGGGTATGATGTTCGTTCTTACTCTCGGGAGTTCCACTCCCTTACGAACAGTCTTCGCCAGCGGATTTGAAGGTCGGGACATAAGAAGTCATTTTAGATCTCGCATTCTGCGTTTATGAGTAGATTGGTTATCTTTCCGCGGGATGGTGTAGGAGTGGAATCTCAACTCTCAAATACCAAAGCCGACCTATACAGAGGGTGAGGTGCTCTTTCACAAGATGCTACGCGCCAACTCATCGACGATTTTACGTGAATATGACAAGTTGAAGAGGGCGCGGCTTCACTTATATATATAACCGCTTGTGTCACAAACATCGAATGCGCATACACAGACTGACAAGGCCGATAGACATAATGCGTCCGTTCATGTGCTGTCAAGCAGCGACTAGGCGTGATCGCCACCTCGTACTGGTAGCGTAGGCTTCAAGCCTCGCCGTCTGTATTAAATATATACTTTAGTTCGTTAACTGTAGATTACCGATACCAGTTCCCATACCCACTGCCCATAGTCATACAGCAACAACAAGCCCATAACGCCATGCAATGCAGGGTTTTCCCGTAAGTCCACTAATAACCATACAATATCATGCCATGCCATACCATGCCTGGGAAAGCAAAGGAGATGCGAGTCTTTCTCTCTCTCGCTTTCTTTTCTCTCTATTTAGTAGAATCGCCCTTCATGCCGACCATCTCGTATTCCCCTGCGCCGTCCCGCCCTCTACCCCTTCCGCGACCCCTGGAGAATCCCATTTCTTCATCGCCGTGATCCCCGCTGCCGGCTCCGTCTTCTAAGGAGCCATTACTGTTCTCGCCGGTGCCGGTACTGCGAGCACCACCGCCAAACGTGATCGGACGGAGTTCTCGCCAGCGACACCCGTATGTTCCCCCCGCGACGGTGATGGTACCAGATACGAGCATGGTGATCCACCAGGCTAGGTTGCGTGGTACGTAACCAGTGTATAAACAGACGATGAGGAGGTGTAGGAAATGTAGCGTGAGGGAGAAATCGAGTACGAGTTTCGAGCGGGATATCAAGACGACCAACGCGACGACACTATTCACATTTCTGGGTTAGCAGCTGCTTCGCGCTTTACATATAACGGTACATAGCTCCAACACGAAGCAAAGTCGGATGGAAAGCGATGGGAAGAAAAAAAGGAGGAGAATAGGGGCCAAAATACGTACACAGCACCGGCGCAGCATAACCACACAAAGCCTATCAGCCAGCCCTGCGTGTTGTCGCCGCGCAAACTAGCCCAGCCGAAGACGAGATCTAGGCTGAACTGGAGGCCCATGACGAGCGAGGTGAAGAGCATTAACACTAACGCGACGGCGTAGTAGATGCCCTGCAGCGCGGCGATCTGGCCCAGAATGCGCAGGGGCGGGAGCTCGGCGATGGCGCCGGAGCGCGGCGGGCGTCTCCGTCTCGGCATTTTTGGGGTCGGGGATCTCTTCTTCCTTTCGTTATTTTGTATCAAAATGTTGAGTCTAGAAAGGAGCGGAGGCAGTTGTCGAAGCGGATGTATTGGCGAAATCGTGGGATTAATGGTTCGAGGATCGTCGTGAGATTTTGGCGGTTATAAAGTGATCATGTTGGATATGTACCGGTTGCCTTGTCTTATAGAATGACAAGGAACATCAGCATACGAAGCAAAAGAAGGGAAAACGCGCTGGATGTTGTGTATCCGTTCGAGAATATATGGTGGTTGATTTTGGCGAAGGGTCTGTCGAAATGTTGAAGCAGGCAGCTGTACGCAGGTATCTCGGTACCTGAGTTCTGCAGCGAGGTCAAAATCGTCAGACTGGAAAGGAGTTAAGGCAAAGTTGGGGACCGCATGCTTGGCATCTAAGACATGTGCAGCCAATGGCAGGCAAGGCAGGGCTAGTCTAACGGTCTCACTGAGCGTTAGTGGGGACAAGGTCCCCTTCATATGCCGCTATCATATCTGCTATCATACAGTATCTGTTATCGGATCGTAAGGTAGCTAGGTTAATTCCATCATCGTCGTCGGACATGTCTTCATTTGTCTCTGTTAGCAATTGAGACCGAGATCTCAACTCAAAACGCAGCGGACTAACCTTCCCAGCTCATATCTAAAGCCTAGCATTGCGTCATTCCATTTCGGTCCATATCACAGCTAAACCAAAGCGAAGAAGCTCCGATTTGTCTCACACCAACCGACAATGGGTCTATTCGGTCTCTTCTCGTCCGAGGACGACAAGCGCAAGGAAGAGGTGCGCACAGGTGCGCGAGCCCCCGACCGCAGCGAGAGGCGGCAGTGCTGGGACGCGCGCGACAATTTCTACAAGTGTCTGGACAAGCACGACGTCATCGACTCGCTGAGCGGCGAGGGCAAGAAGACGGCCGACAAGCACTGCGCTCGAGAAGATGCTGCGTTCCAGGACAATTGCGCGAACGCATGGGTGAGTCGCCTTTTTCTTGGAGGAGTCGCTTAGTCCTTACTAACTAGGCTGGCTCGGCTCGTGCTAGGTCACGTACTTTAAGAAATACCGTGTTGCCGAGTACCAGAAGAAGAAGACGCTCGAGCGATTGCAGAAGGAGGGCGCGAATAAGGTCGGCATGCAGGGCCCTGGTGACTTGCCTGGCGGTCCGGGAGGTTCGACGGTCCGGTAATACGTTCGGCTTCGAACCATGAACCTGGTATGAAGATCCGCTGTTGCGATACTTGGCCCTCGTGTCGAGTGTATGGCGTCGAAGTTGAGAGACGACGGCGCTTGTACCATATGTTGTATGTATATATATGTCACCACCAACCTGCATGGAAAGGAGTTTCTGGCCGGATGGGAAAAGATTTGAACAGTTCATCGCTACTCTGACATGTCCGGGTGGGTGGAAGAAGGGGATCCGTGTTGGCACTTTTGGGCAAGATGGCAAATGTGATGCGATGAATGTCTTGCATTGCACTCCGCTCCGCCGCCAGCCTCTTCGAATTACAATAGTCGCGATATTCACACAGTTAAGAATATCAACAATACCTATACGCGATTCGATATCCAATTAGCCACGCCTGTATATTGCGGGAATAGTCAAGATCGTTCCATCTTGCACGACAATTGATGGGGAGAATCGCGTAATCATGGTCATCGCACCCCTATGGCATGCGCCATTACTGTCGAGTTGAAATGACTGGTGACATAGCGTTGCGAAGATTACTATCGACCTAGAAGCCTTGTTTCTCTTACATATTCACGGGATCTGTCTCTAGCCTGTCCTCAGGCATTATGATAGTGCTCGACTTCCTAATCACCAAGCCCGCAGCGCTGTTCTAAATCGAGCTTCAGCGCGGCCATTGCGAAACCACATCCATGGCTTCCTCATCGCCTGGGCCTCTTTCATAAATATGATAAAACTGTTGTTGTACACTAACTTATTTGTGTAGAACCTACAGGTATCGCAGTTTCAACCTATCGATGAGATATACTATATTCATGGCTCTGGAACTGACGTCTACGTAGCTAGTCATTCACACTCCCTCGGGTGCACATCATGAAGAGTCATCTTGCTCTCGCTAGTAGCGTCGCACGGCATTGCGTCGTAATTGAACATGAGAAGTCCGCCAGTTCTCGGCAGGCACTATGTAGATGTATGAATAGGCATGCGCCTCCCAGTACACTACAGCTTGCACATTGACGGCCGTCCTGTAGGCGACGACGCGGGAACTGCCAGTGGTCGGGAGATTCTGTCACCCTTTCACTTTCGGATTTGTGTGATGGCCTTTTCCTCACCTCGGACCTTTAAAAAGCTGTTGTGTTTGATTGTGGTATCTCTTAAGTTGTGTATCGTCTTGCCTTAAAGTGTCATTGACGTATACTCTGACCTACATACTTAATGAACCACGTACTTAGGAGGTAGGTAGTGGATATGATTGGCACTGCGCGTTGATTTCAGTGGTCATGTCGTAATATTCTATACACATCGCATATAAAAGTAGCTGGGTAATGGAATGTGAAATGAAACAGTTCCCTTTCTCTTCATACCACATGTGCGACTTATTATTCTAGTGCGCGGCGTAGTACTAGTAGTTGTCACATCCTGAATATCAAAGATGTACACTAGATATACACGTGCCTGTGGTGTGGTGAGCAACAGATTGGCATGCATGGTTTCGCCTTGGCAACTTGTCTGCTTTCAACATTGCAAATCTTGCCCCTGCCTAATTCCAGCGCCTTGGAAAGGGAGGAATCGACTTCTCCTGAAATAGATTAACCAATTACTACAATTCCTCTCACGAACCTTATTGTCCATTCGCGAAATCCCAAGAGTATAATAACTTAGCAAACATTGTCCTCGGCCTGTCAGTGGCTACAATTTTTGATTTCTTGGGTACTTTTACATTTATCCAGTGTACTTATATGGCATGGCCATCAACATTACTGGATCGGCACGGCTACCAGTCAAGAATTGAGATTTTCAAATCACGTTTTTGACCCTGTCATAAATGACAAGGGGGATACGGTAGGCCTCTCCGTATACGCGGAATGTTGAAAGAACCCGCCAGGCCGGATATCCGGCTGAGACGCGGCACACTATACTAGTGTGTCTTTGGAGATGGCAAAGAGAACTTGGACTTGGCAAGTCATGATTGGATCGGAAAATAATAGAACAGAGAAAATCACCACAGCTGAGAAAGGATGACATGTAGGTGCTTTGGGCATTAAATGTAGATGTCTCGCAATTGCTGTCACATCAAGATAGTTGAAGCGTACCTTAGATACTTACAACAAAGCACGCCAATGAGAGGTACCTACCGCATAGGGCAAGTACGTAGTAGATATGATGAATGATTACTATTGGCACTAATGTCAGTCATATACTGTACTGCAGCCCTTGGGCAGTGGGCCAGATACGCTTGAATCACCTGGACATCACATCCATGTTTGATGTTTAGCCACTGGCATTTGATTGAAATGCGTCAAATGCAATCGATGCGCAAGAAGGGGGTAAAAAAAAGAGAAGCCCGCGACTCAATGGAAGACTGGATTAAGTTTGTCTAAAGAGCGATAGATGCTCCGGTGAATTAAATCCAAAAGAGAGCTATCACTGTGCACTTACCAGCAGAGTTAGTGGGTGTTGTCTACTATAGCACAGTACATATACAAGTTAGTCACGTTATGGTCTATCACAACTACTAAACGGGGTGTACTAGGTATCACTGATGGGTGTGGCTGTGTATTATGCACTGGAATTGAAATTTCAGCAATACGAACTTGAGGCTCACTGCTCAAACTGGAGTAAGTGGTTGGTGTAATTCTAGCCCTACTGACCCGGCACCTGTAGTGCTGTAGCGTACCTAGCAACTCAAGGCGCTGCCTACCTGCAGCGGCAGACGGATCTACAGCACCCATCAACACTATCCTGACAACTGCCTTAGGTCATGTACAATACAGGCCGTACCCGGCCCACGATAGACCGAACCATGGCCCTGCCAGCTGGCCTACTGACGCACTAAAGCCCACCTGCAGCCGTGCCAACTTTGGCCGTCCCACACCCCCAAACAATACCTGAGTACTTCTTTCTTACTGACCCAGTCTAGCTCTGTCTTCAATCTTGTTCAACCCACTCTACCTACCTACTACTGTCGACTAGTCACCCACTCGTTTTCGCTCGTTCGCTCATCCACGTTGTCAAGTCGACCTCCCCTATCTTTTTTTAGTTTCCTCCTCATACCAACCCGTTCCTTTAGCTCAACCAGCTTCGTCGGTGATACTGCAACCCCCCGACAGCTTCGGCTTTGACGAAACAGAAATAAACGCCAACACTTCGATATAGTACTTTAAC
Organism: Xylaria sp. FL0933; assembly: GCA_022578765.1. Classification (NCBI taxonomy): domain Eukaryota; kingdom Fungi; phylum Ascomycota; class Sordariomycetes; order Xylariales; family Xylariaceae; genus Xylaria; species Xylaria sp. FL0933. Next base: position 177,004 of record MU389764.1, on the reverse strand, counting down.
TTCGTACGAACAGTAGCGACTTTTTTTTTTAACCTGCATCCTGCATTGTCCACCCTCGTACATAAATGTTTACCTAAAGGACCCAACCGCACCGTCTCGTCGATTCCCGTGTGCGACGACTTTGACCGTTGCTGCTGCTACTGGCTGCTGGCTGGCATTGGGCTGGTGAGCCGTGCCGTGTAGTGTTCTGTCAAGTCGTGGACGGCTGTTGGAGCGCTGCTCGCGTTACCCCTTTTGCTGTACTGCTATCGCCCAGCCTCAGATAACGAAGCACAACGACAACGACGACGGATGACGGCTTAAGAAGCAGCACCCCCTGATCTGCCATCTCCCATATCCAGCGGGACCCACGTATGACGACGATGCCCTCCTTCGTGAACGACGAGAACTCTCCCATCTACGCCCCTAACGCTGGCATCGTCCGTCTCGATCACCACCCGGCCCAAGACCACAGTCACCACTACGTCCCGAAGCTGGTCCACGCTCACGACAAGCAGCCCGCCCTAAAGCCCCTGCCCACACCAATTGACCATTGCAGGGAGACCTTCGATGACAACGCCTCGACCTTGTCCACCCAGAGCTCCGAGCAGCAGACACAACAGCCGCAGCCGCAGCCGCGATCGCGTATGAATGGGGACGGCATGAACCCACTGCCCAATGGCCGACCTCACCCCTACGAGCTCACCAACGGTGATTCTCGTCAGCAGGGCCCCACATCGAATGCGGTGAATGCCCGACCCAATGGGTCGCGCCACGACATGTCAGAGCCGTATCACCGACAAGGCTCGTGGGAGTCGTCATCTGCCAGGCCATCCATGCAGCAGTCACTTTCCGAGTCGATTCGGAAGTCGTCTGCCACGGCTGACGGCTCGCAGATGGAACGTACCTACACCGGCTCTGTGAACCGCCCTTCTTTCGAGACAACACACGGGACTTATGGCCAAACAAATGCCCCCCTGTCAACGTCATCCCCCCTCGCACACGACAGGTCTCCCCAAGCCTCGGAACCACAACGATTTTCCTCGCCCGCCAGCTTTCCCCCTCCCGCATCCGCCTCGGCTCCCGCACTCCACACGACGACGGCCGGTGGTGTCAGACAGCGACATACTCTGGAAGTGCCTAAGCCTCAAACGGGGAGGGCTTCGAGAGACAGCAACGATACCGCCTACGCCAGTGGTCGCTTTTCCCCTTCTCCAGCAGCAGCACCCTCTGCGCGGAGAGGCTCTCTAAGCTTGGCACGAAGGAACACCCGTTCTTTGCACTCCGATGCGCACCGCGATGAGGTGGTTCCCGATGATGACGCTCTGCGGTGGGCCGAAGCATACCGGCAGAAGCGCGCTAAGAAGAAGAAGAGGGAGGAGGAAGATGAGGACCGAGTTTTGGTGGGAACAAAAGTCGACGAAAATCATGCCAATTGGACCACTGCCTACAACATGCTGACGGGCATTCGTGTCTCTGTCTCCCGCACCAATGCCAAGCTAGATCGGCCCCTGACTGACGAGGACTTCGAAGCTAAGCAGAAATCGACGTTTGATATGTATGTTGATGCTCTCCTCTCTATGCCTTGTTTTAATTTCAATGCTTCGCGTGACTAACGCCCGGCAGCGCTGGGAACGAACTGGTACCTTCAGCAAAATATGACTTCAAGTTCAAGGATTATGCGCCCTGGGTTTTCCGACATCTTCGTGCCCTTTTTAGGCTAGACCCGGCCGATTATCTAATGTCGCTCACCGGCAAGTATATTCTATCCGAGCTTGGATCCCCGGGAAAGAGTGGTAGCTTCTTCTACTTCTCGCGGGACTACAAGTACATCATTAAAACCATTCATCACGGCGAACACAAATTTCTCCGTAAGATCTTGAAGGACTACTACAACCACGTCATAGATAACCCAAACACCCTTTTATCCCAGTTCTACGGACTCCATCGAGTCAAGATGCCTTACGGCAAGAAAATCCACTTCGTCGTGATGAACAACCTGTTTCCACCTCACAAAGATATTCACACTACTTTCGACCTCAAGGGCTCCACTATCGGCAGAGACTATAAGGAGGAGGACCTGGAGAAGAACCCGCGAGCCACGCTGAAGGATCTCAACTGGCTTCGTCGGAAACGACATCTGGAACTAGGGCTTCAGAAAAGGCAGCTGTTCCTGCAACAGCTCCAACGCGACGTCAAGCTTCTACAGAAATTGAAGATAATGGACTACTCTCTTTTAATCGGCATGCACGATCTGCAGAAGGGGAATGGAGAAAATCTCCGTGACAAAACTCTCCAGGTATTCAATCCTGGTGGCGCAGGGCAGACAGAGGATGGTCCTGATCCCACTCAAGTCCTGATGCGGACACCCTCTAAATTAGAGAGCGCGCGCAAAGCAAGGGAGCTGCGGCAGATGGTGAAAGCTGAGAGACCCGTACCTATGCGCCAAACCAGTGACAGGATGCCGGATGAATTAGCCGAAGGTCATAGCCGTGGCGGTGTCTTCTACAACGATGACGGTGGTTTACGGGCAACACATGAGGACAATACACCCGGTGAGGAAGTGTATTACCTTGGCGTCATTGACTGCTTGACACATGTAAGTTTGCTGCCCTGGGAATAAGTGTTTCTGATCGATACCATGCTGACTTGTCCCCGCAGTACGGTATGATAAAGAAGCTTGAACATTTTTGGAAGGGCTTGTCGAATGATCGTAGTCAAATTTCTGCCCTACCACCCGAGGAATATGGTGAGCGGTTCTTGAAATTTATGTCCGGAATTACGATGTCTCCGGAAGAGGCTGCTCGAGAAGAAAGGGACCGAGCTGCAGCTGCAGCTTCGACAATGTCGTCAACAGTCGAAGGGCAGGCCCCTCCGGCCATGCCCACGTATCTACCCCCAGCTCCGCCAGAGATGAGGAGTCCTGGGTCACCTGAGCCTAACCCAACAGTGGAAAAGGCCCTCCGAATGGCGACGAAAAGGGAGAAGGATATTGCCGAGGAGGATCAGGTGCCTGAAAGGAAAATAACGACGTCTGTTGCGCCGCCGGCCGGGAGAACTAACTCTCATACTGTCTTACCTGTAGTTGAGGAATCTGCAGAGGCAGCGTCATTAGGCGGACGGAGCCGCGGCGAGAGTACCACCGAACCCAGACCATTCACCCCCTCACCAAGGGAGAGGCAAGATGGCTTCACAGATTTGGGCCCTCATGGTATTGGTGGAAGAGGGCCCCCAACGCCGCCGAAGACGAGTTATATTGAGCCCATGAAAGCTCGCGTCAGCCGCGAAGACCTGGACAAAGCACTGCCCCCGCTCCCGGCATGAGTGGGCCTAGCAGAGATACCCCTGATCTGAGAACGATGCCGAATGTTATGGAAGGATTAGGAGACGGATCCTTGACACACGATATTAATGCACATAGACTACGATGGCTGACGGCGACACCCGTGACTCATAGGTATAGGGACCGGAGGCAAGTTTTGGTATTTTGACACTGAATTCATAGAATGGGAGATGCCACCTCCAATCAGCCAAGAGAACTCGACTACATCAACTTTCGGTACTCAGTCCCTTGTTACTGTAGCATGTACAGGGGTAGGAGGCTTTCTACAGGGACCGAACATTCTCTGCCGACATCTATTCCTTTTCCTACTTTTTTCTTTCTTTTCGTCTCCTTTGTTGTGTGCATTACAGCATGTTAATCAACTACTAAAGGCATGATACCACTAAACCAATTGCATACTATATATATAGATCCAACAAAATGTCGGATCCCTTGGGCTATGATACGTGATACAGATCATATAATGAGCCACCGTAGGACAAGAACCACCGCGCTTCACATTGTCTTCTGTAAAACATCAGCCGCTTAGTTACACTTAACACTTAATAGTCATATTGGAAAGCCATGTCTCAGCGTAGGTAGCCAATTCATTGGAGTAGAATGACAGACAGGCCCCGCAATCGCGGCCAACATACATACGTAGGTTATTGTTATAAGTGCAGCTAACTCATCCCTTACATAAGACCAACTATACTTAACCTTGCGCTGCCGCCTCAAGTCAAGCAGTTCTTTGTTTTCCTCTAAATCCACCTGCCTTCGTTCACAATGGCATTCGCAGCAGTCCAGGTCTTCCGACTTGATGTCGAGGCGCCGTTTGAACGCCTCACGGAGAGGGAAAAGAGATACGCACACCACATGGCTCGGTGAGCAAGACTCCAACACGAACGCCCTGTGCGGGTGCTGACTGCTTTCAAGGGCTGCCTGGCTTGGAACTAGAATCGTCCTGCGACAGGTCTCGCCGGAGTCATCGGCTATCTACGACTTTATCCTCGAACTATTTGGCTCGTGCTCGGGAAAATGGGATGCTCTCATCGGGCCAGGCATTAGCCGCGAGGATATTCGTGGTTTCTTGACCTATGCTGCTATGTTCTTATCCAATATTGGGAACTACTTCATAAGTCATGACAATAATGGCATCGCCGAGAACAAGGCGTGTGTTAACATGCACAGGGTTCCGGAGACTAGAAGTTCGTGCCTGCTGTGGACGCCAATGTGCTGCGAAAACTTGCGGCTCGATCTACTAGACTATCTGTACTTTACGAAGAGATTGCGTCGGCTATCTACGCTATACGTCCTTTCAGCCTTGGGTATCCAAGCGAACCTACCCAAAGCAGTTACTATCCCCGCAGCGACAACATCACAGATGAGGAGATAAGCATTGTGTCTAGGGCTCTGGAGCACAATTCCATCTTTCCGGAGAACACGAGGATTAGGAAATCTGGCGACGGCACTGACTTCGACGTCCTTATTGCTTCTGTTGAGAGCGACAACCTACCTCAAACCCTGCCTCTCCTAAAAGCGAAAGGAGCCTTGAAACTTGTTCGAGGCGATCATTCGTCAGAGCTAGAAAAAATTTGCAGGGAGCTCTCAGAAGCGGTCAACTATGCAGCGAACGACCTACAAAAGGAATATCTTCGCGCGTCCATTGAGAGCTTTAGAACCGGTAGCCTAGACACATACCGTGAATCTCTACGGATATGGGACCGCGATAAAGGGCCGACAGTAGAAAACATATTGGGGTTCGTAGAACCGTATCGCGATTCCCACGGCAATAGATCTGAGTTTGAAGGTGTTGTAGCTATTCCAACCCAAAGAAAATTGAGCTCCTTGCCACACTGGTCGAAAGCTCGGCCATATTCATTCGTCGGTTACCGTGGGCAACAGCAGAGAACGATGGGAGAGGGCCGTTCGAAAAGAGTCTCTTTGAGCCGCCAGATTTCTCAAGCATTCACTGTATGTGGCAGCCTTTTAGCGCCAACTTAAAGCTTGATACTCATCGGTTCTCTACAGCGCTCGCATACTGCTCGAGTATTATTTTTCCGGGCATTAACCTACCTAACGTTTGTCAAATCGGTTGTGCAATGTTCACCCTAGATTATAGGCCAATTTTATGATTACAGTATAACGATATTCGGTAGGAAGATGGCTTCAGAAGCGTCATCATAGCTAATCGAATAGTCGCTGAGGGTAGAGCGATTCAATACCCTTTCATTGAACCCGAACTGGCAGAGACATTTCAAAAGCACAAATTTCCAGCATACTACATGTGGGTTGTGCTTCACGAACTCTTCGGCCACGGGCCTGGGAAAATGATGGTTGAGGCTGAGGAGGGCAAGCACAACTTCGATATCAATAACCCGCCCATCAACCCTGTCACAGGAAACCCCATCGCATACTGGTACCGGCCTGGCCAGACCTGGACCGGGCAGTTTGGCGACCTAGCTACTACAGTTGATGAATGCAGAGCCGAGCTCGTCGGGACGTATCTCATGGATGACCCGGAGCTTATGAAGTTATTCGGCTATACCGACGACTCTAAAATACGAGCTAAGGATTGTGGGTAACCCTTGAGCGAGCAGCAGCATGAGCTGACATGTCTCCGTCAATAGTGACCTATAATTTATATCAACAACTGGGGGTCGATGGGTTACGATGCCTTGCAAACTTCAATGTCGACAGTGGGGTAAGCTTTTACACAGCAATCCAGACACATACAGGCATCAACAGCGACTACACCGACTGGATCTGTAGCTAACAGTTACTATACAGAAATGGGGTCAAGCGCATAGTCGAGTAAGCCTCGCCACATACTCCTGGATTGTACCGTAACGACACTAACGCTCCAGCAGGCACACTTCGCAATCTTCAAATGTCTCCTCAACGATGGCGATGGCGTGATAGCCATCACGCACAACATACAATTACAGACTCTCATGGTACGGGTAGATCGATCCAAGATCAGCACACACGGAAAGTCCGCGCTGGGCAAGATGCTACTACGATTGCACATGTATCGATGCACGGCCGACATAGAAGGGTGTCGGACGTACTACGAGGCGCTCTCCAGCGTTGATAGGCAGCACGTCGAGTGGCGGGAGACTGTGCTGGCGAATAAGCCGGCGCCGCTGGTCTTCGTGCATGCGAATACGTTTCTGGAAGGGGATGGGGTTGTGCTTAGGGAGTATATGCCGAGTGTTGAGGGGGTTATTGAGAGTTGGGTGGAGCGTAAAGTGTGAGGTATGGTATCCTAGGTAGTCAAGATGGATTGAGGACCATTTTAACTCATTAGTTAGCTTATGAATAATGAAGGAACTGCTGTCGGCAATTTCCTACTAGATGTCTATTACTGTGAAGGTCAAGTGGTGGTAGCACAGCGGGATCTACCAAGTCAGTTGCTAGAGGCAGTCTTGAGAATTTCAACGGCATGACTATCAGCTACACACTCCTCATGCAATGCACTCACAACCTCAATCAGCCACATCTGGCAATGATTGGTCTTGACTCCAGTCCCACGTTTTCAGATCTCTCATTATGCGTTAACTGGCCTCTCCCAAATCGAAGAACAGAGACTAGAAAACGCACGCTTGAAGAGGAAGAAACTGAGATATCAATGTAGGTCCGGGGACCGGTACTTTCGCCTCTATAGTGCTTTCGACAATCCAGAGCCAATTCTTGCCATTTATGAGAGAAATTGAGGCTTCCTGAGATTACGACAGAAATAGGGGTAGAGGTTCCCCAATTCAGTAACCCACCGTCCACTACAAACACCGCCCATCTTACGATAAGTAATGTGAAGAGCAATCTACCTCCTATTAGTCAACAGAACCTCTCTTCTCCGCTCGCTAAACACGATGGAGTGCCAAGTGAATTGGGCCCCAACATCGGCAGGGGGATCCACGCCAAAGCGCCCGCAGCCACAGGCTTCCGCCTCTCCTTCGATTGGAACTACGATATCAATCAGGACTCAAGGAAACAGAGACTCTCGCTCTTGGGTTTCGGGAGAAGGGACACCGTTTAGATTGATTTGCTGCAGTTTCTTCTTCTACTTTTGACGCATCTCGGAAGGATGGTTGCCGGAACATGGGATGTGTGCGGGATGTGACATAGAGAGCGCAACTGATTGGTGTGAGAAATATCACTGAGAACTAAAACTTAACTCGACCTAACATTGGGATAACTGAGGAAAGTTTGGTGCATTCCGTCGTTGAAGTTCAGAATAAAGAGTTTTTATGAAACCCGTTCCATTTGATTGTTTTCACCCGAGATTAGTCCTAGTCTCAGGCACCCCCTCTCATAATGAACTTTAGGTGTAGGCTGCCCGGATCAAAGGTGAAGTTGTCTTTCAACTCGGCAAACAGCGTCTCACCTGAATCGCTTTCTTGGAATTCGATCCTGAATTTCTTCAACAATAAGGTTATTACGAGTCGCATCTCGGTCATTGCAAGCGTCTTGCCAATACAGCCGTATCTCCCCAGCGAAAATGGCGCAAATCCTTTGTTATTCTTGATCAAATCTGGTTTTGTGGTCCACCGCTCGGGGATAAATTGCTCGGCGCTCTTATACGATGATTCGAGACGGTGAATAGAGTACTTCGGCGCCACGATCGTAACTCCTCCTGGAATATACATATCGTTGATGGTGGCGCCCCCTGGGGGCGTTACCCTGTTGCCGCCCGTAGGAACAGGTGGATAGAGACGTAAGGCTTCATTGATGAATGCGGTCAAGTGCGTGCAATTCTGAAGCTGAGCTCGGTCGCCGACATCCACGTCTTTAATCTCGTTGTAGAGTTTCTCCTGTTGCGAGGAATCTTTGGCAAGGTGGTAGAAGGCAAATGTGAGTACTACCGACACAGTGCCACTGGTTGAATGGAGTTAGAGACACGAAAGATGATGACGGAGGAATCCTAGTCTTACCTTCCTGCTACTATGAGGGTGACAGCATCGCCATTCAGCCATGCGAGGTCGGTGTGTCGACAGCCATCCTCCATGTATGCATTGATAAGCCAGTGAGAGAGGTCTGGATACTCGCCTTTCATCTTGGTCTATTAACTGTCCGAGGTCCAGGAGTTTGGAGTAGCACACTTACCTCGCGTCGTTCGTCCATGCACTCGCTGCACCATTGCAACATTGACTCCCAATCCTTCACAAGAGACATTCGTGGCCTAATATTCTTGCCAAGCTGGGCAAGCCAAGGAACCGGGGTGACATAGGCGCTTGCGCTCATTCCATCAACCAACAAGCGTATTTTCGAATGCCATCTTCTATCTTGCAGCATCTGGAAGGATCTTGAGAAGGCGAACTCGCCCATAACATCAAATGCAAACCACGAAAACCAATCCGTCACGTTAATGTTGGCCTCTCTAGAGCTGTCAGTCGAGCCTTTCTCGTATACTAGATTCTCTATTTGGGTGACTAGCAACTCTACATGGCGTAGCGCAATATCCTCATAGCCAGCTATTGCTTTGGAACCAAAGCCTTTGTTCCAAATACGCCTGCGGGTATCATGTTCATCAGCGCTCCGCGTCGTATTTATTGCTACCATGGGCAAGACTGTGTCGTAAAAGGTCGCTTTGGTGAACTGGGATTTTGGCCCGTCAATGATTTGCGGGATAGCGGCATCGATAATGGTAAGTTCTTCTGGGCCCGTTCTTATTATCGACCCATATCGCCTTGATAATTGTTCGATGAGAATGTGATTCTTTCCGCCGAAGCTTTTCCAGACATGCCAGAATTTTGTTATAGAGGCCAACGGAGGTCCAGGAAAGGCTCTGAGCCGGTGGAAGTATCTCCGATATATGGTGATGCTACTGAACAGGCCAGCAGCGTATAATACAATGATATCTCCGACAAGTCTGATGGAAGTGCTGAAGTCTCTGATAACAGAGTACTCGGCATATAGCAGGGCGATGGTAAGAAGTGAGTAAGTCGCGATTACTGCAGGCACTTTCATGTGCCATTCTCTTCGAATGAAGACAACAAGATGCGAGAGGATCCCTAGGAGTGCAACTCCTGGGAGCACAAGGCCAGGTGCTGTCCAGTTCATAATTGCATATGACTGACTTGTCGAAGTGTACCAAGAAGCATACTTCGTCTCGGCTAAAAAATGAGGATCTGAGAATAAACCGAGTGCTATTAATTTGGAGTAAATACCGCAATTACATGGAGCTAGGCACCTAGCATGGCCACCTCCAAATATATTTATATACCATTTATTCCACCGTGGGTTACCCCGAGGTGAGTGGAGTCACGGATAACTCTGGGCTCTGTCTCGGGCTCACTCGACTAGTCGATGCGCCACAAAAGCCCGTCTCGGACACTGTACTATTGGAGATTTTGGAGATTACGTGAATACGTCAGCTATAAACGTGCACAACCCTAGTATACACGTTGGGTCAGGTTCACCTCTCGGTGTCTCATTTCCCCCATGGTGAAGAGACCGGCGGCTTAGAACGGTAACTAGGCTGACAGGTGAGAAACATGCCCCCGGATTAGGAAGTACCATGCCGAACTGTTATACGCCTGCATTTGTATTTCGAGGCCGACCTGGCACACCATTCCACTTAATATATATTCTAGCGCTGCAGTTCATCGAATTCTATTATCAGCTGTTCTCCGTGATCATGATTGCAAATTTCAGATGCTGGGTTTCCTTCTCGGATCCTTCACGTAGGTCTTGCTAGCTGTGAAGATAATATTGTAAAAGAAGAAATCGTGCAAATGGCTGATCAGATGCTTAATCTTATATCGTGTCGTGTCGGTGTAGAAAAGCAGACTAAGCATCCTTAAAAATAGACCGAATATTATCCAGAAGCTTACTCGCACTAATTCACCCGCAAGTCAAGACTGAGATGTGGTCTATCGATCTACTACAAACGGGAAAACACAACTCTGCAGCTCTCCAGAGAGCAACACATGGGAATGGTCAAAAGTATCTTCCACCCCGTGTAGACACCAAGCAAGTTACCAAAATCAATGCTAGTATAAAACATGACAAACTTGTATGATCCCTTTCTCTAACATACTTCTGAACAAAGTCTAACTTTGTAGGGAGTCATGAGTGCTGCTGTATGGATATACGAGTCTCTTTTCACTCTATACCTCTTCACAGCTAGTGATTTCAGCACTGTCCTCCTGCCGCAGACGTTATTCGCCCTATTCTCCATGTTTTCGGGACAGTTCACGACATCAGACTGGCAAACTGAGACACAGATATCCTTCTTCACTCGTCTGGTTTGCGTGGTCGTGTGGATATGGCTTCAGCTTCTTGTACTCGATGTAGCTAACCAGCGGCTCCCTGAATCTGTCGCTGAGGATGCCATAAATAAGCCCTGGCGTCCGATTACATCAGGACGCATCACAGCCGAGGGAGCCCGGCGACTTCTTATTGCAAGCATTGTCGTCACATTGGCCGTGTCGAACTACTTCGGCGTAACTTCCGAGGCACTCCTGCTCTTCCTGTTCAACTGGATATACAATGATCTCGGTCTTGCTAACAGCCACTGGATACTCCGGAATTTGATGAATGCTTTGGGGATCACAACGATAGGCGCCGGGGCAACCCGTGTCGCCTGTAATGATCTCGCTTTCATGACAGTTCCTGCTACACGGTGGTGGCTCTTGTGCGGCGGAATGCTGATGACTACGATCCATGCGCAGGATATGTATGATCAGCAGGGAGATGCCGTTCGTGGGCGTTCAACGGCGCCGCTTGTGCTGGGCGATGGCGTCGCACGGTGGACCGTTGGCGCAGGGGTGCTATTTTGGAGCGTGACTAGTAAGTGGCTTCTCTCCTCGCATGGGTTATTCCCTTTCTATTAACAACTTATGTCCCTTAACGATCAAAATTCCTGGATCCTGGAAACACGATGCCCCGGAGAACCTATTACGTCACTAACCCTCAATTTCATAGTGCCATATTGTCTAAGCTTGCGATTTCGCGATAACTGGATCGGCTACTGTGGTCCTGTCATACTGGGCATGGCAATCACAATTCGCATTTTGACATGTCGGGATGTTTCATCGGACAGGCGGACATTCAAACTATGGGCTCTATGGACTATATGCCTGTATTCACTTCCGCTTCTTGGAAGAAAGAACCTGGGCACTGGTGTGCGCCTGATGAACTAAGGTGGTAGCCATCGATGGTGCCCTGTCTCTGCCAAGGCAAACACCAAGACTCCATTATGAGAAAGGAAATGTTAAACGGAGCTCTACATGGAGCCCAATACTCGGAGAAGTAAGGCTGGTTTGCCAATGGTGCGAACCAGGCTGAAAAGGCATTCGACTCTTATCTATTCAACTAGATCCATACGTTTTGTCGATCATAGACTACTGCTCGACTTTGCTGGTACCGAGGTTAGTACGGGGCATTGCGAATGACGCGAACATTCTAGTCATACTAGTCTTAATGTATATTTCATGTCCATGTTTATCTTGGTGAGAGTTTTGGACGTTTTCAAAGCGTTGTATAAGAGAGCGGCAATCTCCGGAAACCCGTGACTTAACTTAAAATCAATGTCAATAATGCCTAAGTCGGCGACCAGCGAAGCAAAAAGGCTGCCTGGTGATTTGCTCGGTTCTGAAACGGTTGCAACACATGCATCATTTCTAAGCTGTTATCACCGAGAGGTGCATATTGTCGTTGGATAAGCATTGATGCAGCTGACCGTCTGTGGTCTAGGGCGAAGTTGCCTTCTTATCGTGGTAGATTTAACCGAGAATGTGGCTTTTGGATTGTAGGGGTAGTGGAACAGCTGTGGAAGTTCCCAGAGCTGAGACCTGTTCGCGTAAACAATGCTGAGGGGTTGTCCTCGTTAAGGGCCTGAAGAGGCGGGTTGACTACTTAGTCGGGCAAACTCTGCGAAGGGTCTTCTGAATCTAAGAGTTCCATCGCGATTTACTTGAAGCTATTATGCAGAGCTGGGAGTAAGACTCGTCGGCGGTATGGCGGCGGTCTAGTGACTGTGGCTGCATCCAGCTGCACATCATATCACCATGCAGGATTGGCAGAAAGGGACGGCTGTCGTGGTTGCTGTGTGATTACTAATAGAATATGTTTGGTAGAATCAATATATACAGTAAGTAGGGATCAAGAAGGAAAAAAAAAAAAGGGGGAGGTGAGATGCCGGCCTTTGAACGAAAAGAGGGATGGGAACGCAGCTCTAAAACGAAACATATCATTGTTCCCTGCACCCCCGGTACGAGAAGCACTCATTGTTGTCATATCTTTAGACAGGGTAAGCGCTAAATGCTCACAGGTAATAAAACGGATAAACTTCAACGGCCTCTCTTGGGAGTGCGCTGCTAGAAAAAGAAAAGATGCTTGATCACATCTATGTAATATGTCAGGTATTACGGGTAATTACATAGTATGTACATGAGCGGTTGCTCGACTGAAATACTATTACACCGGGTAAGAATAAACTCAGCATCTCTCCACTCTCACTATCATCTGAATCCCCAACTAGTTTTCCCGAGCATAGATGATCTTGTAATCACTCGCTGTCTTACTATTATCTCCTTGTGCTCGCAATACATCATGAATTAAGTTAGTCAGTTCTCCCGTGCGCTTGCTTCAAACTCCATATACATGACCGGGTGGTGGATCTAATAACTCCTTGTCGTCGGCGGTCTCCCGCGATTCGTGAGATATATGTAGATCAACGCTCTTCAAAATCTTTCCGGGCTTAGAAAGATGCTTCATGTGATGTGATGATGCAGTGTGGTTCGAATCACGATCGTTGTGGCGATAGTACTTCCCAGAGACATTGATATCTCTCTTGGTGCCGAAGAACCTTGGAAACATCTTAAGCGTGATTGAGCGTATGCTGGGTAAGCAGGCGCTGATGATGAAGATATCGCATTCCAATACACTCCAGTAAACGCCAGGTGCATTATCGTCTAGTTGGAATGACCGGACACGTCAACCATTTGCGCTCTATCGGTGATGAGATCATGACTTACAAGTTGGATTCATAGTCTGTGCGAACTGAATAAGTGATTGTAATCGCAAAATGCTCACAATGGTAACGCTAAAGGACCGTCAGTAGTGGAACTAAGTCCTCATTAACCCTCGCATGTCGGTTGATACACACCCCTTTATGCAGTTACATGAGAACGAAGATAGTGAAAACTTACACAAAGCCCAGAGCGAACATAATAAAGACTTGAATCTTCATCTTCCAACCTAGTTGCGTCTTTATTATATCACGAAGTGGCAGTGATATGATGGCTATGTCAACGGCAATCTCGATGGCGGCTCGAGCCCATGAAAAGAGGTTGATATCAATACATTTCCCCGTCGTTTCACCTGACCATCCGGTCCAGAAAAAGTCAATGGGGCTGCATTGAAAAATGATGACCAGGGTGTTGGCGACTCCGAACAATACGACGAAAACCATCAGGACGACACAGCCTCTTTGTAGAGCGGTGGATGTGTTGGCAAAAACACGACGGTAGAAGGCGAGAATAGACAGCTGAGTAAACATTTCGGACGGGAAGTAGAATATCTCAGCGACATATAGCAGCTAGCACAGAAAGGTTAGTCCACATGAATGCGATCTTACGTTCAACATTAATTTAAAAATTCAGCACGCACCTCGAGAGTGATATTGATATTCGGAAAAGTAAGGCTCCAAAAGTCTTTTCCCATTCCATGTTGGACCACTTTGAAGCAACTTAGCCGGAGTTTGTCAATGAAAGTAGGGGATGAGCTACTGTTACTTACTAGGGTAACAGACGAAGTTTAACACAGCTCCCAGTATCTGTACCGCGAAAATATCAGTGATTCTTCCCCTTCACAAGACAGAAGGTCACTGAATCATTTGTTTCTTACCACTCCAGCTGTGAGCAAATAGTCATCCCATCCCAGAGCAAGGTTCATAAGATAGGCTCTATCGAATATGCGGAGGAGATACAAGAGAATCGCGAACGGGCCAAATGATGCCGGAATCGCGAGGACTGTCGTCGAGACGTCGCCTTTGGGAACGCCACAAGCTGACAAAGTGGCATTGGTAGATGCTATATGATAGTAAGCTCGGGGTACTGCGATTGGGTCTGCTGCTATGTCAAGAACTACGTCAGATAAAGACTTACTTAAAGTTTCCTTGACGGTACAGCTCGTAGCTTCGCATTTCTTGACGCCACCTAGGAACGCAGCGTCTTTACAGAGACATGCCAGATCCGAGGGATCACAGGAGGAGCTCTGAAGCGCCTGCTCGAAGCATTCGGCCTAAGAGATCATGATTTAGTGAATTGGTCATAGTATAGTGTTGAATTTATTGGAGTGACACTAACCGCACAACTGGGTAGGGACCGTAAAAGGTCGTTTTGACCAAACGATAACCCAAACAAGACAGCAAAGACACACAAGGCGCGAGTAACTCCCATGGCGAAGTCGGTCCCTGCTAGCAGCTATCCAATGTCGCTGTCGAGTATGAGAGGCCACACAACGATTAGTTGAAGTATGAGAGCGCTGAATGTAGTCGGGTGTTATAGGGGGGCATCCGGTGCCCTACAGGATACGATACAGCCCTTGCGGCGCAGTCGTCCCAACGGTGTCTTCCACTGAAGTTTAAGATTAATCGATCTTAATGTGTGGACTATAGGTGGAGGGCGCGACGTAGAAAAGGAGAAGAACTGAGAGCGAAGCGAGGGCATGAGGGATCAAAAGTAATTAACTAGACGCGTAGATCCTGTTACATCGGCATTTGGTAGCCAACACGAAAACACTTACAGATTGGTGAAGTCATGTTGAGCATTTCTTTTTCTTTTCCATCGAGTAAAATCGAACTTTTGCTCGCGTATATTTTCTGTCGCTTCGGTTTTACGGTAATGATGCGCTGAACGGCAGTCACAGCACTTGCGCAGATGAATCTTGTAGCACTTCAGCGGCCAGCCAATAAGCGTGCGCTGCACGGGTCCCTGGTATTTCCCCCTTCTAACGCTGTTGGCACTTCATGTGTAACTGGCCGACGTTGTAAATTTCACAGTGAATCCATGGAAATTCATGGGTTCATTCGCAGATTCTGCCCGGGACTTGTGTATCGACGCGGGGATGGGATTGCATAACTACCTGACTACGACGTTGTGAGCTGGTCTGCAGGGGAGAATTACCATGTTTTGGTACGCTTGGCGCTTCATCCGCATAGTGACCCCAGCATCCATCGAAGTACCGACCCCTGCAAAGCTCGTGCTGGCCCTACCGAGATCTGGCCCTGGAGAGGTCTTGGCCAACATTATTACAGGGAGTCTCTCGGTATTAAATCTCGTGGTGCAGCAGCTGGCCCGCTTCGCCATGCTGGATTTTAATATCTGCCTGCTACCTATACCACGTTGTCTTCTGTGCCTCATGTTAATATGCAATGCGAACCAACTGCATTGCCTGGTAAATGAACATGGTTACGTTAGCAGGGGCTTCCATGCTCCACAAGCTTTGCTGAGATTAGGAGCAAGCTGTGAGGGGATATCTGAGGCACGGCCAGGAGGTCTAGGGGCGGAGACTCTGTAGAAGGCTCGTCGTGAAAATCCTTCATTTAGAGAGCATGAAGTTGGAGTTAAGAATACACAGACTCGCGCAGCCATCTTTCAAGTCCTCACATGAACTGACCGTTAGCTCCCAAAGATGGCGTTGAACTCTTCATCACTAGTGCTCGGTTTGGGTATTGCATATCTTGCAGCCACACTGCTCCGAAATCAATGGAATAAGACACGTCAGCCACTGCCGCCCGGTCCTAAAGGCCTACCTCTGGTAGGGAACCTGAACGACTTGCCCAAGCCGGGCGCACTCGAGGCGCATCACTGGCTAGAGCATAAAAAGTTATACGGTCGGTTATGAAGATACTTGAACCTGCCCGGTGCATACGAGCTTTGGCTGATTCGTGTGGCTGGATGCCGTCATCAACAAACAGGCCCGATAAGCTCTGTAACCGTCTTCGGCAAGTCAATCATCATCATAAACGATCCAGAGCTTGCCTTTGAACTGTTTGAGAAGAGGTCTGCGAAATATTCATCCAGACCAAAACAGCTCTTTGCTTGTGAATTGTACGTCCTTGAGAGTCACTATCATTTTGTGCGTGTTGTTAACGCGTTGCAAAATTAGGGTAGGATGGGAAAACACGCTGGGAATGTCACCGTATAATAAAAGGTTTCGCGCTATGCGCAAAAATCTGACCCGTGTCATCGGTTCGCACACTGCTGTTGCAAAGTTTGGTGATCTACAAACGGCCGAAACGGGACACTTTCTTCTTCACGTTCTGAGGAGCCCAGATAATCTTGTGGACCATATCAGAAAGTAAGTCTTGTTCCCGCCGGGGCTTTAAAGAACACGGACTCTACTAACTCACTGTACTAGAGCGGTTGGCGCAATAGTCTTAAAAATTGCCTACGGCTATACAGCGGAACCTCATCAGGATGATGTTTTGATCAGTATGGTCGGCGATGCCATGGACAAGTTTGCACGTGCTGCAGTGCCAGGAGCTTTCTTAGTGGATTTGTTCCCATTCTGTAAGAAACTCTTTCGGATTGGCACCGCCGACATACTACCAAAGTCTAATAGAAAAACAGTGAATGGACTCCCGGACTGGGTGCCGGGCACTTCCTGGAAGAAGACTGCTCGCCAGTGGGGGTCTGAACTCATGTGCGTAACAGACGTGCCTTATACCTTCGTGAAGCACCAAATGGCCCAAGGCACTTACGAGACGTCGTTCCTGTCGGGACTCATCGAAGCAGGCGACTCGGACGCGGAGGCAGATGACATCAACAAATGGTCAGCCATGTCTTTATATACAGCAGGAGCAGATACTGTGAGTTGGCCTTTAATCGACACGTACCAGTTCTTAGCTGACATACTTAGACTGTGTCGGCAATTGCCACCTTCTACTTGGCAATGACAATATATCCGGAGGTACAAAGACGAGGCCAGGAGGAGATTGATCGAGTCGTAGGGAAAGACCGGTTACCTACATTGGCCGACCGTGATGATCTTCCATACGTAGATGCCATTGTGAAAGAGACTCTTCGCTGGCATCCGGTCGCCCCGATGGGCCTCCCCCATCAAAGCACGGAAGACGATGTTTGCGAAGGATACTTCATTCCGAAGGGATCTATGTTATTCGCAAATGTTTGGTAAGTAAACGCCCATAAAATTTTAGCTATTCAACAGACATGTCTGATACCGGATGGGCAAAGGCACTTCACACACGATCCTGAGATACACCCCGAACCCGATGCTTTCAAGCCTGAGCGGTTCTTAGCCGTAGATGGCCACGAACCGGAGCCCGATCCGCATAAGTTTGTCTTCGGTTTCGGACGGCGCATATGCCCGGGAAGCATCCTTGCCGACGCGACTTTATTCCTGATGGTCGCACAATCTCTAGCAGTATTCAACATGACTAGATTTTCTGGAGATGGAGTAGACGCTGAGTGCAAGCCTGATTTCCAGGCGGGCGTAGTGAGCCACCCTTCGCCTTTCAAGAACGCGGTCGAGCCAAGGTCGGCCCATCACGAGAAACTTATCAAGTCACTCGAGGATATCTATCCCTGGCAGCAGAGCGATGGGAAAGTTCTGGCGCATATCTCTCAATGAAGTGAACCGGCTATATAGCTTCTAAGTCAAGTAGGAACTGTTGACTATGTATTACACTATAACACATGTAAACTACTAGTACAATTACATTGCTATGAATCGCACTCTGACCCATCGAGTGTCTCATGCATGTCTAGCCGTCACAGTAAGAAAAGAAAATGAGGGTAAAGAACAGAACAGTCAGACGTGGCTAGGCTAAGCCGAGCTTAGCTTACAGTACGTCCCGCTGCCCCTCATCAGCAATACTATCACAGCTCTTCGCCGATTACAGCTGATGTAGCTTCGGAATTCACGATAAGAAGCCCGATATCTACTGACGACCTTCAGCAGGTCACATATCCGGTGACCCTCACAGGATGTTGGAGGAAGCTGTATACTTTTTACTTTGTCACAGCATGAGGAAACCGAACAATCTTGATCCAGCTGGAACCTGAACCGTACTCTTGGCACCGCGGCCCGCACGTGGAGAATTATTGGCTCGCTGTTAGTAGCAACGTTGTCGAAGTGGCTCCTTTTATCTGCCGGATTGATCTAGGAGCAAGACCGGGGTAAACTGGTCGCATAATGAATCTAGGCGTCTCGACATCTTGCAGTTAAGAGCCACTTCTAGGAAAATATTCATACGTTAGGTGTAGTATAGGTACTGGGAGTGTCAGCATTGAAAGAATCTCTTCAGCTGGGTCCTTGGACCCTAAGACGTGCTAATAAGAGCAACAACGCTTCCTTTCGCTCCTCTCCATCTTCCCCGCTACCATATATCGAGTACAAGATAATATCTTGGGCAGTCACTTTACACCTACAGATACAGATATACTAGAGATAATCTCCAGTGAGTAGAGAATCAGCATTTCATGACCGAGCAGATAATAGTCTTATGGCTCGATATACTATAAGCTGCATCAAATATTGCGTCTGGCCTGCATTGTCGGCTTGTCGAAAGGTTCGGCAGCGCTAGACTGGTAGCATTTGTGATGCATTAGCGTACCAACAATAAGGGACGGAACATGGGGTAGAGCAGTAGCTGGGACCAGTAAACTAGGGTACCTAGAAAGTACGTAAGACAGACCAGGACAGGGGCTGCGCAATGTTGGGATCGAGAACGCCAAAAGAAATAAGGGCTCGTACCGACCGGGCTGGCTAGGGTCGTCCCATCCAACTATGCCGCGAATTCGGCTGCTCCTCCCATCCGGACATTCAACTGGGGGGCTTGTGGATTCCTTTTTCTGCGGCTGAACGTACCCTCGGCACCTAGGACTTAATACTTTAAGTTGACCGATGGTGAAAGGCAGTGTGGTTGGACGACGCACTCGGTACGTGCCACCATGGCATGCAGTCATTGATGTCTGCACAAGACGTAGGACTCAACCTGGAACGCGCTGCGGTGCTTTGGAAGCGTGGTGACAGTTCTTGTACGCCGATCGGTCGAATTAGAGAAGGCGACGCGGATGCCAGTGTTCGGCGAACCTCACCCACGACCATGTTCATGCCTGCAGGATAGGAGGTCACACACTTGTCAGGGTGCCAGGCACAGCACACGCTCCGAAACCGATCAAAGGAAATCAAATTTGCTATACGTTAGGCACCTACTACGGCACTGACGAGCGCGTTATGAAGATATGCTGTGCGTGCAGATTCCGGAAACTCTTGAAGGGCGACTGATTCCGAAACGCTGCATGAGTATTACCGGTATGCTGGGTACGGTATGAGATGAATACTAACGCCGAGTACAGCGATATCACCCACACTTCTACGGTTTCACGTATTCTCCCATATCGACGCTACCAGAGTGACCATGCAGCTAACGTAGGCGCGAAGCTAGAACTCAATCAATTGGAAAATAACCGGGAGCTCACCCCGCAAGATACGACACTAGCATCATGTAAGCTGGAGTTTAGACGGGAATGATAAGGCATGTATGGTTTCGAGGATGGCTTGCTCAGCGTCACGTCCGTATGTAAGCGAGTCACAGCATTCATTGGTAAGTCAAAGGGTGCATTCTGGGATTGCTGTAAGCTGCTGTGTGCTTGTAACACCATCGAGGCGGATCGAGAAGATATCGACCTGAATTGTGAAGACAGGCATATTATCAACGAATCTCCATCATGATAGAGCGTCGCGGTATCTGCCGTCAACGATGCTATCATAACTTGACATTATCGAAACCAGCCAGTCATCCAGTAGGCGTCTGTAAATTCCAAGACCGTCGTGACGATACCGTTGCAGCATCTGACCACCAAGCTATCTGAACCTTGCTTGGCGTGAGATCCTCGTTCTTATTGCAAGCCTAAATCCTCGCCAAAGACGCATCCCTTTACGCTGGGCACCTTGGTGTCAGCATACATGCCTCAGAAAGTAAGGGTCTGCAGGGAGTGCACCGCTCCCTGCCTCAAACACCACCGTCGTCGCCGTTGAGCTTGGAGTTGAGAGACTTGATGACCCTGGCACACTCGGCAAGTGTCCTCTGAGACTGGTCGCGTTCCTGCTTAGCGAGCATCAGCTCTCGCGTAGCGTCCCTCCACTGAGCTTCGGCTAGAGCGAAGTACTTAGAATCGCGGTCATCATACTGGCGCTGGAGGTTCGCAATCGTCTCTCCCCGGTCGCGTTGGGAGGCTTTGAACGCCTTGAGGAACTTTGCTCTCTTGGCATCTACATGCCTCCTTTCCGACGTCTTTCTTTTCACCTCTCGCCTAGCATCTCGGAGCTCAGCTTGCTGAGCAGCAAACCTGAATTTCGTGGCTTCAATCTCTTGTGTCAGGTTTTGTATCTGAGTCTTGGACTCGCCGAGTTCCCTGAGTGCCTGGTCACGCTCTTCAACCACCTGACTAAACTGAGCTCCTTGCGCTTCAGCTTCCCTGTCATTGTGGCCATCTCGACTAACCTCAGCCCGCCTCTTGCGCTGCGGTTGTTGGAGAGGGGTACTGGGGGGGTCAGCATTCAAGGGTTTTCTGGTGGTGATGCTGATAATCTTGTTTTCTGTCAGCCCGATCCATGAGGCCACGCTCAAAGCCGCCGCTGCACTTCGTCGGTCCACGTAGACGCTACTCTCAGAGCGGGTAGCAACTTTCTTCAGTCCGTCGGCGTATGTACCCATAATTTGGTGGAAGATGTAATGATCCTGAGACGCAGACATTAATAGCTACTCTCAACCGACCGAAAAGATTGGAAGCTTCGGCTTCCATAATAATTGAGCCATCTACGGCTGGTTGACGCACCTTCACTTTAATCCTTGTGATTTTCTTTGCCACGCTCGCATAAAAGGATGTACTCGGAACTGGGGCATCCTCGCTCTCGAAAACACTGCAAGCAGCATCGAAGATATTAGCTACCCGGGTGGCAAGCTTTGCCTCAGTAAAATGTTTCCAGGAGGATCTGCCTATCATGATCTTCTCAAAGCTCTTGAGATCATCCCGAGAGAGAGGTGATTCGGTAGGGAATTCAAATCCATCAAGGCGAGTGAGGGCACGCCAGAGCCCGTGATCAGTACGTTGAGTGTTGGTGGAGGCATGAAATGACATGGTGTGGGTTTAGGGCCGGCACTAGACGGAGCACTGCGATTCCGTTGAAGGATAGGCCTGAACAGGCCAGTGAAAGGGCGATACGGGTTGCTGCTAGATTATCTTGAAATAAGGTACCAATGACGGTGTCGGGGAGTAGGCGAAATCGAAAGAGACGAGGCGAAAATTGTATTGGCGAGTATGCGCTTCAATCTATTCATGGCGTACTTTAATTTAGCGTAATGCGATGGGAACCCTCGGGAGGTTGACTGGTTCTTATTCTCTCGTAGATTACGATGTCGAGGATTCCTGAAAGGCGAGGCGGAGGAAGTGGGTAGATAGATATTCCGGATATCAGCGTCTAGGACTTAGGTAGGTAGGTCGCATGTTTTCGAGCCTCGAGGAGAATTATAACAGAGCTCACCACCGAGGCTTCGAGGATCAAACTCGTGATCAATCTTGTCGTGGTAATCTAGGTACGAAGTTTTTGTGGAGCAGTATACATATTGATTCTTGGATTGGTGCTCGGTACAAAGTTTCGAGGCAGTTGAAGTTGGTTGAGGTAGTACACGATATTGGGCAAGCGCATGTCCACAATGTTGCGGAAGGCGCGCCTGTTTAAGATGCATCTAGAGTAAAGAAGTACTTCATATACGTAGATACTACTAGGTATCTGAGACTGGTATCATCATGATATGCCTCTTAGACTACATTACATGGGTTTATTATTTCCGTGGCCTATACACTGTACTATTGCTGCCATACTTTGCACGAGTTGTTAAGTTTTGTGGGCGCATATGACGACTCAAGGTTAATATTTCATGCTTTGTGGTTGAAGCGAGAGATTCATCTAACCTAAGCGTCCCCGGACTTGCAATTGCATATTCTGACGTGAAATCCAGGAGAGTTTAGAATAACTTGGCAATCTGGGATGACTCCCCCCCATATCCGTAACATCTTCGCTGCATCCCGCTGAACTACCACAGAGGCTATGACTGCTATGAAATGCCAACAAAAAAAGGAAAGGAGAGGAGGAAATGAGTTAGGGGAGGGGACACAGAGAAAGCTAATGTACAACATAGACATTTTAGAGTCTACCGCTTATGACATTCTCCATGGTTAATAACGAGATTGGTAAGTGATACTAACTTGTCGCAATACCGAAAATATTCAACTTCGTAAATCCCACCTTGCTTCCTCGTAAGAGACGGTGTGATTCAATCCGCAAACCAGTTGCGCTTGTTGGAATCATCGAGTGTACAGCTCACTGTTCAATGGACTGTGATTTCCCTGATCTTGATAGCCCAATGCTATCAATTTAGGTAACAGTCCAGCGCGCATCCCAGGCTTACTGTATACTCGGAATGTATTGGGTCCAAGTAATGGTGTAAACAGACTCCGGCATCCTTCTAAGACTTGAAAAGGCCAGTCCGATTATAGTTAGACGTGCAATAAAATACACAATGCTCGTTGTGTAAAGAATTCCATCGTTGATGCGCGCGCTGAATAGACTTCGTTGGGGATATATATCTGTTCTGGCTGCATCTCGGAGCCGTTTGGTGTATGGTGATCCTCTCAGGATATCTATAAGATTGGCGAATTTGGGGAGAAAATCTTCCGGAAGCCTTAGCCTGAGTTGTTGATTTTCCTTAACATGTTTAAGAATCTTCTCTCCGAGGAAGTCTTCAGATTCGTGACCGTGTCCTAATATATGTTGGTAATAGTCGTGTCCGTTAACATCCTCCGGATTATTACATATTTGCTTTAATTTCTTTATTGCGTCCTGGACGGGCTGATTGTCAGCGCTCCGCACAAGCAAAATAATTTCGGGCTTGGCAAACAATTTTTTCCCTTCAGCACGAAATAACAAATGAAATAAAATATTTTGAATTAATTGAAATAGTTTCTATAAAATAAGAGCATTCACAAAACCTGATAATGATTTTTAAATAATATTCTACCTTCACATCGTCAAAGTACGTTGTTTGCCAAGCCAGAATTGTTTTGCTTGTGCGGAGCGCTGCTGATTGTCGACTGTATGCCAGGAGTACTCCCTCATGACATGCAGGCACGTGTCCCTAAAGCTACCGCTTTCTCCCCATGGTACAATAATCTGAGATAAGGGAACGGTGAGGAGAGTGACAGGCGGTAATGCAGTAGAGATAATAGTAGCAATTCTCCAGAGGAGCAGTTCGGTAGCAGTAGGAAATTCGAAATTCCAGGCTATTGCGTGGATGCTTCCAAATGCCGCAGTTAGTATCGTTAGTATGTAGAGAGCATAATGTGTTTCATGTGCTTTGACTCTCGGTATATTGTCGTTAGGAATGCGATCCAAGGATTGATCGCTGCCAGTACCCTTCGAGTTCGACAAAACATCCCACAGGCTATCGAAATTACGTTCCCGTCTGTGATTTTTAAACTCGTCATCGAGTGTGCCCAAGACTGGAATCGGCCTTTTCACGTCTTGTGGCTTGTACCAAGAACATGTGTAGGTCAGAACCCCACATATTGCGAACGCTAGAGTAAGCGTTTCGAGCTGAGAGAAGGCTAGGTGCTGCACTTTCCGTAGTATGAGGGATAGTATCAGTTGCGTTATTTGAATGACCGCAATAGCCTTCGTGAAGTAGTCCGTCTTGCTCTTGTCCTTCAAGTCGTCTTCAGAGAGATTAGGTATGTGAACACGTGGCCAATACTTGACAAAGTCACTGGCAGTTAACAAGTGGTTCCTATTGCCCTGAATGTAGAAGCCACCCATATTGGCAAAATAGCAGTGTGTGAGACTCCAGCTGACCTCTGGCTGTTCGGCCTCGAAAGCCAGCGATGGTTCCACGTGGCCTTCTTCTGTATCGTTGGATCTAGCACGAGGTTGCCGAAGAAAGCGAAAAAACCATGGCGGGTTGTCACATAGCCTGCCTTGTTTATCTAGCGATACCATGTCTTCCACAGCCATCGCAAATTCCAGTATCGCGTGTGCCATGAGGAATTCTGGGAAGAACAAAGTAAACACAGTCCATTTGCATTTTCGTAAGAGGCTTCGCCACCATTCCTCGTCTAGTCTTGGGACGTTGAGGTGTTGTATGCTCCATGTACAGGCAAAGATTGTGAAGAGACAGTTCTCAATGATCGCGAGCGTACTACGTCGACCAGGGCCTCTGTGCCAACCGACAGCAGGATCGTTCATATCTATCGCCTAGAATATATGTCAAATGGTAGGAGAAAAAATATCCCGGATAGATAAAGTCTCTAGTATTTATTCATAAGTGATCCAGTGGGAGATAGGTCACATAATAGGGGCTGGAGGACTTCTGTTGTTGATGGGACCTCAAAGCCATAGCTCATCGCAGGCTGAGATGATATTCTACTATCTGGTAAGCGGTCTAATCGGGCAAATAGCAGCATGCATGAAGTAGGGACATAATGATTGGTGTGTATCTTCCCCGCTTCTGCCACAGCCTCACCCCTCCTCGCCGTCACCCTTCTGGTATTAATAATAGCTATGACTCCTAAGTAGGTGGTGACGACGGCGAGGCTCGAGGTCTTTTTCATACCCACACACCCACACACACATATATTCATACTTAATTACGTCGCTATCTGGAATTCGCAGTATTGTTTCTCCATATACGCAAATAATCGTGCTGGAATCAACCAGGACCAACGCCAGGGTCAGAATGCCAGAGAGACGGCGAACGGCGAGATTTAACTTTGGAGGATTCCAGCGATGGTTAAAAGAAAGACGCGATCCATTGGACAAAGATAGCAAGGGTATGACTGCCTTACATCGAGCGGCCCAAAAGGGGGATAGCGAATTAGTCGAACGTTTGAAAAACGACCCGCTGGTTACCGCTGCAGACAGATATGGTAGAGTCGCATTGCTCTATGCAGCGGAGAACGGCTACGATGACATTGTCCAAATCTTGGTCGAGCCCACGGGTGTAGACACCGTAGATAAGTTCAAAAGAACAGCGCTACATTGGGCAGCTGAGAATAACCACGCGCAGGTCGTCAGATTGCTCCTTGAACGTGGAGCTGAAGTTCAACTGTATGATGGTTATGGACAAAGAGCATTGTCTAGAGCAGCTTTTAGAGGATGGGATGAAATCGTAATGCTCCTACTCGAGGCCGGAGCGACACCCTTTTCTCTACCAGATCACAATGAAAACACAGCGTTACACTTGGCAGTTGAGAATAGCCACGAGGCTGTAGCGACACGACTGTTTCGAACGATATTACTGGATGATATGGGTAAAGCCGAAGGATCACTTACCGCAGAGGAGAGGCACATGTTTCAGCACAACAGCATCAGGGACTGGTACGATGAAATTACATGTTGGGCAGCAAAGAATAAGGACATGAAATTGACCAAATTGCTGCGCGAGAAAGAGGTAGATGGCTCCTGGTTTCAAGGTTTGAATCAATGGGCGGCTCTTCGGATCATGTCAGAGAAAGGCGATGTGAATGCAGTAGATCACCTGTTGAAAGCCGAGGTCGACCCAAATGTAGCTGATGACGCTGGTTGGACAGTCCTTCACTATGCGGCCGAAAAGGGTCACAGCGAAGTAGTCGACCACCTTCTTAAAGCTGGATCTAACCTAAAGACTGCTTCGAAGGCCGGCGTGACAGCCCTTCACCGCGCAGCCGAAAATGGTCACGGAAAAGTGGTCAATCAGCTTCTTAAATGTCAAAAGGAGTGGAGACGAGTACTTGCGTAGCAGAATTCATGGTGTATTTCAGGATAATTAGAAGGGAAGAATCTACCCGTTGGAGACGGGGGAAGAGGGAGATACATATAGGTATGAGAGTGGAGTGTATCCAGCTCCCTTACTTCAACATTAAAGATGGAGCTAACCCAAATGCCGCTACGAAGACCAGTGTGACAGCCCTTCACTATGCAGCCATAAACGGTCACGCAGAAATAGTCGACCACCTTCTTGAAGTGGGAGCGGACCCAAACGCTGCTGCAGAAGCCGGCTGGACAGCCTTGCATCGTGCAGCCGAAAATGGTCACGGAAAAGTAGTTGACTACCTTCTTAAAGCTGGATCGAACCCAAATGCTGCTACAGAGGCCGGCTGGATAGCTCTCCAACGTGCAGCCGAACACGGCCACACAGAGATCGTCGACCACCTTCTTAGGGCTGGATCTAACCCAAATGCTGCTTTCAACGGCTGGACAGCCCTTCACTATGCAGCCCAACATGGCCACGTAGACGTGATAAAAGGCCTACTGGATGCTGGGGCTAAACCAGATACCGCTACTCGGAACGGCAGAACAGCTCTCAAAATTGCAACCGAAAGGGGTCACACAAAAGTGATCGAACGATTACGTGAATACGAAGCCTTACGACAATAAGTTCCGAGTTCTCTCTATACTAAGAATTCAATACTGCGGTTTCCCATTTACTCGCTCATTGATTCATCTTCCCCGACGCTTACCAACTGATGAAGATGTACTGGGCTGCATTTATGCCAAATATTCATAGGATTTCTGGCGGTATGAGTTGACAGGCTGAGACGTGTGAGGTAGCAGGCCCCATGTTTAGCATTGGCCGGCGTTATATTAGTCCCCTTGTTTCTTCTAAGTAGTTGACTGCTGCTAGTCTGTGAGTCATTTGGTGTCGTAATGTTGTAGGGACGTCCCGATTCCAGACGACCCATTTTCTTGAAAGAATTATCACTTTGCTGGACTTTTTCTCCCTCTATAATTATAGCTTATATAACAGTTCAAAACATATGTACAATTTATGGTAAGCTCTTAATAGGCGGTGTTATAGGGAGCCGTAACCTCAACGAGGAAGTTTGAGGATAGTCGGAAAAAGCTTCGACCGACGTGGCTTATCTTAGCCAATATCTATGACAGCGTTTTCGACCCGACTGACGCGATAGTTAGGCCAACAACTTGGCCATGAATACTCGCTTCAGTCCGTTTTCTTCAGCCCGGTGAGTTTCCACATATCCTATCCGAGAGTAATATTCGATGTTTCTCGTCATAGTCTCATGGGTATAGAGCCTAATCAAGGGATATCCAGCAGTCCTGGCGCGCTGTTCAGCGTGAGCAATCAATTCGCGCCCCAGCCCCAACCCTTGCGCGGAGGCAGCGACGGCCACGTTGTCTAGAAGCATGGTGTCTTTTTCTGGTATGAGGACCAATATTCCGCAGACAATACCGTCAACGTCAACGACAGTAACGCGCCCAGCTTTGATGAGCGCCTCATAGTCGTCCAGCATTGGTCCAGGCTTTCGTCCGATTGAATTCACGTAGGGCGTGTATGCGTCCTTGACGACTTCTTGGACAGCAGCCAGGTCGCCCTGAGTCGCAATTCGAGGCTCCAATGGCATTGCGACACGACTTGCTTGGCTGGTTGCTGCATAGGTTCTTAGTCCTCGCGAAAAACATACATGAGCTGTGCACTGTGGCCTATCAAGGGTCCGCTGCTTTATCCATACATGTAGAAGTATCAGGGCGATGATCTCCGCCAAGGCTTGGGGTGCAATGTCTTGGTTTATATCATCAGACTGTCCGGATGAGAGAGAACTCGACAAAACTTTGACGTCTGTCTAAGCTAGTGTAGTCGGCTTCCATGGTATGAACTAGCTCTACTGGGCTAATGTAGCCCCCTTAGTTCAAGACTGCAATAACGGGGCGATGCAAATATTAGGTTCAGACTCTATGTATTTAACCAGCACTGCGTTCAAGTGAAGACGTGGGATTTGCGCATTATCCCGATAACCCTTTACGCATTCGAAAGAAGGATTCCTTCCCTTCCTTGCCTTACAACATTTACCTCACCATATTCCACCCGCGAATTGAGGACCGGGCGCAGGACTGCCGGCTGCACTCCACGAGTGCTGGGTCCTAATATGCCTCTATTCGATGATGATTCGTATACTCGCGTTCGTGCTCTTGATGCCACATCCCTCAGTCAAACCACCAGAATAGAGTGTAATTACGGGCATGAGTTCGGTCAGGTGTTCAAGGCCTAGTCGCTGGCCTAGCCAACCAGGCCTCGACAGGGGCTCATACCCCCAATACAGGTGTTCAATCAATTACCTTTGCGCGCGTAGCCCTCGCAGGGAATAGGAGACTAACAGAAAGCCAAGTGGCCCGTCACCAGTTTCTCTATTTTGGACAATGGCATTGTTTACCTTATCATTGCCATGGCAACGTATCTAGGATAATAGTTGAACGAATGAGTCTTAAGCAGTCACTAAATTTAGAGATAACAATTATTCGTCGGTGCTCGCTGCGCCCGCTTCAACTTGTCGCTGAGCGACGAAGTCATCGGTGACCTATTGATTTCCTCTCCGCGATGGAATGAGCCCGAGTCATCCGCATCGGACGCGAAGCCCATGACCGTCCGCAGCAATAGCAACGATTCCCTCTTGCCCAGTATCCCATCCCCTGATGACTTGTCGCCTTGGGCTTCAGCGCGAGCTGAGGAGACGGAATATGACTGTGGAAGCCCAAGCTCATTTTCGAGAATCTCAAGCTGATGCTCAACCACCTGGACAAGTAGCCGAGTGCGAAGTCGGGCGCTGAGAGGGACGGAGTGGCCCGCGAAGACAAGCTCGGGCGTTGCTGCGTTGGGAATCTGAATTGGGACTGGTGGCGGGGACGATGGCGCATGGAGGTCGTTAGATCCCTGAGTGTTGTTGGTAGACTCTGGCGAATCTGATAGGAGCCGAGAAAATATGCTATCAAGGACAGTGAGCACAAGGAGATAGCAATTTATCGTGGCTAACAAATGAACACGGCTCTGTGCTCTGTATGATAGCGCCGAGGTGCTAGATAAAGACTGCGAGGCATTAGTCGACGCGAAACCGTCGCGATATGGTGGCTGAGATCGAGCTGGGGTGGACCAACTCACAGGAGTCTGGTTGTTGTCTTGATGCTGTTGATAGTGCTCTTGTCTCACGTTAACTATCGCATTGGGAAGCGGTCTCCTTAGATGATGCAGAATATTGACGAATTGGGACATGCTAGCAAGGATGGAGGCCACCGGATTGAAGCCTCTATCATGGCCCAAGTTCCCCTCGCTGCTGCCGACCACTGCCTCCGGGGAGGTAATGCTCAGTGTAAAGAGATCCCAAGGCGTACTCTCGTGCGCGACGAGTTGCCTGGATAGGTCTCGCTGTAGCTCAGCTAGTAAGACTCCCGAATTCGGCTCATTATTGGACCCAGGGGCTGATGTGTTGGTGTCAAGTGCACGGCTCGGCGTGGTACATAAAATTGCAGTATCATGTTCCGGTATCATCCTATTGTTTAAGCCGAGAGGTGTAGGAGCACTTGTCATAGAACTAGTGGTAGAATGGTCTACAGACGATGACAATGGCTCGTTTCCTTCAATGGGTGAGTCAAAGTAACTTGCCGAATGACTTTCGCCGATCGGGGAGGGCATATCGACATCGAAATCAAGATCATCAAGATTCAGTGTAGTGCCATAGACTCCTTGATGAGCAGTGAACGGCCACCGCAGGAGAAATGCCGAGTCTTGGTCCATTATATCATCGGGGTTGGATCGCATTACTGGGACAGCGCTCTGACTGTCTCTGCGAAGCCAACCGTCGTCCGCTATGTCTGTCGTGGTACTGGCAGGTGACACTAGTCTGGCACGGGCCTGGATTTGGGCAGGATACGCAGGCGACTTCGCAGAGCTTGTGAAGCATACTTCTCTGGCGCGGGTACACCTGATGCATGATTGAGTTTTGTCATTGTTCTCGCGTTGACACTTCAGTTTATGCGAGCGACATCGATCACATGCCGACCGTTTCCAAGGCGAGTGAAGTCGGGCTTCTCGTGAAATGGTGGCGCACTGCTGCTGCTCAGGAGCACTCAGTAAATGAGATTGGCCTAGAGATTTGAGGGTGCCGTTATGGCCAGTAGATGGGTCGGACATCTGTTTCGGAGAGTTCGGAGGACGGAGACACAATAGTCCGCAGCAGCAGCAGTTGTAGCTTGTTCCGTCAGAAACGATACTTGGCGTGGGATATATGAAGGCAGTCAAGATCGAGTTGCGACGTGTCATCGTCGTCACCGTATCTTGTAGAACATGGAGAAGGCTTACCCAAACTCTCTCGTCTTTCTAACTTCTGAAGAGAAAGACTCAACAGCACGCAATGAATGTGGGATATGTTCAATTTCAATGTGCTTGTCATCTTTGCCGGGGGCTAATTCCGCCCATAATACTGGACCGTTGATGAACCAGAAGAGAGGAGCTGCGCCGTATTGTTGCCTGCATGCATGTGACTGACGGATCTAGCCCCATCCTTTTCCTTCTCCCTTTCTTACTGTTGGGTGCTTTGCCCCCTTCAGTCGATTAGGCGTTAAGAACCATAGCTAGCCACTATGATGATTAGCCGCCGATTAAAGATCGGTGACATCGGCGTGTGACCCGCATGGCAAGTTGTGAGGAACCCGTCGGACCGGGATCCAGTAAATTTCCTGAGGCTGACCACAGAGAGTTAGGTTGATTGAATCACTTCACACCAAGTTGACTGCTGCTGAGGCGCAGCGATGCTTTTTTAATCTCGCATGCGACAGAAGTGCCACCAACAAGAATCGACGCGGATGCAGATACGCCGCAGACTCTTGTACGGAAGCCTACGCGCTGACAGGAAGTCACTTATGTGAGGGCCCGCGAACTGCACGATCTTTCGTAGTTATATTTATTATATTATAGACATGAAGCCAAATTGCAGGATGTCTCGGATAATGGATAAATGAAGCTATTCAGACTCTGAGACACGCCGCTAAACCTTCTCATGAGGACTGGTTAGCGCTCCAAGGGACTGAGGGTTCTTTAGATAGCTAAGGGTCATTGCGCTCATAGATGTTAGTCTCGTGCTGAGTCATTCTCCAAGCCCTGAATTCAGCCCTTGGGATAGATCCCTACTATGGGGCCTAATAGGCATCTAAAGTAGCGGGGGGAGGAGGGCGGGTTCACATTTAGTGTTAGAAGCAACTTATCCTGGCAAGCTGAACTAAGAACCAGTTGATATATATATCTAGCCGAGGAGGATTGAATATCCTCGCTTCCCCGGACTCCTAACGAGGGGGGCAACAACCAAGGTCTCACTGTACATTCACGAAGCGATCTTCGACACCTAGGATGACTACGAAGTAATGGACTGCTAAGGGCTCCAGCAAATTTATCTAGTGTAATAGCTAGCAACAGCAAGCTTTATCAAGGTGCTTAGTTTGCGGTGCTAATTTTAGTATCTCAGCGGGGTTCTACCGCGTGGAAGATGTACAGGAGTGCATTTTAATTGGCGTGCCTTGTCATCCACCCTGGGAGCAAGTCAGATCATATATTACCCGAGAATCGATAAAGAGCCAACCCCGAAGAGAGGCACAGCGGACCCTACTACATTGGCCGAAACCCCGCATCGTCCAGCCACCACCCAAAGGGCGCTTTCATCCTATGTAGCGCCCGTTGTAGCTATATTATTTTTATACAAAGCAAAGCGTACTAGTATTGTCGAGTCAAAGGTTTATTTGCTCTCAAAAAATAAAGAATACTTATACTCGTGTTGTTTCAGGCCATAGTCGGCTCGCCTGCAGATGCATATACCTTCTAAGATAGCCCGTTCGATAGGTCTAACCTCTGGCAACCTGCAATAATCACTTTCGTAACCTAGATACCCATACCTGCCTTGTCTCAACAGGTAGCAAGTCATAACCGTTACGCTAATGCCCTACAGGTGGATAACTGGCGATATCCAAGGAACAAAACGCCACAAGATATTACGTAATTCACCTTCTGACTGTTGGCAACTCCATGGAGGATCGAAAGATTAGGAGTTGAGGCGGGTAGTCCAACGTCGTTAAGATGTATCTACACGTGTACAGTGAGCGCTACAACAAAAAGACAATATCTTGGGTGGGTGGTGGCTAGACTAAGTGGGTCTCCGGCCAATGTATTATCTCATTGCTACTCCACTAGTTCTTATTGTATTGAATTAGTTGATAAAGTCATGGACCAATTTCACCTGAGCAACCTCGCGCGCCTCCCCAGATCCTCTCCAAGTCATTAAGCGTGCCGTGTACCGAAGGTCCTGTCCCAGTCCCTGACTATAGTCCTCCAGACTCCACATATGCTCAGCTGACCAAGCCTTGTCTTTGTCTGTGCGCTGGCTCCGGACTGAGATGCGGATCACATCTCGGCAACGCGACCATGAGGCATTCTTGTGAAAGGTGTCCAGGCAGGCATCCAAAAGTACTTCATCAACCGTAGTCAGCCACCATCTCCCCTTGATGGGCCCTATAGCAGCCTCATTGTCCCGGAATTCCCCGCCATCTAATACTCGGGTCTCTGTGCGCGTGGGCGCAAGGCCGATTGCCTTAAGAGGCGCCAACCCAAGTGGTCCAATTGCGGTGAATGTCTGCTTCATGGTAATCTGAAAAACGGAGCCGCGGGGAGAAACCACGCCCCTTTCACTCGTCGACGTTGCACTATCTACTGGTAGCACGGTGACATCCAACTGGATGGTAGCCATACCGGACACTTTAGTTGCGATATAAGGGACTGATTGCTAGTTCGTCAAGCTATGTCAGCTTATGGCACTCGCCTCCCGGTACAGGAGTTCTTCATTTTCGCTAATATAGATGAGCATTGTTTAACCTACAAGGCGAAAAAGGTCGTCAAGCTTGTCGCTGAGCTTCTTATTCTGCAAGACCACCGAGTTAGGATTAGGATAATAGTGAATAAACCAGAAGCATACTTACTACTGAAAACGTCCCCTTCAGCGTCGTAAGAGTCATGTCTCCGGGAACTGCCATGGCTTTGGACTTGTTGAGACAAGTTACAAAGGCAACTCTCAGGTTATCAGGTGATCTGGTTGTAAGAGGTTAACGTTGCCTCATCTGAAGTGAATACAGCCGGATCCTACTAGCACGATCGCTCTAAGATATCCCTACCAACAGTGATAATATAATGCTGCGTTCGGATCTAGAACGTAAGTGAAGGATTGAGCTGATAATTTAGGATTTCTTATGTCCATAAGCGAACTTCCGAATAGTAGGCTTCCGAAGTTGGGTTTGCCCGATTGGTTCCGCGTGTCGAGCTTCGGGGTCTGATCTGACGTACCGGGACTCTCGTAACCCGACGATGACAAGTTCAATGTACCAGCATCATGGCTTGATGTACTTTACAATCTGCCTCTGTTGGATTTGCGGGTATACTGTAGCCAAGACACAGTATCACTAACTCACTTCCGAGGCCTGTCATTATGTCTAGTTGCCAAAATGCCGCGTGCAAGCAACTCTCTTTTATTGATAGGTTAGATAGGTATCTGTAATATTGAACCAAAAGGATTGATTCCTCGTGAAGCGGCGCTACCAGCCTTGATGCATCTTGCTGTGAAGGTGGTTCAAAAATACCATAATTAGCATTCACTGATGGCTACCTCGTCCTACTCTGAAATAATGGGGGGCGATACGAACGACTTTGATTCTCCCCAAGAGGGCAAGCAATGGGCATTGATTCAGAAAGAGATTGTCAACGTGGAGAAAGAGAATGGCTCTTTGCCGCTCACACTCTCCAATGCAGTCTCACTTCCGTCATCCGCGTTACCAGCCCACAGCGTTCTTGTTCGCGTCTTGGCTGTCGCCTTGAATCCTACAGATTACAAGATGCCTCTCTACATGCCTATGCCCGGCACAACTACGGGCTGCGACTTCTGCGGAATCGTTGTTCAGAGTTCTCCTGAACAAGAGGCGTCTTTCCCTACAGGGACCCGTGTAGCAGGAACGACATTTGCGTACAATAAGTCTCGCCCATTAGATGGAGCCTTTGCACAGTACACAGTCGGTGACGCCCGGCTAATGGTTCGAGTTCCATCGTCGTGGAGTGATCTTGAAGGAGCCGCCCTAGGAGGTGTCGGATGGCGGACAGCAACCTTGGCGCTTTGGGGCCAAGGAAAGTTGGGCCTCCGATGTCCTTCGGATCCCTCAGCAAAGGGTGATGAGCAGCAATCTGTCTTGGTGTACGGAGGGGCGACAGCAACCGGGACGATGGCCATTCAGTTACTCAAGCTGTGAGTCTTATAATGAGAATGTAGATCCTATGCTATATTATCATGGCTAATGCTCTTTTAGATCAGGTTACCGGCCAATAGCTATTACCTCACCTGCCTCTGCCGGTCTTGCAAAGAAATATGGCGCGGCTGCTACAGTGTCGTATATCTCGCCTTCTGTTGTGGAAGATGCTCAAGTTGCCGCCGGCGGAAAGCATAAGATCCGCCATGTTATTGACTGTATCACCAGCTCCGAGTCCGTGGCGACGTCCTTGGGAGCCATTGCTCGACGTGGCGGTCAATATGTCGGTCTTGAGGCTCTTGAGGAGAGCTGGATGACTCGAAAATCTGTACACGCCGCGGTCGCAATGGGCTACGAGACGACGGGAACCGATCATGACTTTGGTCCTGATTCTCCATACACGCGTATGGCCGATTCTGCCCTTCATGCACAGGGTGTACAATGGGCTACCGAAGTCCAGAGATTAATCGACGCAGGTGAATTGATGCATCATCCTGTGCGTGAGATCACTGGCGGCTGGGATGGCATCATCAGGGGTCTCGAGCTCTTGCGTCGGGGCAAAGTCAGCGGTGAGAAGCTTGTCGTACGTATCCCTTAAGAGAGCTATATGTGACGTCTGAGGTCTCAGACATACGTATGTCACGCGAGCAGTGGAAAGTAAGTGAACCCCTTGCAACGGAGATTATAATAAAAGGGTAGAAACGATAGAAACGATTTATGTAGTGCAGTACTTTATTAGTTAAGTCTAAAGGGAACGGTCGCTACAATGACGCGAATTACTCATCTATGTATAATCTTCGAAGTATAAGTAAATGATTATACCTATAACCTTCTATTTATACCGCTAAGATACGCAAAAGAGATAGAAACATGAGTATTAAACAGACTTGATTGCAAAAATCGAGTCTTTAATACAAATGTAACTGAATTACTATTGTTCTTACATCTCGAGGATGCTTATGACTTAATATCTTTAAAGCCGTCGCCTCTTTATATCCTCCATTTTGCTAGATGATCTTGGCGTGTCGTTTAGTGTCATGGCATTTGGTATCCAGTGAGGTTGGGTCATAGGTAGGTCACTGGTAGTTGTAGTATAGGGTAGGGACTTAATATTATTGTTACCGCTACTCGTCATGTAGAGGTGAAGAGTGTTCACTTAAGTTGCGCTTAAGTACCTTCATATGTGCCGTGTCGATCATAACAAGACAGAGCCAGTCTCGCAGAGGTGTTGCGATGATCATCTGTAGAAAAGGGACAAGGGCCATTTCCGAAAAGGGCCATTTGGAGTTGATTTGAATAGTCTAAAATCTGGTTTTATTAAATCAGCCTGACTTGTGATCGTCTGTGGCAGTGCTACCCCGTTATATATCCAGTTGTAACATAACGCGTACTACATGGTTCATGATGTTCAAATTATCATTCTAAACACCTTCAAAAGCTAGGACTTCTGTACTTTAGCGCCTGATCCTATGGTTTCCTTTTTGGGGTTTTCTTTGTCCTCTTTCATGCCGTATTCAGTTTCGAGCTGGGTTCGAAGCGGCACTTGTTTCTCAAAAATGATGATGAGAAAGTTAATGGCAGCAAACGCGAGGGAGATCTGCCACATGAAGTGGAGCGTATCAGAGTATAACCACACAATCTGAACTTGCGACTGCGGGGGAAATGACTGAATAAACTCAGCAAATGCGTGCTCATAGGCGTTGTTTCCGCCGTCAAATGCAGCGCGTATCTGAGGGTCCGTAATACGCTGGGCTAAGAGTTGAGAGAATCGATTATTAAAGATGGCCGAGGGTACAGCGATACCCCATATGCTACCGAATGACCGTATAAACGCCCAAGCAGCTGTCGTAGCGGCTTGATAACTCTCGGGCAGTTGCGCCTGAACTCCTGGGAGCAGAGTGTTGAGTACGAGACCTCCACCAGCGGAGGAGATAGCTTGAAATATGACGATTTCTGCGAGGGAGGAATTCTCGTCCAGCAATGTGTAGATACCCAGCCCTATGAGTGAAATAGCGAAGCCCACTAGATGGATTGGTTTGTACTTTCCCCACTTGGAAAGCGCTAGAACAGCGACGATTGAACCGGGAATAGCGAAGAGGATAGAAGGAAGTAGCAATACGCCGGCTCGAGTAGCGGAAGTCAGAAGCGCTGCCTGAAAATAGACAGGGAGGAAGAAAAGCACCCAGTATAGAAGCAGCGAGTTGAAGAAGGTTGCGCCGAAGATGATGACTGTTGTGCGGTTCTTGAACATCTCCAATGGCATGACAGGCTCCTTGACTATGGTTTCATACCATCCGAATAGTGCAAAGCCGACAAAGCCTATTATTAAGGGTGCAAGGATACGGGCTGAAGACCACGCAAAAACTGTTCCGCCATACGTCAAAGGATAGAGAATGGAAAAGGTCGCTGCCACGATAAGCAGATTTCCAACATAATCGATTCGCAAGAGCTTCTGTATCGCGGTTTGGCTTCGGTCGTATTTGACGTGGAGAAACAAAAAGATCATGATCAACGCCGCTCCTCCAATCTGTAAAAGGTCAGTTAGATAGAGATGTGCTGTTGGGCTGTTTCAAGTCGGTGCTCACGGGGAGATTGATGAAGAATACCCATCTCCATGTTGTCGAAGCAACAATTGCGCCGCCAATGTATGGACCTAATGACAGACCAACGGTATATATCGTGAGAATGATTGCCATATAGTTACCTCGTTGTCTCAGAGGCACAAGGTCGGAAACGATAATATCAATAATTATATAAATCCCACCTGCACCCACGCCCTGAACGGCTCTGCCTGCGATAAGTGTCGCTCCATTGTGAGCACCTCCAGCGATGCCACTGCCTAGTGTAAAGAAGGCAACAATGATCATTGTAATCCATCTCCGGCCGTAGATATTGGCTAACTGGCCGAATAGGGGCTGGACGGCAGCTCTGGGACATTCAAAATTAGCGATCATCAGGAGCAATAGTGTAGTGTAGCGCTGACGACTGCTACATACCCGGTTAAGAAGAAAATGTTTGTTACCCAAACGTAGTCTGCTCCCAACTTCAAATCAGTGGCTATCCGCGGCAATGCAGTAGTCACAACCGTGTTCTCAAGTGCGCTAAGGAGGCCAATGATGGCACATGTGAAAATGATAGCCCAAAAACGACCAGTCGGCTTGAATTCGGGCACTTCCAAGACATTCTCGTCGGCCTTGATCTCAGATTCTGGCTCGGAGACGGCGACAGGTTCGTCTGTACTACTGCTCATCGTGATCAAGCCTACAAATTGCAAAGCATGTGTGTTACTAGATCCAAACGTATTCAGGAAATATAGTGAAAAATCGATACAAGAAAGTTATCGATTATATTCTGTGGAATTGGCCATCTTGGTGTTGCCTCCTAAGACTGCTAGACACAAACCGAACAATATCGCCAGGAGGGTTCCGAAACGGAGCAAGGTCTCACCGTAAGGGTTCCGAAGTGGAGTAAAATTTCCCCGTGAGAGTTCCGAGGCGGACGATCAGGGGTCCGAATCTGAGTGCCAGGCAAGCCATATCACCAGCCACATAATTACTAGGTAGCCAGCCACACTGTCAGAAAAAAAAAAGGCGCCAGATAGGTTGGAGAAATAGCCGTACGAATTCTAGCCAACCCAGAGATCATTCTTTCCAATAAGCTAGTAGACATTACATAAGATTTCACAGGGTTTTAGAATCGTGTTCCTCGATAGAATTTAAATCAGTACTTAGAGGAACATGTACCACAACACCACTAAC
This sequence comes from Xylaria sp. FL0933, assembly GCA_022578765.1. Classification (NCBI taxonomy): domain Eukaryota; kingdom Fungi; phylum Ascomycota; class Sordariomycetes; order Xylariales; family Xylariaceae; genus Xylaria; species Xylaria sp. FL0933. The sequence goes on along the minus strand of MU389764.1, from coordinate 138,814 downwards.
AATCAAGCCCAGACACCAGGAGAATACAACTACAATCATAAAGCAAGTAGTAAATATTTTTACCCTTTTCTGCGCATTAAAAGTTCTTAGACTTCGAAATCTTTTCTTGGTTCTTGCCTTATCGTTAGCTTATCTCAACTATGTTAACAGTACAAGTTTATCAAGAGTGGAAGTTGTAATGATTACTATTTGTAATACGATCCAATATAAGCCGGTGTCAGGGACCTTCTATGTGAGCGTGGCTACGGATCCCTTCGCAGATACCTGTATACGATAAGGCCCTTATTGTGGCGCACCTATCGGAAGAATTTCGGAGAGTGAGGGCATTCGGACTTCCCCTAACTTATATACAACTTTAGTCCTTTGTTCAAGTTCCATATCATGACAGCTGGCTTAGCTAAACGTACATCAACTTAACTACCCATGGAGCGCGTGGTTTGCATGAGGATAATTAGACCATGTAGAGTAGTCTCTAAGTTAAAAAGTCTTTAGCGACTCGCCGACGATAATAACAAGCGACGGAATCATCTTTCAAGGATTTCGACGTCAAAGAGTAAAAATAGGTACTCTATTAAGGATATTAATGGGAATATGTTTACCATCAAGTTTCCGCCACCTGTGCTTGAGCCTCAGCATGCTTAGCCGGTGTGAAGCGGACAATGACCGGCGGCCGCTTCCAAATGGAGTACATCCGCAAATCCTCCTCCCACTTAATCTCATCGCCGTTGATCAACTCCCAGTCGGACCTCCAAATCATCTTCGCAAAAAGCAACCGCGCCTGGCGTCCCGCGATGGGCTGGCCGATACAGCTGCGCGTGCCAGCACTGAAGGGTTTGAACGTCATCCGAGCGTCGTTATCGAAGGTTACGTCGTAGTCCGGATGGTCAGAAGACAACCAGCGTTCAGGACAGAATGACCGAGGTTTGGCCCAGTAGCGCTCGCTGTGCGTCGCGGCAAAAATGGACGTCTGTACCTTACACTGAGAGTCAAGAACGTTAGCTGGCATATACCAAATATTAACTTTGATCAGAAGAGGGCATGGGGATGAGGATCAGAGAAGTCCATACGCCCTTGGGAATGTAGTGTCCATCGACCATAGCCCCAGGGCTATAGCGAGGCATGCCAAAAGCCCCGTTGGTATGTAGACGGAGGGATTCGTTTATGACAGCCGTCAGCCACGGTAGGTACTTCAGAGTTTCATCATTGATGTCTTCGTACGAGCTAAAAGAGCTTCGGATCTCGTTCTGTAGCTTTAGCAGCTTTTCGGGGTTCTGCAGGAGAAACAAGACCCCAGACGTATACAGGTTTGGGACTGGGTCTAGCCCACCTAGAATGAGCTGATTTGCATGTTGCGTAAGCCAGTCTATGTCCGGTACTTGTTTGTCCTTAGATACGAGACAGCTCATGTAGTCTTCTCGTTCTAGCTTGTCATAACGGTCCACACGACTCTGCATGACGCTCCGAGCTTCATGCAACAACCAGGGCAACTTTCTGGCGAAGGTCAAGGGGAGTAGCAGAAAGACAAGCGGATATATCAACGGGAACCGGGAAAACGTCTGGTTCAGCGTTCCCCATAGGTTCACACTATTGAAGAAGTCGAGCAGCATGGATGCCTTCTCCTTCTTTACATTCTCGAAGTCATGACCGTACGTGACGAGGCCAGCTATGTCCTGGGAACGAGTGATTAAATATTCTTGCTCATCTGGCAACGACGGGGGAGATACAGAGAACAGACTTACTAGAGCAATATAGTCAAACCACTGTTAAGATCTTAGCAGAGTCCACGAGAAAAGCACGACTAATGCGTAAGAATGTCTATACGCACATCGCTCATATTGGCCCCCTGTCCTGCAATACCTCGACGTTCAAGTTTATCGATTGCGGCATCGACTATACGATGCAAGACCACGTCTTGATCGCGGATAGCGCGTGGGCTGAAAGCGGGCGATAATGCTTTCCGTACGGAACGGTGTACGTCCGGATCACGCTCGGACGCGATTCCCGCGTGCTTGCCAAAGACGAAGTAATGCTCCGTCTTGATGAACGTAGGCTTACCCTTAGTCCCACTCATCACGATATCGTTCAGGGCCTGGGCGGTGAAAAAAACTACTTCGTTAGGAGCGATACGGACAACATCTCCTACAAGCGTGGGTCAAATCTGCTGTATCTTGCTTGAGAGAAGTGGACTGCCTTCGTACCATATTTCTTCAAGACATTTTCGATTGTCCAGGGGTATCGACCTGTCAACCTTCAACCCAATCAGCTAGCCACCGATGGAACAGACAAGCCATATAAAGGGCACGCATACCAGTGATATACAAACCAGGCGTCTGTGATGGCGGCGATCTTCGGCCCCGGGAATTTCGCATATGGGTGGAAATACAGAAGATAGATTGCCCGTGACACGAAGTAAGTTATTGCCTTTCGAGTGTTAGACAAGGATGGACATCTTCCCAAAGAAATTGTTAAGGGCAATTCACCGTGGCAAGAGCAGCCGCAAGCCAAAAGGAAGTCGACCTTTGCTGAACGAAACTGGAAAGACTCGTAGGAACATCCATTACTAATAGCTTATGTCGCGCAAAAAATCCGGGTTGAAGAGAAGACTGGCTTCTTCAGTATATACCTCCTAGGTATTATAAGTCGATCAAGACTTTTTGTCTACCTAATATGTTCCATTCTCAGTATCTTGGTTCCGTCTGTCTAATGTCTATTAATCCAGCAGATTCCTATGGTGCTATTTCCGAACGGAGTCGGCGTTGGGTTTACTGAGGTTTTGGAACTAGGATTAATTACAACCCTAGTTATTTCGGAGGTTCATGAGTGCAGCACGGGTGTTAGGAAGCGGAGTCGGAAGCTGACCATGATATCTCAGCCGCCGCTGTGCTTACCCGAACATCAATTCGTGCTCATGTGTTCCGAATTGTACCATCTACAATGTGCATACTGTAATGCAAGTTGCAGAATTTCTAAATTTAGACGAGATTGGAATTTCAGAGCTGGACTCGAGTGCTAATCGGTTGTCTACCAAAGACTAGTTGAGCGAGGCCCAAGTGAGACGAATTCATAGGTGGACGTGGACTGAACATATCACTGTGTCTTAGCACAAACCACTTACCATCCAGATTGCGCTTAGATGAGGTTATGATATTAAATACTCAACTATACTGTAAATTTGGCTCGAGATTTCTGTTATAATCTTGCGCGGTCATAATTCACGATACTTATTCTTCACAGAATATCTCTCTTAAGCTTCGATACATACTAAGCTTGTGAGCAGAGCCCAGATCAGAAGTGGCGTCAGATCACCCCGACTAGACACAGTTGTACTCGGAGGACGTGGAAACATGGTTTCTACGTGGGGAGTGGAGCGTGGTACTACCATTGGTTCCGATCTATGGCACCTCCTGTCCCGCGGGAATGGTCCTAGAGTCGCGTGACTATCAAGGGTTCAGGAACTGTCAGACCTGTTTATATGCTATATTTAGCAGTCAACAAACAGAGGAAGAGTCTACGCCAAGTTTCGGGACCATCTAGGAACAATGAGATCCGGAGCCTACGAGGGAGCTAAATGACTTTACGTGACCAACTGGTAAGTAAAGGATTTAGCCCCTGCTAGTTTGGGACATTGAGCCTTCAGTCACCCTGTTCCCAAGATACGGATAATTGACGATGGAGGAAGTCACACGACGAAAAGATCAACCTAGAACCAACAGCACCCGGGTTTGTTGGGCGAATTATGTGAATACTCAGATAACGATGGTGTATACGGGGAAAGAGCTCCGAACTAGTACGTGCATGAAAAGATATTGTATGATTAAAAAGGAGAAGCGTGGATGTGATGTTCAGACCATGCGTCCTTGCTTTCATGTTTATTCCAGCAGCAACAAACCCAGAATCAATATCTTTGGTCAGTCATAACCGACTTGTCGGTGTCAGCTATTATGTCGAAAAGCAATCCCAACGAGCCCATAGCTGTCATCGGCAGTGCTTGCCGGTTTGCTGGTGGCGCTAATTCCCCAGCTCAGCTTTGGAGTTTGCTCGAAAAGCCTCGCGATGTGCTGAAAGAGATTCCAGACTCACGGTTCAGTGTCGATGGCTTCTATAATTCTAATAGTTCCTACCATGGACACAACAATGTGCGTCACTCTTACCTCCTAGACGACGACGTTCGCGCCTTCAACGCACAATTCTTTGGTATCAAGCCGGTAGAAGCACGCGCTATGGATCCGCAGCAGCGGCTTTTGCTCGAAGTTGTATATGAAGGTCTGGAGTCTGCGGGCTTAACTCTACAGGCTCTCAAGGGGTCTAACACGGCTGTATACGTGGGTCTTATGTGTAATGACTATGAATTCCTCGCATTTCGAGACCTCAACACCCTTCCAACATACCAAGCCACGGGTGCTGCCCGGAGTATCATGTCAAATCGGATCTCGTACTTCTTCGACTGGCATGGCCCGTCCGTAACTCTCGACACTGCGTGCTCATCAAGCTTGTACGCAGTACATTATGCGGCTCAAGCACTCAGATCAGGTATATCTCGCACAGCTGTCGCTTGTGGATCGAACCTCATCCTTGGTCCTGAAAACTATATCACTGAAAGTAGCTTGAAAATGCTTTCACCAGACTCGCGGTCTCGTATGTGGGACGAGGCGGCGAACGGTTACGCCCGTGGCGAGGGAGTCGCTACAGTCGTGCGTAAGTCTACATGAATTCTACAGCTCTAATACAGCCGAAAAACCATCCAACTTGCTGGAGATGGCTAACGAATACACCGATGAATAGTCAAGACCCTCAGTGCAGCCCTGGAGGACGGGGATCATATCGAGTGCCTGATCCGTGAAACTGGTATAAACCAGGATGGAGCGACAAACGGTATTACGATGCCTAGTGCTACCGCACAAGCAGAATTGATTCGCCAAACCTACGCTAGAGCTGGTCTGGACCCCATGGGCGATGGCAAACCGCAGTATTTTGAAGCACACGGAACAGGAACCCCAGCTGGAGACCCTATCGAAGCTGAAGCCATCAGCACCTCCTTTTTCCGTTCATCAAACACAGAAGCCGGCAATGTAGCAGGTAGAAATAACTTGTTTGTCGGCTCGATCAAGACAGTGCTTGGTCATACCGAAGGCACAGCCGGGATTGCCAGCATGATGAAAGCGTCCCTAGCGCTTCAACATCGAAAGGTGCCGCCAAACATGTTGTTCAATCGCTTGAGTCCAGCCGTGAGACCTTTCTACACCAACCTGGAGATACCAACTACCGCAACGGATTGGCCGGCCGTTGGGGGGACACAGTGTCGCCGAGCTAGCGTGAACAGCTTCGGGTTTGGTGGCGCTAATGCTCATGCTATCATGGAAAGTTTCGACGATAACGAGTCTCAAGACTTGTACAGAAAGACGGCCCAGGATATCGTCCACGGACCCTTCGTCTTTTCTGCCGCCACAGAAAAATCGCTTGAAGCCGTGCTTGAGGCATACTCCTCGTTCCTTGGAGAACACCAAGATACTGTCAAAGCGCGAGACCTTGCCTGGACTCTGCGCGAGCGGCGCTCTGCCTTGCCTTGTCGCTTGAGCCTGCCGGCCGGAACTCTCAGCGAGCTGAAATCTAGCATCGATTCCAAGCTGGCAGAGCACCGCGAGCATCAGGAATCCCTTGCCACCCACTCTTCTGGCGCCCACATGCCGAGGATACTAGGCATTTTCACTGGCCAAGGCGCTCAGTATGCCCGCATGGGAGCCGAGCTACTCGAGACGTCCCGTGTAGCTCGCGATATTGTCAAGACCCTGGAGAGTCACCTCGCTGCTCTCCCAGCAGCAGACCGACCTAGCTGGTCCCTAGCTGCAGAGTTGACGGCCCCGCCGGAGGCTTCGCGTCTCGACCAAGCTGCTCTGTCGCAACCGCTGTGTACGGCATTGCAAATCGTTTTGGTTGACTTGTTGCGAGCAGCAGGAATCGGGTTTTCTGGTGTTATAGGCCACTCCAGTGGTGAGATTGGCGCTGCTTATGCCGCAGGGTATCTTTCAGCCCGCGATGCTATGCTTATCGCTTATTACCGTGGTCTACATGCCGCGAAAGCTGTAAGCCCTAATGGTACGCATATTCAAGGCGCGATGTTGGCGGTGGGAACTTCGATGGAAGATGCGAGGGATGTCCTTGAAGAGTTTGCTGGTTCTGCTACCCTCGCAGCGTGTAATTCGTCTGCAAGCGTAACCATTTCCGGCGATCAAGATGCAATCGATGAACTAGAAACAATATTTGGGGACGAAAATAAGTTTCGCCGAAAGCTTCGTGTCGACAAGGCCTACCACTCGGATCATATGCTGCCATGTTCACAGCCGTATATCGATTCGCTTCGGCAATGTGGTGTTAAGGCGAGAGAGCTATCAAGCACCTGCACGTGGTTCTCAACGGTTTACGAAGATCTCGACATGCGGACAGCTGGAGCCAGTGCTAAATTGTGCGATGGCACGTACTGGTCTGATAATATGACCAAGCCCGTTTATTTCTATCAGGCCATTGTAAAGGCGCTCGGCGCTGATAGCTTTGATCTTGCCCTTGAAATTGGTCCGCACTCCGCTTTAAAGGGGCCGGCAACGCAGACGATATCGGAAGTATTGCAATTCGAACTACCGTACTGTGGTGTTCTCACGCGTGGTTCAAATGCCGTGAAAACTTTCTCTAGCGCTCTCGGGTTTCTTTGGTGCCACGAAGGAACCCGCTACGTAGATCTCGAAGCTTTTGAGACAGCCGCTACTTCTCAGACTGGCAGTTATCGTGTTGTCAAGGATCTTCCTACGTACCGATGGGATCATGATCAAATCTATTGGCACGAGTCTCGCCGCTCGCGCAATATGAAAACACGCAAGGACCTCGTGCACCCCTTACTAGGTCACGAGGACCCAGATAGCGCGCCGCACAGCCGACGCTGGCGTAATGTGCTCTTTGAGCGCGAGCTCCCTTGGCTTTCCGGGCACCAATTGCAGGGTAAGACTGTTTTCCCTGCCACTGGCTACATATCTGTCCTATTAGAAGCTGCTCGGCGTTTGGTTCCCAAAGATGAGAATGCTCGCCTCATTGAGATAACGAGCTTTGAAATTCATCGCGCGACTGCCTTCGACGACGACGACGCTGGTATCGAGACATTGATTGCAATGGATCACATACAAAAAGACAACGATAACCAATCCATAAAAGCTAAGTTCACATTCTCTACAGCAGTGGGTAAAGAAGCGGACTTCTTGGTCAAGGTCGCAACAGCTGTCACTGAGATCTATCTGGGTACGGCAGATGCCGAGCTATTACCAGCTCAGCAGCCTGAGCCCTCCAATCTCGTCGAAGTAGCGGAGGATCGGTTCTATGGGATCATGGGAGAATTGGGTTACGGGTATAGCGACCAGTTCCGGACACTATCGCATCTTAGGAGAAAACTCAATGTCGCCGTCGGCCGAGTAGGTATTTCACAACTCGAAGGGCATAGGCCTCTCCTGGGTCATCCGGGGACAATCGACTGTGCTCTACAGGCCATTCTGCTTGCTTTCAGCTATCCAGGAGATGGGCAGCTGTGGTCACTCCATGTACCCACGGCGATCAGACGTGTACGTGTGAATCCTACCCTCTGCGGGGAAGCATGGGACGACGCCGAATCCGTTCCCATACGAGCTACGACGTATGGTCAAAGAGATGCCGGACTTCTTGGGGACGCTGAGATTTTCGGCGGCGATTCAAAACATGCAGCTATCCAGATTGAAGGCTTGCGCGCTGTTCCTTTCGTCGGCGCCACAGCAGCCGACGATGAGAATCTGTTCGCGCAGGTACAATGGGCGAACATGAGTGCAGATGGCGAGAAAGCAACTGCGGATAGCTCGACGACGCCTTTCGAGAAAAATCTCGTCGCTACGCTCGAGCGAACTGCCCTCTTTTACCTACGCAAGTTCAACCGCGAGCTCCCGAATGACCACCAAGCGTATAAGGACCCGACCTTTGCTAGTTGGCTCAAGTTCGGACGCCATATGACTTCCTTAGCAGACACTGGAAGACATAAACACGCGCGCAAAGAGTGGGCTAATGACACAATCGATGACATTGAGGCCGCAACGGCGCCGTATGCTGATACTATCGACATGAGAATTATCATGGCTACAGCCAACGCTATGCCTTGCGTGTTAGCCGGCGAGGAAAATATCCTGGAACATCTTCTCCCCACCGGCTATCTCGACGAGTACTACGTGAACGCCGTCGGTTTCAGGCAGTCCTCTGAGTGGCTCGGACGTGTTGTTAAACAGATGACGCATCGCTATCCCAACATGAACATATTGGAGGTGGGAGCGGGCACAGGAGGTGCTACAAAGCACATGCTGAAGCACATCGGGAAAAATGGGTTCTCCTCGTTCACGTACACTGATATATCAACTGGATTTTTTGACCAAGCTGCTCAGGTCTTTGCTCCATACAAGTCGAGAATGGTATTCAAGGCACTGGATGCTAGTATTGATCCTACATCGCAAGGTTTCGTTGCGGGATCATACGACTTGATCGTGGGTTGGTTTGTTATTCATGCAACCCCCCAGCTCGAGAAGACGTTGCGCAACCTACGTCGTCTGTTGCGCCCCGGTGGTCACCTTGTCCTCGGCGAATGGGTGGGCCAGGATTGGACCCGTGATGGCTTCGTCTTCGGCACGATGCCTGGATGGTGGACTGGCGCAATCGAAGGCCGTGAGTTGTCACCTTGCGTAGCCGCGGAGCACTGGGACGATGTATTGCAGAAGAGCGGTTTCTCAGGGGTGGACGTGATCACGCCCGAACAGTCATGTCACGGTACGCATCAGGGGGCCATCTTCGTATCGCAAGCGACCGACGACACTGTGAACTACCTACGTGAGCCCACAAGGTCACCGTTACCGGGAGCTGCCGGTGCGGTGCTCGAGGACGTTATCGTTGTGGGAGGGTTCTTACTCCGAACTTCTCGTCTCGTCGCTGAGTTGAAGTCTGCTCTGGGGGGGTTTGCTTTGAAAGTTAGGAGCTTCAAGTCCCTTGCAGACATACCGGCCGACGTAGAAGTGTCGTCGAGCACGACAGTAATATGTCTTTCAGAGTTAGACATGCCAGTGTTCCGAGACCTAGACAGCGTTAGCTTCTACGGACTGAAGCGCCTTGTAGCATCAGAGCATTCACTGATTTGGGTGACCAGGGGCCGGCGTACCGGGGATGAGCCGACAGTAAACATGGGCATCTCATTCGTTCAGACGGCGAGCCACGAGGTCCCTGGACTCAGAGTGCAGTGCATCGACTTCGAGGGCGCTGGCAAGATCGATGCCCGCACCATTGCCAACGCAGTGCTGCGCTTCGAGCATCTCTCGACAAGAGCTCATCTCGACAAGAGCGTCAATCTCTTGTGGTCAATAGAACCCGAGATTGTTATTGATCTCGAGGGTCGCGAGCTCATTCCTCGCCTACAGCCCGACGCAGCGGCCAATGCTCGATATAATTCGTCCAAGCGCACTGTGACTCGAGATGTCGATACTTGTACGAACTCCGGAGTGGTGAGGGTGTGCAAGAACCAGGACAACTACAGCCTGCACGAAGAGCATTCTGTGCAGGACCTTGTGGATTCGCCTGCTATCTCTACAATAGAGCTTCGTGTTCTCCAAGCTGTCTTAGTCCCGCTGAAGACCCCTGTCGGGCCACTCTTTGTGGCGCTGGCTGAGGACCCCGTCTCAAGAGCGCGCTACGTGGCTCTCAGTGAGAAATTAGCGTCCATCATAACCATCTCCAAATCCGCGATCGCCCGCTGGGACGAGCTTCAGGGGATACCTAGTCAAGTTCAGCTCGCCTTGATTTTTGCCCGCCTCTCTGCCGATGCCGTCTTGCGTTTCCCCTTTCCGGGCGAAAAGGTGGCCATCTATGGTGCCAATCAACTTGTTGCCGATGCCATCGCGAGAGTTGCCGACGAACGAGGCGTTGACGTTGTTTTCATCAACAGCAAAGACAATAATGATGGCTCTTTAAATCTGCAAACCCTGCACCCTACCATAGTTGTCCCTCCTTATGCATCTGGACGCGAGATCCAAAAGCTTGTACCGGCAGATCTGAGCCGTTTTGTATCCTTTACACACGTCGCCATCAGCTCAACTCTACTCTGCTGCTTGCCGCTTCATTGCCGCGTTGAAGAAGCTGTGCTTCCAGCATGGGGTGATGAGAACTCTGCTTGCATGCTGCCAGAGGCAGTCGCTCTCATTGGCGCAACACTCCAGTCCCTGGTCGATTTTACTCAGAAGAATTACACTAACCTTCCCACCGACGATAGCCTCGTGCAGTTCATTAGCCCTTCCGAACTCAACACGCAACTTGATCATGACAAGCTGGCCGTTGTCTCGTGGTCCGATGTTGCCGCCGTTCCAGTCCAGGTCAGACGTCTCGACGTAGGATCCTTGTTCAAGAGCGATAAGACGTACTGGCTCGTGGGGCTATCTAGAGATCTTGGCTTGTCAATCTGTGACTGGATGATTTCTCGAGGCGCGAGACATCTGGTCATCTCGAGCAGAAACCCGAAGATAGACCAAGCCTGGATCGATGGCTGTCATCATCATGGTGTCGAGATCATGGTGATTGCCAAGTAAGTTGACCCAAATCTGCTCTATGACTGTCTATTATCCTGACCCTGAGATTATAATAGTGACATCACTGATGCTTCCGCCGTTGAGAACGCTTACGCGACCATCTCTAGCACATTACCCCCACTAGCTGGAATAATGCAAGGTGCTATGGTGCTCGTAGACCAGCCAATTCGTGATATGACGCTCGAACAGATGCGAGCTGTCCTCGGGCCAAAGGTTGAAGGCAGCCTCAATCTGGAGCGGGTACTGGGTACTACGCCACTAGACTTCTTCGTCTATCTATCATCGATGGCTCGTATCCTCTGCAATGTGGGACAGGCCAACTACAGCGCTGCAAATGCTTTCATGGCTGGACTCGCAGTCCAACGTCGGCGTCGGGGCCTGGCCGCGTCCGTAGCGAACATCAGTGTCGTTGCTGGCGTCGGCTATGTCCAGCATGAAAAGGGCGATCATGGCGACAATTGGATAAAATTGAACGGTGTACGCCGTATCTCGGAGACGGACGTCCATCAGCTACTAGCAGAAGCTATCGTTCGGGGTCGAGCTAGCTCTGGCCTACTCGCTGATCATGATGCTGAGCTGAGCAGTGGCTTGCGTGTCGTCTCGCGAGAGGAGCAGTTCTTGCCTAACTGGATTGATAATCCCAAATTCGCCGAGTTTGTATCGGAAGGACAGGACATTGATGCGACCCTAGGTGCGAACTCAAAAGGTGGTGTGTCCATTGCCGAAAAACTGGAGAGCGCCCAGTCGATGGAGCAAGTGTTGGACATTATCAAAGGTACGTAATCTGCATGCTGGATAGAATGTGGCTGACAAGATTTGTAGAGAGTTTCCTAGCTAAAGTTCGGGCCGTCCTTCAGCTTGAGGACGGTGACGACGACACCCTTCTACGTCGGCGTACTAATGAGATTGGAATGGATTCTCTCATCGCTGTTGATCTCCGAAGCTGGTTTTTGAAGAATCTTTCCGTCAGCATCCCTGTTCTAGAGATTCTCAGTGATGTGTCTATTCTAGACCTCGTGAATCAAGCCGTCGCGAAGATCCCTGCCGAACTCACGCCAAATGCCGTTGCTGTAGACATCGCGCCATCGCCAGAACATGCTCGCGCGCCTACATCGAACGGGACATCCCCGACGCAACCATCGTCGCCTGCTTCACAGCCTACTGAGTCCACCTTCTCAGACCCTGACCTAGCCGTCGTCACGCCACTTGAGACGCCACTGGAAGAGCCAATAGCTCTGCTATTTTCTCACTCCAAACCCCAGCAGCTTTCCCTCACTTCTGTCACAGATCCTAGTCATATAAGTGAGCAGAGAGCCAACTCGAAGGTGACACTGGCGAGATCTCTAAGGCTCTCCCCTGCCCAGTCGATGTTCTGGGTTGTACATTCATTACTGGAGGACAAGACAACATTGAATCACATCGGAAAGTACAAACTGAGCGGGAAATTGCGCGTCAATGATCTCAAAAGTGCCGTGCTTCGACTGTCAAGAAGGCACGAAGCTCTGAGGACAATGTTTTACGAAGACGATAAGGGGCAAGTGCTTCAGGGGATTTTCACTGAGGGTGTCCTCGAGCTAGAGCATTTCAATGTCAGCAGCATGGAAGAAGTGGAAGAAGAGTTTGAAAAGATCAAGTATCACGTGCATGATCTTGCAACGGGACGTACACTTCGTATGATTCTGATGACACTCTCACCTACTGAAAATTTCTTGGTAATTAATGTTCATCACATCAATTTTGATGGCATGAGTGTTGGCGTTATGCTTCACGACCTAGAGGCTTTATATAGCCAAAGGCATTCCAAGCTTTCGCCAACTGTGCTGCAATACGGCGACTTTGCAGAGCTTCAGAGAATTGCCGCGGTCGACGGATCCTGGGACTCTGACCTCGCCTTCTGGAGGCGCGAATTTGCAACAACTCCTGAGCCTCTTCCTCTGTCGCGCGCTCGGGTGGTTGCGCGTAAACCTTTGAACCACTACGCCGTTCATCGTGCAGACATCCATCTGAGTCGAACCCTAGCTTCACGTATTCGAACCATCTCCCAAACGAAGCGTGGAACTGCCTTTCATTTCTATCTTGCCACGTTTCGCATCTTCTTAGAAAGAGTATTATACGGGAGTCACGGTGTTGACCTGTGCATTGGCATCGCGGACGCGAACCGTGGCAGCCCTGAAACCTTGACAAGCCTAGGTTCTTATGTGAACCTACTAGCACTACGCTTTTCTGACGAGCCAACAACCTTCGCATCAGCATTTGCAGCAGCTCGTGACAAGACATATGCCGCGCTCGCTCACGCGACTGCTCCATTCGAAACGGTTCTCCAAACCCTACGAATAGACCGCGACACGCGATTCGCGCCATTGTTCCAAGCCTTCATTGACTACCGCATGGGCACACGGGAGCGCCAATCTTTTGCTGACTGCACCGTTGAGACATTGCGGTTCGAGCCTGGCAAGACGGCTTATGACCTCAGCCTAGACATCTTTGACCATCAAGACGGAGGCCCCTTGATCACCTTCTTCGGACAGGCATCTCTCTATGCGGAGACTGACGTTCGCGTTTTTGCGTCGTGTTACGAGGCATTTTTGACGTACTTTGCCGAGTCTCCTGACATGCAATTATCAAGCGAGTGGCAATATCCTGATTATGCTTTGAAGAGCGCTTTGGAATTATCAAGAGGTAAGCCTACGTATCATCTACTCAGATCATCTTTAGAGTGTTCACTGACGAATACAGGCCCTGTATTTCAGCCAGAATGGTCAGAAACATTATTGCAAAGGTTGGATGACGTCTGTGTCACGCACGAACGGAAAAATGCCATCGTCCTGGCCGACAGCAACCAATCTTTGACCTATTCCCGATTGCAGCGACGTGTTCATATGATTGGAGCCACACTCTTGGGGTGCGGAGTGTCCCCCGGTCAAATCGTTGCTGTGTATCAAGATCCGGGTCTTGACTCGGTGTGTTCTATGCTCGCGATTATGAAGATCGGAGCAGTCTATCTCCCACTGGACTCCTCGACACCCCTTCCGCGACTAGCCATGATGGTGGCGGATAGCAACCCTGTCGTGGTCATTGTGGACAACGATTCGAGACCTACGCTAGGAATACCTACTGTCGTCAATGTATCAGTCTTGCCCCAAGGCGGAGCCGATATGGTGTGCCCTACACAGGCAAAGTCGGACCACCCAGCCCTCATTTTATACACCAGTGGCACAACAGGCACCCCAAAGGGCATCATCTTAAAGCACTCGAGTCTCAGACACGAAGTCGAGCTTTCCGCTCAGATTTACGGCCTTAGTTCAAGCGTGGTAGTCTTGCAGCAGAGCGCTTTCAGTTTTGACATGTCTGTGCTACAAATGTTTCTTGCTCTCTCGCTTGGTGGCACGCTCTGCATTATCTCAAGAGGATACCGTGCCGACTCGGTGGCGATTTCCAGGGCCATCGCGGCGCACGGCGTCACCTTCACATGCGCGACTCCAACTGAATATGGTAGCTGGCTGAGGTATGGAGACACGTCTGCATTTAGGTCCTCGCTCTGGCAAGTCGCACTCAGTGGCGGCGAGCCATTCACTCAGACACTCCTGCACTCATTCAAAAATCTCGAGAAGAATGATTTACGCCTATTCCAGGGATATGGCCCAACCGAGACAACTTGCTGCTCGACTAAGACCAGGCTGGACTGCCAGAACGAACAGGCCTATACTGACTATTCGTCCATTCCCGTTGGAAGTCCTTCGTCGAATGAGTCGATATATGTTGTAGACGATCAAATGCGGCTGCTCCCCCTTGGCTTGCCCGGTGAGCTTGTCATTGGGGGTGCCGGAGTCGCGGCCGGCTATCTCAATAACGACAGTTTGACCAAAGAAGTATTCCTCGATGACCACTTTGCGACGCGAGAGTACGAGCTACAGGGCTGGACGGTAATGTACCGCACTGGGGATAGAGGTCGCTTACACCCAAACGGAACAATAAGTATTGAAGGTCGTATCAACGGCGATACGCAGGTTAAGCTCCATGGCGTTCGGGTTGATCTGCAAGATATTGAAAGAACCATCATTCGTTGCTCCAACGGCGCCATAGTGGAAGCATGTGCTACACTACGCCACGGAAGTGCCGTTCGCCAGCGAGGAGATCAAGAAGTAACGTTTATAGCCGTGCATGTTGTCTGTGATTCCAGTCTCAATCTCAATGTGGCTGGAATGGAACAGTACTTTTCTGGCTTACTATCAAGTTTGCCAATTCCTCAATCGGTTCGCCCAAGCGTTCTGGTGCCGGTTGCAAAATTACCTCTGACGGCATCATTCAAGTTGGATAGACACGCCGTACAGTCGCTCCCCTTGTCATCGCCACAACTTCACTATTACCTAGAAGAACAGGCTAAAAGTGAGCATTCTCTCACACAAGTGGAAGAAAGGCTCAAGGAACTCTGGATCCACGTCCTTTCCCATAGCGAACTCGCGGAGCCGGCGAAGATCACGGCAGAATCCGACTTTTTCCACGTGGGCGGGTCCTCTATTCTGCTCTTGGAAGTGCGGGCACAGATACGCCAGCAGTTTGACGTCGATGTTCGGTTGATGCGACTCTTCGAAAATAGCACGTTACGGGCCATGGCACAATTCGTTGAGCACCGCCAAGTTGAGACGAAGCCGATTGAGTGGGAGGCGGAAGCTCAGCCGCCCCGTGTTATTGCCGAATTGCTCGCCGCTCGATCTAGCGTCGCAGCTCATGGGCACTCTGTGGCTTGTTCATCTGATCCCAAGGTTATTGTCCTTACTGGAGCGGCGGGTATGGTAGGTCGCCAGATTCTCGACGGCTTGTTGGCAACTTCATCAGTGGACAAGATAATCTGTGTCGCTTTGCGCCGTGTCCAGGAACGTATCAACTCTGGCGCTCTACCGGACCCTTCCCGTCGTCTTATTTACTTGACTGGTGATCTGCGCCAGCCACGCCTCGGTCTGTCCGAAGCCAACTGGGCTTCCATATCTGCGCAAGCTGATGCCGTGATACATATTGGAGCAGACGTATCGCACAGTAAGACCTATAGAACGGTGCGGGATGCTAATGTCGGTGCCACCGCGGAGCTTGTTCATTTCTGTCTCCAAAATCCCGGTCGGCGCGTGCCGCTTCACTTCGTCTCGAGTGTGGAGGTAGCCATGCTAGGCGAGAGCCCTCATGTCAAGAATTTTGCCGAGGTATCAGTTCAGACTGCTAGGGTGATCCCTTCCCAAGAAGACGCGATTAGTGAAGGGTACGCATCTAGCAAATGGGTTTGCGAGCGTATGCTCGAGAATGCCGCTGCTGTCGCGCCAACCACTGGGCTGCGCGCTTGGATCCACCGCCCGTCGAGTATCATGGCGTCTTCCGACGATGACGAAGAGGCGGCACTCCTCGGAAAGCCCGATGCTGCTCTCCTGCGCAGTGTGCTGTTCTATTCGCGGCGATTACGGGCTGTCCCTCGCACTGAAGGGCTCTTGGAGGGTATGTTGGATCTCGTGGCTGTCGAGACAGTGGCAAGGGGTGTTATCAAAGCCGTCCTTCAAGGCGCAAAAGAATCCAGGGATGAGAGTGTGAGGTATGTTCACCATACGGGTGATGCGGAGCTGGCTCTAGATGACCTCAAGAGCCATTTAGAAGAGGAGGAGAGAATGAGGGGCAGTTCGGAACCTTCCGCTGTTCAGCCATTTGAAGTCCTCCCGCTAAGTGAATGGGCTGCTAGAGCGCAGGCTGCTGGCATGCATACGCTCCTTGGAGCCGTGTTTGAGAATGCCGATCGCGAGAGGAAAAAGCTTTATTTCCCTCGATTTGACAAACGTGGGGATGCCCCTTAGGTCTAGGGACGAAACTATAAATATCGCTCTGTACTCTGGTGTCCATGATAATTCTAGTACCTGGTAAAGTCAATAGCTGCAGCGAAGTCTACAGTTTCCAGATATTCATATCTCGATCATGTGCACCTTTGCTTCTGAATAGCGGCATCAACCGCTTCTTCGATACTGAGGCGGTAACGATTGCGACCCGCCATCTCCCCAACAGGCGAAGTCGCCAATCTGGCATAATTATCACGGTATTATGAGTCTCAGGTCGGCTTAGGTGAATATATTTCCACCCGCTCGCATATAAACACCAACTGTTTTTCTTTTGTACGATATCTAGAACTTAGACCAATAAAGCTCTTGAATTCATCCCTGGGGATCCATGACCAGAGGTGTCAGGGGCTAGGGTCACAGCTAGTAAGAAGGGACCTAGTAGGGTGGTCATAGCTCTATTTCACGTATATAATAGTTGGGTTCCCCCTTAGACCTAGCTAGAAGAGCTCTAGGAATCAATAATATTGAGTCCCTACCCTATACTTCTACCCAACCGTGACCTACCTGTGGTCTAACCTCACTCTGGATACCAAACAACCTGACAAGAGGGTACACTGGTACACTTCCTTTATCTGAGCGCGTATCTACACTAGCACAACAAACAACAACTAGTCGCATAGTAATTGGGTAAAGATATTGATATTCGTAGCATAGAAGAGATTGAATGAATGGTAGCCGCCGTGGAAGGCAATGCTTTTCCCAATCTGATCAAGACTGGTCCGAGTCTGGATCAGTCTCAACCGCGCTCAAGAAAAAGCGACGGTCCTGTGATAATTACCGAATGTCTTTATAGAATAGGGTAGACTTTGCCAGGGTATATATATAACTTTCGAGATTGAATTGGTATAATTAACGAACAATTAGCGCTAAGTTTGCCAGTTGGTTTAAATTAGAACTCTATTATTGATTACCTTCACGCTACTAGACTTAGTTTGACAAGTCACACAGATCCAGTCGCGCTTCGTCTGACCACTTGTTAAAGTAGGCACAAACAATCAACACCCATGTCCACTGGATGATCCCATTTGAAACTGTACTATCCCTTGACTTTTGTGTGACCAGCTGACTGCCACCAATAGTGAAATGAAACGATATGAGCTTTCTTACTGCAAGGGGTATGCAAACATCAACATTGATCGATAGCCTACTTATACTCGACCCCCCGTCTGTTCTGTACCGCTTTCTAGGCAAAAGTGATACGACGTGCAATATCACAAAGAACATTGTGTGTCGACTAACATTTTATCAAAGAAATATCATAACTAAGATAAGAAGTTCTATAATTCTAGGTCAGTGCCCATATTGAAGTATTACAGCTTCAAAATTTAACATAATATAGAGCTATCGGAAACACTTGGAGACACTCTTCACCTCGTCAAGTATATCGCTCAAAAATATTCACAATGTCCAACAGCAATCAGAAAGCACACCAATATTCTCCCCCAAATCAGAGCGGTAGCCAAGAGAACGAAGACGACATGTTTGTGCTTATCGACCGCCGCAACCCCTGGAAGGATGGCAAGCTGGTATCCAGCTCTACCGATGCCTCGAGGGAGAAAAAGTCGACTGGAGAAACAGGGAAGAATAGCACAGATGAGGACGGATTTGAAGATATCCCGCTATCATGATACACTAAGGCCCTACTTGTAGCTATGATGTACAGTTCGTACCGCGACACGAAGGCCGAGGGGCTGATAAGAGAGAACGCGAGCAACGATATTTTATAAGTGTTGGCGAAGACCTGGACAGCTAGTTTTGCGCTCCTATTCGTGTTGGCGAGTATTGTATAGAGACGTGTTCCACCTCTCTAGGCCCCTCCGTCATCAGTCTCATTTTCGAGGCATCGATAGGATCCGCTCAGCGCCTGGCTACATCGAATCACGTGCAAGACAGAATCTTCTACAACTTAATGTTAACACTTATTTACAGTTCTGAGATTGTGATACAACAATCTCAAGTAATATGAGCTAGGCCTTGGTCGTATATTTGTTGTTTGCGAACGCTAGAAAATTATCGCGGGCGCCGTAGTGGGCCTATCTGACCCCCTGAATATGCCTAGATGCTTTTCGAGGACTGTCAGGTTTGCCGCATCTTCAGAAGAAATTAAGTCTCGAGGTAAGGCGTTCGCGTCGGTGTCTTGAATGAATGTATTCGCAATGTTTGCCCTGCCTCTCCCTGGCCGCGCTGTTGTTTCAACGACGTGAGCCCACCATCTCAGGCCGTGTGAAAGGTGTGGCGTCCCAAACAACACAAGCCCCTTAACAACGCCGCTCGCGGCATGCCCTTGGCCATCGCCTAGGTGTTCAAATATTTAGTCGTGACTGGCGGAACCAAGTGTGTGTGGGATTAGCAATCAATGGTATTCATTGAGCCCAGCCCTAGATCCAATAATATGTACATAGATGGTTCAATACTAGAATATGAATAGCTGTAGGCTCTTCGCGTGACAACATAATCTTACTCCTATACTTGACTCGTGAGGCCCCATCATCCTGATTTGTAAAATAGTCGCAACAACTAGTGTATCGTCGCCTAAATCTACTGGTTCAAAGCTGCAACAAATGGTTCTGGGTATCGGAATCCCACGACTTGAAATTTATCCACGGACTCCTGAAGCTCAGCCATCTCAGCATCCGTAAGCTCGATCTCCTTGCTATTCTCCTCGACGCGCGACGCCTTGGTGGCGCCTGGGATAGCGAGTACACCTTGCTGCTTGACCCACGCGATAGCCACCTGAGCAGGCGTGACGCCCTTCTTCTTAGCCACGCCCTCCACGAACTCAGCCAACTTGACGTTCTGCTCGAAAGCCCCGGGCTGGAAGCGCGGGTAATGATGTCGCACGTCGTCCTTGGGGAGGTCGGCCCGCGTCTTCAGCTGGCCCGTCAGCCAGCCGCGGTCGAGGACGCTGTAGCCGATGATGGGGATGCCGAGCTCGTGGCACGTGTCGACGATGCCGCCTTTCTCGAGCGCATGGCGCGAGAAGAGGCTGATTTCGACCTCGACGCCCGCACACGGGTGCACGGCGTGCGCGCGGCGGATAGTGTTGGCGTTTACCTCGCTGAGGCCGTAGGAGCCGATCTTGCCTTCTTTGATCAGTTCCACGAGCGTCTTGACCATGTCTTCGACGGGGACCTCGGGGTCGATGCGAGCGCACTCGAAGAGGTCGATGGGATGGGTTCCATCAAGTAGACGCAGGGCCTCGTCTACTGCGGCCCGGATACTCTCGGGCTTGCACTCGGGGGTGTTGGTGATGGGGTTATACGCCCCCTTGATACTCAGCACGACCTTGGAGGCGTCTTCCGGGTACTTGGTGAAGTAATCCTTGAGAAGCACAAGAGAGTTGGCGTCAGGAGGCCCGTAGAATAGGCCCTGGCAAATTCAATAAAGTGTAAGTTCTGTATTCTGTCATGTATGCATGGTGCTTGGACTTGTACTAACACCGTTCCAAAAGTTGGCGCCGTTGTCAACAGCCGCTTTCAACGACTTGATCGCGTCATCGTGAGATACAGTGCCGTGCGCAGTAAGATCTTTGGTTGGTCAGTCGCAGAGGTAGGGATTTTTGCTCGTCTAGAAGAAACTCACTCATCATGCCATACCCAATAGGGCTCACAGGCTTTCCTGCAATAGTCGACGGCGGCGGTAGTCTAGGCATTGTAAAAGCTGTCCTGGCTTGTAAGATGATATCTGTAGGATTAGTCGGAGAATGTGCAATGAGCGGTAAGATGCGACTGTGTTTGAAAGTGTTCCGGCATGATGAGTTGATCTCATCGAGGTAGTTTTATATACTTAGAATCAATACACAGCCTCGTGAGACACCACTTTCGCTGTGTCGTTCATATGCATCACGCCGGAAATAAAACGAATTAAATCCACGATCTGTTACGCCCATGGCTGCATGATGCAGCCTTACGGCGCCTGGCTGAGTAGCATAGCGAAGCGCAGAACATTTTCATCAACCTGCTTGCTGCGCCGGGGCTTCGTTTCTTGGCCGTTAGAGTACGAGTCGCGAAGGAGTCGCGAAGAGCTTAAGGCCGTCGGTGCCGCCGGGGGTCGCGGACCCCGGTCAGTCGGACTTACGAGACCAGAGCCATAAGAAACGAGCGATATTGTAAGCCCCACATACATTCCCAATAGGGGTTGGCTGAATAGCTTCATTTTGAACGTCTACTTCATCCGAGCATCTCGCCCGGCTGGTGCGCACAGAGCTCACGACGCGTGAGGATCGATTATGTGTTCTTTATGGCTAGGAAAATGTGGTGTCCTTAACCGTTCCTAGGCACGCTTATTATACATTCAAGGATCTACGTAGTGTCCTGCGCTCGATATGAAGCGGTGCCGTTTACTGCGCTGTCTAAGAGCTGACTGAAGAACCAGAGCCCGTCTACGGCGAAATCCTTGTGTCCATGCCTCCAGCAAGTAAGCTTAACGCATCGTGCTATATCAGTCTTCAAGGCGCACAGCGGTTCATAAACCGAGGGTATAGGCAGCAATCCCGAACAGTGTGCTGGTTACA
Organism: Xylaria sp. FL0933; assembly: GCA_022578765.1. NCBI lineage: Eukaryota > Fungi > Ascomycota > Sordariomycetes > Xylariales > Xylariaceae > Xylaria > Xylaria sp. FL0933. The sequence continues at coordinate 117,812 of MU389764.1, read as the reverse complement.
TAACCATGCCAAGAAACGCTCGAGTCCAAGCCCCCAACCACCGTGAGGGGAGCTACCATATCTATGCAGAACCGTTAGTATCTGATATTCATCTGAGAAATTGCATGGGTTCACTCACTTCCGCTGGTCGGTATACCAGTAGTATGTGCTGGGATCGAGACCCTCACGCGCAAATGCTGCCATTAACGCGTCGTATTCATCCAATCTCATAGAGCCGCCCACGATCTCACCAACACCAGGCATGAGACAATCGACACTTTCTGTGACGCGGGGGTCCTCCTTGTCCTTCTGCATGTAGAATGCTTTGATGCCGGCCGGGAAGTGGGTCAGGAAGATAGGTCGCGCAATGGCGTCTGTCATTTTACGCTCGGCAGCTTCGGCGATATCGTCTCCAAAGGTATGAGGTTGTCCCTCCTCGTTTTCAATGCCGTGCTCCTGTAACCACTTGATAGCATCGGCGTACTTCATGCGCATGAAAGGTCTCTGTGGTAAGGTGAAATCTGGGTTGAGGTTCTTGATGTAGCCGGCGATAGCAGGGTCGGCCATAACGATCTCCAAAACTCGGCACATCATGTGCTCTATGTTGGACAGTAGATCGTCGAAAGTGATGAAGTCTAATTCGGCCTCGACATGGGTGAACTCGGACAAATGCCTTCTCGTCAGGGATTTCTCGGCGCGGAAGGACTTCTCAATGCAGTAGACGTCGCCCATAGAGGGTAGGCAGGTCTCCAGGTAGAGTTGAGACGACTGGGTGAGATAGGCGTCGGCGCCGTAGTAGCCGAGCTGGAAAAGGGTGGCACCTCCCTCTACCATGGTTTGGACAAGTGCTGGAGGGCTGACCTTCCGGATCCTTAACTCTCTGAAGGCCTGAGAGAATGCGTATTCGACTGCATCCCGAACAAGCATGATGGAAGAAGCGCCCTCGCCACGAAGGGTGAGGTGGCGGAGGTTGAGAAGGGTGGAACGATCCGTGTCAGCGGTGACTCTGTTGGTGATGGCTTCCTCGCCGCCGGCAGCGCGCCAGTGGTCGGGGATCTTGTAGTAGTCGGCGTGCAGCTCGCGGTCGAGGGGTGCTCTCGCGCCGGCGGGGACCTGGCGCATCTCGCCGTAGATCTCCATGGACGTCTCGCGCGTGAGGGTCAGGGCCTCGTACGTCTTGGCGAGCTTGCCGGCGATGACGACCTGCATGAAGCCGTAGCCGTCTCGGAGGGTGACGAACAGCACGTCCTTCTGCTTGCGCTCGCGGTGCACGCGACCAAAGACGCGCACGCGGGTGCCCTGGCTGGAGGCATCGTCCAAGGTGCGCAGCTTGATGTGGTCGCCGACTTCGTCCAGCCTGATCTTGACGGGCGGCGGGAGACTGGTGTCGTCCTCGAGTACGATCTCCTTGGCCTTCAGCAGCACGGCGTTGCGCTCTTCCTCCTCCTGGCGGCGCTTGGCGGCGAGTTCCTGCTCGCGCGCGGCCTTCTTCTTCTGCTGCTCGTAGTAGTTGACGACCTTCTTCAGCGCCGACTTCGCCGCCGGTTTCCACACTTTGCCGTCGACGGCATCGGCATCCGACTCCGAGGCCGCTGATCGCACGAGGTACTGGGCTTCGGCGGGCCGCTGAAGATATGCGAATTGGAGGGTCTTAAAGGGCGAGGCTTCAGAGCCTGACTGGCCAGACTCATCCCTGCCCGTCTCTTCATCGATGTAGATGGTCGCCATTGCAGCGCCAGCAACGAGTCAATCAGGGACTACTCCAAGGGGTATGAATGGTGAATGAGATGGCTGCCCCCTCAATTGTCGACGCACACGCAAGAAAGGACGAGCGTCACAAATAGGAAATTGGGTGAGTCACGGCACTGACTTGAAACCCCCGCAATCGCATCGCATTGAGTACAACTACGTTGGTGGGCTGGAGGGGTTGACTGTTCTTATCTTATCAGCCACCGCTATGTCTAATCTTACCTTACCATATGCATGCAATGCTGAGTTCTTATCTAGGTACATAACCTAGGCGAGCTAGGTACTGTAAGTACCTGACCCCGTACCTGTTAACAGTGGCTAAAGGGGACCCTGACCCACTCCATCGGAGATTAATTCAGGTACAAAACCGCGAGCCGCACTTGCACGTAAGCCCTCCAAACAGCTCTAAAACAGCCGACATCGCAACGAGATGAGGATGCAATACATCAGCTTCGTTTCTTTACGCTACAGTGATAACATTCATCCTAAGCCAGGCCTTTAATGGTGCCCTGCCCGCCCAAGCTGATTTTAATCTTTATTATTTCATATGACCCGGGCTGGGGACGTAATACATGTGACGTAAATGGCATGAAGACTTCATCCTGATTATCGAGATACTCTCCAGGTCCTGTTTGACCCTCACTTGGTCCACTGTAAGCCATCATCACAGGCAGAGAGAAAAACACTCGAAGCAACCAACCAAAACCGATTCACTGGCAACAGGTTTACCTTCGGTGTTTCATTTGGTTGACTTGCTCAGCTGGCCTAGATAATCGGCTCGATAATTGGTCACGGTCAAAAATGACCATAGCACCCATGCTCAGCCAGTTATGCCGCTAATTGATGAAAAGCGCAGATCGCTTGGCGATCCTCAGTCCCGAAACTGCCACATCAGGAAGGCCGCACCAGGAGATCAGCGTGCTGCTGGTCGTACTAGAGAGCTGCTTGACGGGCTGCCGACAGCATTTCGCGCATTCCGGACTAGAGAGCGGACACTGGCGCTTGACAGAGTTGACCTCCCGTCGACATTGGCCAATCACCCACGCGCCTCGAGCCTGGTGATCTACACAGACAAGTGTCTGTCTTAACCAGCTTCATCCATACCATCTTCTTGACATCTCGGTTCAGCTCTCGGTTTGGCAGGTGAGTAGATGGCAGCCCGAGGCGCCCCTGGATCTTGTGCGATAATGAACCCACTCGGGTTGCGTGAAAGCGATGGCGGTATGAGTACAAATACCGGAGTCATTGCGCCATGGTGTGTATTTTATCCCACGTCTCTTCATCCAGTGCTCTATTGGCTTGTGTAACTACTGCAACGTGGAACAAACAGAACCTTCACTCTTCCTCCAACCACTCTTGCAGCTTCCAAGCAAGAGCAAGGACAAGACCAAGAGCATCATCATGGCCTCGAAGATAATATCAGCGGCTCTTGTAGCTGCTGCAATCCCGCTCACTAGTGCCTTTACGATTCCTGCAATCTTCGCCAAAAATTCTACATGCTCAAGCCCCCTCGAAAGCTGCTCCTCGGACGCTGATGCGTCTTCCGCCAACTCTTGCTGCGTTAGCACCCCCGGCGGCTTGTTCCTGCAGCCACAGTTCTGGGACACAGATCCCGTCACAGGGCCTGACGATTCCTGGACTATCCACGGACTGTGGCCAGACAACTGCGATGGCACATACGAGGAGAGCTGCGACTCGTCCCGTGCCTACACAGACATAACGGGCATGCTCCAAGACGCCGGTAAATCGGACCTCGTATCCTACATGCAGGACTACTGGCAGAGCAACAGCGAGTCGACCGAGGACTTCTGGGAGCACGAGTGGTCGACGCACGGCACCTGCGTCAGTACCCTTGAGCCCGACTGTTACTCGGACTACTCGAAGGGCCAGGAAGTTGCAGATTACTTCCAGACGGCCGTAGACCTGTTCAAGACGCTGGATACCTATGGTGCGTTGAGCTCTGCCGGCATCACGCCCTCGAGCTCCAAGACCTACACTTCTTCAGAGATCCTCGATGCCCTCGAGCAAGTGACGGGTAAGCCTGCCGTCATTTCCTGCAGCAGCAGCGAGCTGTACCAGGTGTACTACGGCTTCTACGCCAATGGACCTCTGCAGAACGGAGACTTCGTCCCTGCTGATATTGGTAAGTTTTCTATTGTATCTGAAAGTCACGATATTCGCTAATTACCATTTTCTGTAGTCGGCCAAGAATCTAACTGCCCCGATGACGGCGTCAAGTACCTGCCCAAGAACTAAAACAGCAAATTCTAAATGCCGTGGGCTAGAAAGCTTGCTGAGAATGCAGCCCTCTCTGCCCAATGTGAGAGTCGGGAACTTCTATCATATCGAGCGATGATATCTAGTTATAGTATACGGATTATCAGTTCAGAAGGACAGCTTTTCTCTCTATTACTAGTCTTTGATTCTCCTCAAACAAGCACCTTATGAAATATTGTTCAATCTAAACCTCGCTCAGTCAGTTATAATAACGGCCTCGCTGGAACTAATGATACTTCTAGGCACTTGTCTTCTGAGCCTCTAAGACAAATGGAAGCACTATAAGTAGATTCGACCTAATGCGATATCTTCCACTTCTACATTCGAATCAAGGCTTACACGTTGTGGTTCAAGCAGCTATAGTGACGCACTTGACTACGTTTGCGATGCACACTTATCATCTGATTTCGTGTTACAAGGCGGAGTAAGTAAATAGTCGGGAAATGAAACAATCGTTTGCACAAGCAGGCGTGTGATTGCGAGCTGGCGGTACACCAAAAGTGGCACTAACGTACTAAACCTGGCAATTAAATACTCAAACCAAGGACCGGTGAGACAGAGATACTGCCATACTCGAAAGTGTTCTGGTTTCACTAAAAGCACAGGCAAGGCTTTTCGTGAAAAACTAGTCAGACGCTAGATGGTATGCAGGGTTGTGATTTAGTACTACTAATCGTACTAATCACAATTTTTTAGTACTTATTTAACATTTAATAACTCCGCCAGTTTATAAGCTAAAAATTTATAAAAAATATAATTATATAACTTAATCTTTTGATTTTTTGAAAGTATTTTTGTTTATTTATTTAAGTGGGTCCCCGCTTAATAATAAGCGATTAATATTAAATAATATAAAATATTCGCGATTTTCGTACTAATTAATACTAATCGCCGATTACTAAGCAAGGACCCACTTAAATAAATAAATAAAAATACTTTTAAAAAATCAAAAGATTAAGTTATATAATCATATTTTTTATAAATTTTTAGCTTATAAATTGGCGGAGTTATTAAATGTTAAATAAGTACTAAAAAATTGTGATTAGTACGATTAGTAGTACTAAATCACAACCCTGATGGTATGTGGTAGAAGTAGAGTCCGCGGTGTACGGCTAGATATTCAGTGTCACACCGAGAGGCACGCCTTGTTTCCAGTATATTATAGGTTGACCAGAAGAATCCGACTTGTCCCACAAAAAGGGGAAACTTGACCAAATAACATGAATCCCGTTATGTTACCTCCAGATGCTATCATTGCAGCTACACAAGATGTCTCGACCAGAGATCTCCGTTTCTTCTATATTATAGAGCAGCGACTTAGAATCACGTTGTTCTTAACTGACATCGTTTTGCTTGCTGCGGATGCGGTCACATAATAAGCCAGGAGCATTGACACATTCTTCATTAGGCTGGACTTGTATATCAATATAGCTATTGTGCTTATTAACGGGACCCCAGGTGAAGTGACGAGAGCTTTCTCCTTCACTACTCCTCTCACTGGTGATTATTATTTAGATCTCGGGCTACAGGTCGGCAATGCAGCGTGACCTCCGCACTCCGGCACAGCCATCGGGTGCAAGCCAACTACCGAGCGGGCCGGAAGGCAGAGCTAGCTAATCTGATTGCCGCGTTCTGGCCGTGCTGGTGTATTCTTCTTACACTACAAAAAAAGTGTATTCTTTTCAGGAGACTGTTATATCGAACTCTGTCGAAGGTCTTTGTAGAGCTCGGGGAATCGCCTAACGTGTTTAGGATGCCATTTTAACCAGTTTCTCTATGAGTGGGTATGTAGCCAGCCCCTTATTGTCTCCTTACTACCATACGTATTGTTATCGATAATATATAGCATTGAACTTTCTGTGTCCTTTAGACAACTTCACCTTTTCGTTTGCACCTAAAAGATCCAATTGATTTTATCATATCTAACTAATACAATTGGACTTCCTGAAACCAAAGTGCGCGTAATGCAAAGTCATATGACTTGCTGAGACAGTGCTGACTGCAAGTACTATACACGTGTCGTCGTCAGCTAAGCCATGATCTGCTGACGTCACATCCCAATCAGTAAATTTGAAACCTACCTATTGGTGGTTTCATGGGCACGATAGAGACCTCAAATGTCTCATCCTGTATTCGGCAACCCCACTGCCCCCACTCCGTATGTGTTTGACAAACGATATGCAGACACACGGTGGAGAGCTCTACCTACAGTAACCAATACAAAGTGTGACAGGGCAAACAGGGCTTATAGCTGCACTGCAGCTCGCTGTACCTACCCTCTGCACAGCCCTGTGGGCAGATGCAGGTAGCGTTTGAAGACGCGGCTGCCTGGGGCGACTAGTCCAATTTATACGGTCGAACAGCGGAACACAGTGAGGGATTGCGACAGTGATGGCGCGCGGGTGCGCAAACATAGGGGTGGCTGTGTAGGGTGATTTGCAGGTGCCGAGCCAACCAAATGCGCTGAAAGCGGGAAGATCAACTGTTTCGATACGAGGTGGCTAGAAAACGTGTGCCATCCAAGCCGTTTTGGAGGTCTGGATTGACACATTATCTAGAACTACCAAAGTATATACTGAATATCATCCCCAAACGCTCACTCATCCTCTTTTTTAGCTGGCTTTTTTAGTTTCCGTCAATTCCGAATCCTTCCTCTTTCCATTTTATTATTTTCCTCGTCTCTTCTTGCTGTATTCGATTGCGAGACGCTCGCTGCTACTTCACACAAGCTCCATCCTAGCTCCCTACTCTTATTTTGGCTGGCCAAATCCGCGTACAATCCCAAACGTCATCCCGTCAACGTTGAAACAAGAAAAAAAGAAAGAAAGAAAGAAAGACATCTCTACTCTACCGACACAAAACCCAATCATCGACAAGATGCAGTTCAAGATCGCTACCCTCTCGCTCTTCGCTGCCGCTGTCGCCGCGCAGAACTCGACGTCACTGACCGACCTCGTCTCCCAGCTCCCGACATGCGCCATCCCTTGCTTCGAGACCGGCGCCGAGGCTGCCAATTGCGCGACGACCGATTTCGCATGCCTCTGCGGCAATGGCAAGACTGCCTTCATCGGGAGTGCCGGGACTTGCGTTTTCTCGAAATGTGGTGATGAAGCTAGCAGTATGTTCCCCCTAAATCCACTAGTCACAAACGGCGATAACGCGATGCGATCTATGTACTGACACATTCCTACAGAAGCCGTGAGTCTCGCTACCCAGATCTGCACCGATGTCTCGGAGAGTCCCGCCGCCTCCGACGTTGCGTCTGCCTCGGCTATCGTCACATCCGCCCTCGCTGCCGCCTCTGCCACATCTACTCCCGATGCCGCTGCTGGCATCCGGCCAGAATTCGGCCTCACCTTGATGGGCGCCGTAGCTGCTATGCTGGCACTGTAAACTCGCGTGTCATTCATATGCGCTAGCCATTGGTTTTGGTCTTTTCTTTTTCGACACGATTTATGACACCGTCTGTTTGGGACAGGAAACAGAAAGTATATAAGCATCTTACCGTATCTATCATAGAATGGGCACCAAGCCAGACGGGGTGTCGGGGCCTTGGGACATATCATCCTGGTTCATTCTGCATCTCAAGAATTGGCGTTATGGGGTATAGGAACGGTAGACAAACCATGTTCTCTCTTCGTTGAGGATTTTTGTACGTATCTCTCAGCTGTCTTTACAGGCGATCTCCGAATGGAATGGTTATAATATCACTTCCCATCTTACCTGAAAGTCTCTCTAAACCTCAGTGCCCAGTGGTGAAATATTAATAGTGACTGAACTGCAATGGCTAGGCAGAACACCGTTGTTTTTCTGCTGTATCAACCGATTCTAATGCACGTCCTTAAAGCCGTACCCTGATACTTCGTGTCGCACCTACGACGATTGTGCGCGTAGTTTACAATAACCCTGACTTCACTTGTATAGGAATTAGATACCGGTGTGAGTTTTCATGGTCCACGGATCGGAAGACTCGATTCGCTCAGCAGTGTAATGCGGTCTCGAATATGCATGCTTGTAAACGCGTATAAGAGCTCAACCCTACTTAGTATACGGGTTTATCGTACTCGGGATGTAAACGAGCAACGAAGATGAGTAATTGGTACCTGGCAAAGCACATCACATTCCATTATCTGTTATCTAATTAGAATATCCATCTATTCATAAAGGCCGTCGACATCCACAATCAGCCGGAGACATTCCGATGTACTCGCTCATCCCAGCAGCTCGGAGGAAAGCTGACGCTTTTCAGAGATTGGGACGGTGACTGGTATTAGGATATCTTCTTACAGACCTTCTGAACTAGAGAGACCATGTGCATCGTACGAGTACGAGTATAGTATAACATATGGCTACACATTAGACTCTACCCAGCGCGATACTAATGGAAACAGCCACTTTATGTAGTGTGGCCGTGATCGGGAGGTGTGCGGGCATACAACGTGATTGGCGAGGCGGGTGCAAAAAAACTAGGCACCGCAAAACACTCTATACCCCCAACATAGTCACTTATTCAACCACTAATTATTTAACTAGCTAGTTTTCAACGCAATTTTTAGTATGGCATACTTATTCAAGCCTTTGAAAGGTAATTTAATGAGATAGCTTCAAAAAAACGAAAGGTTGAATAAGTGGCTATATTGGTGGTATAAAGTGTTTTGCGGTGCCTAGTTTTTTTGCACCCGCCTCGATTGGTACTAGATGTGAGAAAACCCGTGGCTCAGCTTGGCTTGTGCGTAGACCCTACACATGTAGTGTTAAGGCTACTGTAGCTTGACTAAAAATAAAACCATCGATCGAGATGGATATCGGATTTGACGGAAAGCTATGAGATTTTCAGAGAGGGGGTCCTTCGGGTTCCTGAAAATCGTTGTCGATCGTGGTGGGCTAGGTGGTTCTTGTTAGGAGTCGGTTCATCAGTAGAGTTAGCCTCGGTTACAATTCTTTCATGGCACTACTTCCGTCCTATAATGGACCCAAAGATCATGTTACAAAGGTCTACATGAATTTGAAGTTTCAAAGAATTGTTTCTGATAATATTGTAATATGCTCGTAGACTGGAGGGGTGAAGTATCATAACTTAGAAGTCTATAGTAAGTGCGCTAAGCTTAATTCGTCGTGCAGCAACCGAGAGGGAACACTGTACCGCCTGTTGGTGTAGATGATCTCGGACCATCTACATGCCTTCATACATATGTAGGTATTCATGCATATTAGGAGGAAAATACCTCGGTACGACTTGGAAGTCTCCCACGCAGAAGGTGAATAGTCGCAAGTCGGTAATAGGAGTTAGAGGTAAAGAAGGTACGGGCCGCATACAGCATTCAAAGTTGCACTTCCAGCAGGGTCGAAATATCTCTTATTACGAGTCAAAAGCCTCGGATCAATCATCACTTCATCAAATCTATGATTTCATTGCGAACATACCGTCCTATTTCGGCAGAAACAAATTAGTAATGGGCGTAAACAGTTCCAGTCTTCGAGATCGAACTGATTCATTCAACATGTGCTATAACACTCGAGCTCCACGTAACCATTACACGCACCACATTCTTTGCTGGTCTCGACGTCACTCGCCTCGGCTCTCAAACGGGTTCTTCTCCGGCCGTCTAGTTAGTGTCAATAAACACTACGACACCCGCGCGAGAGATGGTAGAGAGACTTGTCTTCAGAACCACACTTAACACGCGACCGCGCGTTCAGCCCGGAACTAGATCCGAGCACAATGTGTGGCCCATCTCACAGGAGAATCCGGTTTTTACTTTCGCGGGAGAAATAGGGCGATGCTAGATTCCCATGGCCTCGCCCGTGGAGACACCGTCTCCAGAGAAATCTCCAGTTATGATACCGCGATGACACCGACTCGAGGAGAGCAATGCCCACGGGATGACGTTCTCTACGAGGTCCGTTGAAGCTTAAAGTCAGGAGGCTCGTCCGTCCTTCTTCTCTCTCTTGTTCTCTTTTCTTTAAGCTCTTCGGATCTTCGTTCTTATTCATCCCCGTTATTCCCGTCTCTTGAGCACATCCACACATATCTTTTTTCATGGGGTAACTGTCGGGGAATCGAGCTCAGACTCATCATGTTGCAAAAATCCCTTCTTCTATCTTCCGCCCTAGGCGGCGCTCGCGCCCTCGTAATCCGCCAGAGCGGTTGTTCCTTCCATCTGCGCACCGAGGGCGTCGTCTCCGCTCCAGTTGCCCAGTACAGCAGCGGACAGGCTTGTGCCTCGAATGAAACGGCATCTACTTTCAACGTGAACGGCGGCACGCTCACGGACGCACAGAACAGGGGCTGCTGGTGGACACCACCGGCCACGGTAATGCAATGTGACGTTGGCCAGATACCGGAATCCGGATTTAGCATCGGCTGTGACGGCACCGTCTCGTTCAACGGCCAGACGACCTTCTATAGCTGCGACACCGGCGCCGACGGCCGGTGGATGATCTATCTACAACCCCAGCCCAACGCTGATAAGTGCGGCGAGATCACGCTCCACGCCGACGGTTGCTACCCGGCTAGCTGTGGTGCTGGCTCGGGGGGTGCGACTTCCGGAGCCTCGAGCACTGGGACCCTGCCACTAGGGGGATTCACTTCCTCTTGGGTATACTCATATCCAACCACAAGCGGAGGCACGCCCACTGCTGGTGGCGGCGGCGGTGGTGGTGCTGGAGGAGGCACGCCTACTGGTGCCCCCGGTGGCACAGGCACTGGCCCAGCAGGCTCCTCAGGAACAGGTACTCTACCACTTGGAGGCTTCACCTTTTCATGGCAATATACGTACCCTACGGGTGGTGGAAGTGTACCACCAGGCGGTGGCGGAGGAGGAGGGGCCGGCACTCCTCCCGGTGGTGGGGGAGGAACTGCACCCCCAGGCGGTGAAAGCACGCCACCTGGTGGTGGAGTTACGCCGCCCGGTAGCGAAAGCACTACACCACCTGGCGGCGGTTACCCGACTAGCGGCGGTGGTGGCAGCGGTGGTGGCAGCGGTGCAGGTACCCCTCCTGGTGGTGAAAATACCTCGCCCGGCGAGAACACCCCGACCGCTGGTGGTGGAGCTACTCCTACAGGTGGTGAAGGCACTACGCCTGGTGGCGGCGCTGGCGGTGGTGGAACTTATCCGACCTCGGGCGCCGGAGGTACTCCTTCCGGTAGTGGAAGCACACCAACAGGCGGCGAAGGTACACCCTCCGGTAGCGAAAGCACGCCTGGTAATGGAGGAGGCTCTCCAACTGGTACGCCTGGTGGAAGTACCCCAACTCCTGGCGGTGGCGGCGGCGGTGGTTCCCCTGGCAGCGGAAGCAGCACACCTGGGGGTCAAGGTACGCCTTCTGGCGGCGAATCTACACCCGGCGGAGGAGGCTATCCAACCGGTACACTCCCTGGTGGTGGCGGTGGTGGCATAACTCCTGGTGGTGGAAGTGCACCTACCTACGGCGGCGGAGGTGGTGGAGGAACGTCTCCTGGTGGTAATACACCTACTTCTAGCAGCGCGACTACACCTGGTAGCGAAAGCACGCCTCTTGGTGGTGGCGGTTGTCCAGCTGGTACAACCCCTGGTGGAGGAGGTACGTCTCCTGGTGGAAGCTCACCGGGTGGCGGAGGCTATCCCACAGGTACAGCTCCTGGAGGAGGTGGTGGCGGTATTCCGCCTGGTGGCGGAGGTTACCCGACCGGCACGCCCCAGGGTGGTGGAGGCACACCTTCAGGTGGTGAAACTACACCTCCTGGTGGCGGAGGCACTCCAACCGGTACAGCTCCAGGTGGAGGCGGCGGTGTCCCCCCTGGCGGAAGCACATCTGGCAGCGAAAGTACAGCTCCTGGTGGTGGTGGTGGTGGTTACCCAACCGGCACGGCCCCCGGCGGCGGAGGCACACCAACTGGTGGAAACACACCCTCTGGCGGGGAAACCACACCTCCGGGCGGTGCGGGCTCGACAACCCCGGGCGCTACACCCACAGGCGGTTCTCCGGGAACTAGCAGTTCGCCCAATACCCCAGGCGGGCCCAGCCAGACAGGTACACCCGGCGGCTCTTGTCCTGGAACCCTGAGCAGCACATACCAGTACCCGCACCTGATCATACCTGTAGATAGCTCGAACGCGAACTCGGCACCAGGCACATCGTACTACGGCCAGGTGACGTCGACAATATCCTCGGCCTTCAACTTCGACATCCCTCAGTCGTACGCCGGGAAGACATGCACAGCGGTCTTCTATTTCCCGACGCAGGACCAGCTCCAGACATCGTCCTTCAGCTTCAGCGGCTCGGGCGCCGTTGACTTCTCGCGACTGAGCGGGCCCGTCTCGGCAGCGACGAGCTACGCTAACCTACCGGATGTGTCACAATCGTACGGCCAGCAGACGGTCGCGCCGGGTAACGCGTACACGCTTACTTCATTCCCCTGCCCGGCTGGTGAGTCTGTGGCTTTTGAAATGAGCGCTGCGCAGGGCGATTCTTCTACGAATCTGCGTTATTTCCAGGATTATAATCCTTGCCCCATTGGATTGTATATCACGGCATCGTAGGGAACATGAGCCTTTTCAAGCTCAAGGATGAGCGTGATGGTATTGTAGCATATACTGGGATAGGAGGTGTCTTCGAGCAAGACAGGAGTACATACAAGAAAAGCTACGTGATTAGACTTGAAGAAGTAATATTTTATTCAGTTCCGATATTTCCAAATTCATCAGAGACCATCGCGCTAGAAAATCGTGTTAATTTGTCCTTAATACTTTGCTTAGATCTCACTAGCCTATTTACTTATCTCTCTCATTGCCCTTTAGGCCGGTCCCCAGCAGCAGCGGTTCCAGAGCCTCACCATCGGGCATCACGACGGTAGGAACGGGCCCGATCGTCGTAGATGACAACGATAGTCAGACAGAACGCGCTATGCTGATAGCAGTTCACCCGTGACCCGCGAAACAGCATTTCGTCACCCGCAACAACGCAGCCAATAGCAACATGCATGCATTGAGAACCGCCCTCTCTAACCCACAGCAAAACATGCTTCAGCCTATAGAGAGCCAAATGTGCGACATGATGAAGCACGCTGTTATTAACAAGCCTATCGAGGGCCAAATTCGTAGTATTTTGCAGGAAGCTTTCGACACTGCCGGCATATCCAACATAATGAATTCCCCAACCCAATTTGACTACCAAGGAGAGACAGGCGTTACGTAAGAGCGTAACGACATCCTACAGGAAGCCTTCCTCGTGCCAGCGTCATTTATATCTCTTGTTTCTCTATCCATTTCCTCTGATTCCAGTTTCAGTTATTAGATATTTTCTCTTCTAATGGCTACCCGGACTGGTAGGCTAGGTGTTATCGAGTAATCGCTGAATCTAAGCGAGAAGAAACTTAGGCGGCATAAAGAGGGGTAGACGAAGTGGGCGGGCCTAAAATATGTTAGTTAGTAAATATCTCAGCCCTCACTTACAAGCTATAGCTCTGAGCCAGCCTGTCCGATCGCCAGTTCGGGCATAGAGGTCGATTGCTACATCTAAAGCTCACTAGATACCTTTTCCTTTTTTTTACTCCTTCCTGCTCCGTTGGGCTTTTATTCTTGCTGTCGCATCGTGCCCGATATACCTCGATTAACTTGTATATACATATGGCTGCCATAGCTATATAGTTCTCTTTCTTTCTTTTTTATCTTTATTTTTACGATTTGCTATCCTATCTTAAATTTACAAGAGCGTATGACAATGGACGAGAGAGCGCACGAAGAAAAAGCCCGGCCGACGTCGGCGGTCGCCGCGGACGCGGATATCATGGGCACGGAAGCGCGCCCGATCGACCCGGAAGTAGAGCGGCGAGTCTTGCGCAAGATTGACATGTTCTTGATGCCGGCTATGATGATAGGTACGACGAGGGAATTAACTTATAACCCATTATATCTCTTCCCTTCAGGCATCAGAATCTAACACTTTCTCATAGGCTATGGACTTGTATATTATGACAAGGTAGTGCCTCACTCTAGACTAAACCAACTATGAAGACTTTCTGCCTTCTTGGTTGAGTGAGTAAGAGACAGACTGACTGACGGGTTCATAATCGCCTATAGGCAATCCTAGGCAGCGCGGCACTCTTCGGCCTGACGTCCGACCTGCATCTCGCCGTCGTGGACCACGCGACGGGCAAGACGGATACGTCGCGGCTGAGCTGGGCGACTTCAATCTTCTACTTCGGGCAACTCGTGGGCTCGTACCCCATGACGTACCTGTTACAGCGCTTCAACACGCGCTTCGTGCTCGGTCCGGCCGTCATGATTTGGGCTGTCATATGCGCTGCTACGGCGGGCGTCGCGACGTGGCAGGGGCTGCTTGTGCAGCGGTTTTTTCTAGGTAAGGGCCAGAGACCACATTGTTGGTAGGGAGATTCAATATCACTCCTTGGCTTATAACTCATGAGAAAAGCCGAGGTGGAATCTATGACTGCGGAGGGATGCTTGCTTACCGCAACTCACTAACTCCTTTACCAAGGTTTCACCGAGTCCATCGTCCCGACCGCCTTCATGATCATCGTAAGCGGGTACTACACGCAGTCCGAGCAATCTCTACGCCAGACGTGGTGGTTCTCGGGCACAGGCTGGTTCACCATCATCGGGAGCGCACTGAACTACGGCTTCGCGCAGATCCCCCCCTCATCTAGCCTGAAATCCTGGCAATACATCTACATCCTCGCCGGGGCCCTGACTTTCCTCTTCGGCATTTGGTGTCTCTTCTGCGTCCCTAACTCGCCCTTTGACGCCTGGTTTCTGAGCCCGCAGGAGCGCATCGTGGCTGTTGAGCGCCTGCGCGCGGGGCAGACGGGGACTATGCGGAGGGGGAGTGATAGGAGGATCAAGGTAGAGCAGATTAAGGAGGCGGCTTGCGATGGCAAGGTTTGGCTGGTTGCGCTTACGATGGGGTCTGCGTAAGTCTGGTCCTGGCCTACATCAATTACTCTCTCATATCATATCTTCTAACACATGCATACAGCTACACCGTCAACGGCGCAGTATCTGGTTTTGGCCCCCTAATCGTCTCAACATTCGGCTACTCGCCCCTCGAATCCATCCTCTTCCAATTCCCACTGGGCGCGGTCTGCGCCGTGGGGATCCCGCTCACAGGCTATCTCTGCAGTCGCTACCGCAACATGCGCATCCTCACGCTAATTGCTTGCTGTCTCCCCGTGATAGCGGGGTACGTAATCATCTGGAAGTCGTCCTGGGGCTACCGTCCCGTCGCGCCCGTGGCGGGCTACTCGATCATCGGTTTCTTCGGCCCCGTGGTGGGACTCACGGTGTCTCTCGGCGCGAGCAATGTCGCTGGCGAGACCAAGAAGGGGTGCATGGCCGCTGCCGTGTTCGTCGCGTATTGCGTGGGGAATATTGTCGGCCCGCAGCTCGTGCGGAGCGAGACCAAGGCAGAGCATTACCCTGCGCTGTGGACTGGTCTGATCATCTTGTATGTCATGTTATTTCACTGAAAGATGCCAAACTCTTCCCTTTTCCTCCTCTTGTCTTGCTTCCTCTCCATTCGTATCGGGGTAGTACTAATTTTGTGTGTGAGATAGTTACGTTATCACGATGCTGGCTGCTTCTGCGCTATATGTTATCCTCTTCCGAGAGAATAGGCGACGGGAACAGCTGGGGCTGGACGAGCGGGAAAGAGATCGCATTGCGTTTAAGGATTTGACAGATGTAGAAAACCCCTATTTTAGATACGTGCTTTAACAATACTTTTGTCTGGAGCACGTGTACTTATGTATGGGTTGCCTAATTTCGAAGGTTTCGAGGCAGATATAATATCCGAGAGGCCTCTGTCGTTCGGTGCAAGCGTAATCACGTTCATCTCGTGTATCCTAATGTATAACCGCAGCTCCTACAAAGATAGTCCGAACAAAGGCGAGAGCCTGAGTAATAACCTCTATAGACTGGTGCATATCTACACAATCGTAAGTATCTGATATGTCTACCTTCACAACTCTTTCGATTCACCCTAGTTTCGTTTTAGTAGCCGCCTGGGTCAAGGCTTAAGCCAACATGTCTCTTTATGCGGATGAATTGTGTTTCAGTTCGATAAAGGTAGCCAGGCAAAAGGCAACCTGAACGCCATGCTAAGAGCACATATGATGATTCAGAAGAGAAAGAACCCCATGCCTCCTTTTGCCTCGACTGCATATACAGAGGTCATACGATCTTTGACTGACGGCCCCTTTTAGGACACCCATCATGGACCCAATCTTCAAATTTTCTGTCATTTACATGGACTTTAACTTGAGAACGTTCCTCGGATTCTTGCGTAAAGTTCCGTGTCGTAGAAATTGTAATTCGCATCTACCTCGCAAAATTCATGCTGTCTGAGCAAGCGTAAGGCAGTCGGCCGCTCTCTCGGATCTCTGTAAAACTAATTAGTCTTCACGTTTATGCTAGAGCTCTGTTTAAAGGTGCAACTGATTACATAACTCCAAGAAGAAAAAAGAAATCACTTACACCGTGAAACAGTCAAGCATGAACCCTAAGGCGTATGGCGTGATGGCGGCGCGGACCTCGTCATTAATAGGTGGCGTCTCGCCATTGGCGATTTTGTAGATGGCGCCGACAGCCTCTTCCTTACTCCAAGGGCGGCGACCAGCAAACATTTCCAGGACCACGCAGCCCAAGCTCCAAATGTCGACCTTGGCGCTATAACCCTCGCCTTGCGAGCGGATAACTTCAGGCGCCATCCAGAAGACTGAACCTTGCATCGAATTGGTCTTATCGTTACCATAGATATCATCCGTTTTCTTGGAAATACCAAAGTCCGAAATTTTGCATGTACCATCCAGATCCAGCAGGATGTTATCGGCTTTGAGGTCACGATGTAAAATACCTTCGTGGTGGAGATAGGCGAGCCCAGAGAGTGTCTGACGTGTGAGAGAGCGCACAACCGGCTCTTCAAATTTGCCATGCTTGCGAAGGCAGGACCCAATGCTGCCACCAGAAATATACTCGAGGAAGATACTGATGCTCGTTTCTTTCCTCTCGCAACCGAGATACTGCACGATGTTGACGTGGTCCAGGTTTTGCATGGTGTCAATTTCCTGATCCAGGGCGGCGAGGAGCTCCTTCATCTTGTTCTTGTCACCGCCGGCTGCCTTCTGGTTTACTTCGACTTCTTTCACGGCCAAGAATTCACCGGTGGTTGCATTCATTCCGAGGTACACGCGACCGTACGTTCCTTTTCCTATGAGCTCACCCTTAAACCATCGGAACGTCGTCTGCCGCTTAGGAAGGACATCCTGTGGTATTTGTGGTACAATCATAGATCCACGCTCAGGATGAATTTGTACAACATTCGCGCCAAACATCTTGGTACTCTTACGGCGTTGCACCATGGACATGGATCTGGCACCACTGGCTGTCGAGGTGCTAGTATAGCGTTTATTGGCTTCATGAGCACCCCGAGCAACTTCTCGAATCGATTTCATTCGGTTGATACCACCAGATTTACGTACGCTCCTCCGCGTATTCGTTGAAACGATAGATGCGGGACGCTCGAGAGCCTTGAGTGTTGACTCGTCTGAGCCAAGCGTGTCGCTCTCGTTGTAAAAAGTTCTTCCTTCATCATTTGTGTCTGGTGGCGTAGGTATTTCAATCGTTACGTTTGTGGCACTGGGTGCTGGCTCCTCTTGTTCGGGAATAGGGGAGACGGGCGGGCTAGGCTCCTGAAGCTGACTTTCATCCAAAACAGGTTGATCGAGGTCCAACTCGGGGAAATAAGCATCAAGGTTGCTCAAGAGGGCTTCAGGAGGGGGACGATTGGCCCAAACATCACGTTCAATAAACGATTTCCGGCGGTTCAACCTGCTATCGTCGGATTGCCACTGGTCTGAGCCTGGTGTTGCGGGTGTGCGGCGATGAGAGCTACGGCCGCTCCTTACACTCTCTTCATCATCCTCCAGATCAGGAGTGGTCATCGCACGAGGCGAGCCAAATGACACCGAGAGGTTCTTACCCGATCTTGAGGTCCTAACCCGTAGACTGGGCTTCTTGCTAACCGACTCCGAGTCACTGTCTCGAGGAGCTGTAGTTAGTTTGCGTACCGACCGGGATGGCTGTCTGCCTCGTACGGGGACGGCGAATAACCCATCATCAGAGTCGTCCCCGGAGTCTTCAGTGGGTCTACTTGTAGTCTCCGTTATCTTGGAGAATTGCACATCCGTATCGGTGAAATTCACATCAGGGCCATGTGATGGGCGACGAACACTAGTTGAATATCCCAGGCCGGATGGAGTTGTAGTCGGGTGAGATGTGCTTGGGCTGAGATCACCAGAGGCGGTTGTTTGTTGTGCTGTTTGGCGTACTTTAGTAAGGAGCTCATGTTGGGGCTTGTTTCCAGTGTTTGGAATAGGGGTACCACCAGGTGAGTAGTCGGGTACGATGAAAGGAACATCACCACGGCTCCAAGTGATGGAGCCTGGCGAGCCAGACCCGGGACTACTACGACCTGAGGCCATCTGACCAAAATCAACGGTTGCCATTGCTCCCTTACCTCGTTGTTCTGTATATTCGGATCCTGTCGCTGTACCCGAGTTTCCACGATTCGGGGATTTGGGTCTTCGTTGATCAGCGGATTTAGATGGGCGGCCTAGATGACCCCACGCACTTCCCATGCTCGCCAAAGCTTCAAACGCCGAGCCAGCGGGGGGCGAAGTTAGCACAGGGCGGTGCTTATGCGACATTTCCATAGCACCATCGTGCGAGCCAGTGGACGTCGCGGGCCTCCTAGGACTGGGAATACCGTCGAGACCTCCTTGAGATAACTTCATACTATGTCCAGTCTTCTTGCTGAGCGAGTTTGCTTTGATGAGCGTTGCGGTCTCGACACCTGGGGGCGCTGGCGCTCTCCTCTGTGGTAGAAGAGTATCGGGCTTCTTATCTTCGTAGGGAGAGGTACGAGGATGATCGAAATCCACATCCCTGCCGATGAATCCGCCCGATGGTGACTCTAGGGGGGACTGTTTTGGGATGCCCTGGGACTTGGACCCTGGATAAACAGCCTGCCGTTGATCCATCTCAGCCCGTGCGGGTATTTGGTCATCGCTGGGCCGCGAGTTGCCTGTCATGGTGTTGGCTCTAGATGTAGGAGGCGATGAGCTTGACCTTGTGCGATAACCGTTAAGATGCATATAGCTGTCAGCAGTATCAATTGGAGCCAAGAAGGTTGGCACGCTTGCACCCCCACTGCCTGGATCCGCATACTTGACGAATAGTTTCATAGACCCGATGCCTGGACGCTTAGGATGCCACACACATACATCTCCCAATGTTTGCTCATGCACTGCTTGACCGAGCTCCGTCGGGTACATTTGCAACAGATCGGGATCGGGGAGACCGAGGTTCATACAGATGTTCATCTGCAGTTCACGAACCGTGTCACAATCAGTGACATCGCACATGCGATAATTCCAGCCATCCATTGTAACAAGCATATAGGTCCTGTGGGGACTGGGCCCGGTGCCATTCGTCAATGTGCCGCTCATTTTGCTTAGTCCCGGGCTCGTAGGTGACTCTTTATCATCGTCTCGATGCTTGTGCTTCTTCTTCAAAAATCCAAATAAATTCTTGCCATCCTTGGCCGACGTCGACTCGGTACCCGCCGAACGTTCACCAGAATCCATAGGCGACAAACGACTACCATAGCCTGGGTTAGTCTGTGCATTGCGCAAAAGTTGACCGGCTTCAGGAGGTACGCCGGACCCATATATGGCAGCACTGGACGAAACCGAGTCAGTGCTACCTCGTGGCCTATGGCCAAATCTGCTAGATGGAGAAGAGGGAGGTAGCGAGTGCGGTAGTTTCGGACTTGCACCGGGACTTTGCCTTCGAATAATCCCTTCCCCAAATTCACTGGCGCTACTCGGGCTACCCTTTCGATTGCTTTCTATGTCGATGTTTTTCAACATGGATCGGTGGTTAGATTCGGTTGTCATGGTTCCATTGATTGGCATCGTCGTTGACCTCGTCGTAGGGGGAAACCCGCGGACCGCTCCACCAGAACCGTTCGGTTTGATAGGAGTATTGGGGGATTCAATATCGGTTCCTGCATTTTGCCCATGTGTGCCGCTGACAGACTCTTTTCGGCCATGCTGCGGTTGTGATTTGGATGGCTCAGAAGGCTTGCCTGTGGCCAGGCTTCGAATAAGCCTCCGCATCCTTTTGCCCTCTTCTCTCTCGCGTGATTGATCCCAGCCAGTTCCACTGTTAGCACATTCCTGGGCTAGTCGCGGATACACCATCTGGTGCATCATACCAAAGTTGCCACGTCCTCCACGCTGGCTGCCAAGCTCTAGAAACCGGGCACCGTGGAGATCAAGTCCCTTAAACGTTTCCTGCCAATCCTTTGAGAAGCCGTTCGCGGCAAGCCAAAGTAGGACCTGGTCGAGAGGCCACTTGGCGGCCAGCTCAGGTGGTATCTCGGCGTGTGCCGCGGGTGCGTTCGATGTGACGGAAACCTGCTTGGTCTGGAAAGAATTTGTATAGAGCCCAGTACGGCCTTCGTCGGCAGGAGTCGCAGTGGCCGCGCTACTACTGGGGTTTTGGCCCGGGGCTTGGCTCGCAGCCGACCAGGTTGGTTGAGAAACGGTAGAATACGTGGACGTATCGTCGGGGAAAAAACCCGGAATGCCAACACCTTCTCCGTATGTATCGCCCCCAGGGATGTAGGTAGCGGTCATAGCCGCACGCTCCTCGGCATCTTCATTCCCCAGCGTATTAGACTTCCCAGGATGGCCCACTGCCAGCGGCGGCGGAGGAGGGATAGACGATAAGGCTCCACTCGATAACTGGTGGTGAAGTCTTGGATTATAGGCGACGGGACCACTGGTGTGCTGAAGGGGCAAAAAGCCCGAGCGAACGTCATAGGGACGGCCCCAGCTGCTTTGCCAGGGGGCGTTGGGACCGAGAGCACTGTTCGGCGGAGGGCCGGGAGGTGGAGGGAGCAGAACACCATTTATGGTAGCCGGCGCAAGCGGGTATCGAGGAGGAGGCGGCGGTATACCTGTCATATGGGGGAGCTGTCCCTGGCCCGAGTTGTTCATGGGCGGCGGCGGCGGCAGGAAAGGCCGCGCGGCATCTCGCTGAGAGTTTGAATACATGGCGGACCTCAGAAGCAATAAACCAGCCTAGCAAAGCGGTGTAAGAGCGGCAGTCTGCGATGTCCGAGCTTGAGCCTGAGTTTGAGAGAGATGTCTAGGTTTATAGGATAATTCAATCTTGTCGACTATGCTTTGGCGTACGACGGAGAACTCAATGGGCGATTGTCGCACTCGGTCTGCGCTATGCGCACCAATCGTCCCGCCTAGCAGACTCTTGAACGAAAGACCTCGAGGGTTGCCGATACGATGAACAGGCTAGGCAGTCTTGTACAAGCCTCGGAATGGTTTGTGGTGGTACGTGTGCGTGACAAGACTTGTCGGGATGTAGGCAGGTCCTGGCGCACTGTTCGTGGGCTTATGTAAAGATGGGTCATATATCGAATCGAGTCGTATCGCATCTATCCTGTCGTACCTTATCGTTGTCCTATGGCCTCTTCCGAGTCTAATTTGGTCCAATGCACGGTAGTGCTATCTCCCGCTTCTTTTACTTCACTCCCACAGCGCGAATGACCGCCTGGATCACTGGTGCATTCCACGAACCGTCTCGTTCATGGTGTCGCGAGTATGTGGCCGGGATCAGCAACGAGGGCAGCGCCAAACATGGCGGTCGAGACACAGACAGAAACAAAGGCGAGACGCGAAACCCACCGAGATTGCTTCTACTGCTAACGCGAGAACTATCTATGCTTTCTCGTCGGCTTACGACTGTTTGTCCTCGGCGTGGTCGGAAATAAAAAAGAAATGAAACAAAACGGTCGATTAATCAAACACATCTGCTGGAGACGTGGAGCAGAGGACGGTAACCGCAGAGTAAGTTGAGGGCTGGGTTTCCCGCTTAGGTAATAAGGCAGAGACAGTGTGATCACTCGAAGTACCTGGATAGACAGTAGAAAGGTAGGTACCTAACTTACCTGCCTGCACTACACGTGTCTGGGCACAGTGAGCCCGGGAAACCTGTCCAGGTGGGAACATCATTGCAGGTACCTATTAGACCCCTCACGGACGTAGTTACCATTTTACAACACCAAGCGTCGCCCACCACCAATCAAAGTGTCACCTCGCAGTAGTGTGACTGCTGTATCACCCCAGCTGAGGTGGATCTCGACATGTATTCGGCAGTAGTGCAAAATCCCTGCATAGGTAGTACATGAATACACCCAGACATCCAGACACTCAAGTACACAGACAGAAGGTAGCTGTGATCCTAGAATCTATGCGTGAGTCTATTATCGTATCGTTTTACAGCGACGGGATAGTAGACGTGAGATAAGAGCTTAATACAAATTATCTACACCAGCATACCTTAAATGCAACCTTAACTTTCATGAGCTTATGTGTACCACTAGTCGCTCGACATTCAAGTATAAAGAATTCTCGCCAATGGCGCTCGACGATCTTAGCAACGCAGAATCCGAGAAAGACGGAAATGATACCCGTAGGTAGGATATTAAAGAATAGCGAATAACTTACATTACAGACCATTGGTGGTGTAGTGTAGGACTTGCGAAGCAGGGGATGGAAATGGAGATGGAGTAGTTAGGTACACTAAAGTAGGTAAGAATTGGAGGTGGGAGGGGAGGACT
This sequence comes from Xylaria sp. FL0933, assembly GCA_022578765.1. NCBI lineage: Eukaryota > Fungi > Ascomycota > Sordariomycetes > Xylariales > Xylariaceae > Xylaria > Xylaria sp. FL0933. Next base: position 95,105 of record MU389764.1, on the reverse strand, counting down.
TCTACACGACGATATCGTGTGACAAAGTTCTACCAGATACATGTATGCACCAACCTACAGGTGTGCCTACTCCATACGGGTAGCAGCGTGGAGACGCCGGGCGGCTATGCGTCTACTGACAGCCTAGCAAAGCCCTGTCTGCCCGGTCGTCTCCCGTCCTGGCCGCCCGGGGGCGACTTTGAATTGATGTACACGATTAGTATGTCGTGCAGATATAGTGTACGGCACAGTCCTATAACTTAACCCATAGACCTCGACAGGGCACCCAGGAAATAAACAAATAGTATATTTCATGAGCGTCGTCATCAATCGTCGTCATAGTGGTAAATAACTTCACCTGGTTAGCAATTAGCAAAGGATATCCCTTGTCTAATGCCATATTACAACTACAGTAGAGAATTATTAGGTCGATAGGACATGTACTTGTGTTGCATGGAGCCACCTGGGATGCTGAGGAAACCAGCGAATAATCTTTCGCAGCCGCACGAAGGCCAAGAGAGTGGAGCGAGAGGGAACCAGGATCTGTCCATGAAACAAGGATGCCCAACGCCGGCCTCCGCGTGTGCAGGCAGCCCCGGCTAGTGGGCGGACAGACTACCTATCGTTTAACGGTTTTTTTTTTGTTATGACAGCCGCTATTTCCGTAGAGGTCGTCTTATTTGAATGGTGTAACTCGTAGGTCTTCAATGCTGATTTTATTTATTATGTTGACGCTTTTCCACTCTTTCGCTTTTTGACCCGAGCAGTCTAGGTAGACCACATAGGTAGGATCTTTATGAAGACTCATCGACACGGCTACTACGTACTACATATATAGTAATCATGAGCATGTGCCTTATCCAAGTCCACTTCCAAGTAAGCACTACTCCCGCGTGCTCATGACAATGAACAACAATCTTTCATAAATGATGTCCCGGCGGACCCTTCTATTCCGATGGTACTGTCGATTTTGAGTTTGTCCTCGTCAAGACGTGTAAGATTAGGTATCTATACCTAGGTAGTCTAATCAGCTAGCCACTATCAGTGCACTACACAGCACTGCGACGAATCTCATTCCTATGGTTTCGTAATGCATCTCGATAGAAGTATATAGGTAGTCATTCGCAATCCGACGCCGGGACGCCCAAAAAGATAATTCCATGCAGCACCCAATAAAACTGCATCGTATCTCGGTACCGTTTCGATACTTTCAATAACACGCTCGATTTGTGGAAGACGACCTTCCTTCCATAATGGCAGTACCTAAGTAGGTAGCATGACTGGAACCACAACTGTCGTGCCCTGCAATGTTTATATCACAGAAAGTAACAACGGTGCGCTCTGGCTTAGACACCCCAGTAAGATACACGTGGGCTTAGCCATGTTTGCAGGCAGTACTGTGCAGGTTATATGTAGCACACCGACTGGCATTCAAGCGATCGGCATTGGGGCTGCTGTGTTTCCCCTTTCATAAGTCAGCTTACCATATGGGCGAGCGGGTGGCGAGTCGTCAGGGGCTGGATATAACTGCTTATCAGCCGCTGTTTTGTCATAGCACACGAAAGAAGCATCTGTAGGTACACTACCTACAGATTTCTTTTATTACAGCGCAGCGTCAGCACATTATTTACGATCCTGTCAGGGGTTGCATACACTACAACAGATGTCAGGCACCTGCACGCTGCACCTGGCCGCTTCAACGTATAGGGGTAGGTTCAATATTGCGTCGCTTGCCAGCCCGGGTACCAATAATATTTACATGATGTTGCAGTTCTTCAAATCAACGCCGTAGGATTGCTGGCATTGCTCCAAATATCCAGCTTCTTCAGCCGTCCCAGAGCCCGTGCTCTGTGGCCTGACAAGACCCGTCACTTTGAGGCTCTGCTGGCCATCTGCATGCCACCACCGTAACTTCTGTGTCAATGCGCCCTCATCGTCTTCGGTACAAATTTCCCACTTGCCAGAGCTTACCGCAACGGTGCACTGCTCTCTTGGGAAATGGTACTCAGGCAAGAAAATGACCGTCGCTTCGTCAGCTGATCGCCCCTGTGGAGCGCTGATGTTCAGAATGAACTGGCAGTTTTTCAAGTCGAATCCGTACTTGACAATCTTCCCATTCGCAACAATGGGTGCCGGTCGGACGTATGCCTCGGCAGCACGATATCCCGGGGCGTTTGTCAGTTCAGGATTAGGACTTGGGGCTTCCGAGGATATTGAAGGATTCGTAAGATTCTGCTTTAGGTTAGTGGGGGTAACCGAAATCTCATCGTCAGCCTCTACCCTAACGGAAGCCATCGTAGCTTTCGGCGAGCCAGTTTCTGGGACAATTTGAGCTCGAGGGAGATACGAGACAGGTAGCGTCTGGTCGTCTACTGAGTATATGGATAAATCCTCGCCGTTCCACTGATCGCCTCTTTGGTGGTCATTCTGGATATAACATCAGCAGCCGCCCATAGGAATACACCATCCCTTGTGTGGGAGTTCTCACCGTAGCAGCATACACCCAAAGCGTGTACCCGTCCATCCCCGCCCCTTCCACAGCAAAGTGATTGGCATCCATGGCAGCGGACTGACTGGAATAATCGCCTGTCTTGTAGGCATGCTTGTCATCCATGTCGTAGGGTACACCGAACTCTGTTAGGATGCACGGGTGATTGCCCATATAATCCTGACCCTCCTTTTTGATGGCAGCCAGTTGATCTTTAAATGAATTACGAATGGCTGTTTCGCCTATCTTGATGGCAAATGCAGGATGAAGGTATCTGCCTCGAAGTACGCCGAAGACATCGACGTTCCACGTCCTGTTCCATTTCTTGGTCATAAGTGTGATTCCGTCATAGTAGTGTGGTGCATAGACCATCCTCGGGTCATCATCTTCGGTACCCTTAATCGTGGGTGGAATCTCCAGCGTCGGCGGCTGACAGAGTAGGATTGCATCTTTATGTATAGATCGTATGGTGTCTCTATAGTAGCGGTAAAAGTCCATGAAATATGTGTTAGTAAATGTCGGGTAGTCTAGAACCTCTCCGGTCCTGGGATTCTTCTCAAAATAGTTCTTTTGCAGAAGCGCATCCTGGGAGGGATCCCACACTCCATGCTGTGCCCAAACACATTCTCCTAGTTTCCAGTCAGCATCGCGCTTCCAACCGTATCTAGTGTCGTCGTAGTTCTCAGGCAACCAAGCCTTCTCGCCATGGGGGTCAATTAGTGCACGCCCGACCTTGTAAGCACCTAGTCCGCCTATGTCCCACGTATCAATCTCGCATGCCCGCCCGGAGCCTGTCAATAAGCTCTGCCAAAGAGTCGGGCAGGTGCCCTTCTTAAGCTGTTGTTCCTTAGGAATGACACCGAGATCAACGTGTCCAATCATGCCCCTGTTTGGCTCGTTTAAACTCTCCCATCCAAAAACTACTTCGTCCTCAATGTCTCCAGCTTCCTGTATTCTCTTCGCTAAATGTGCACAAGCCCGCATGAAGTGGCCTTGTAGATAGTCTTGGATATTCATGCCATCTATAATGCATTTTGGAGTAAAGTCTCGTCCTGCAAAGAACATTGTGAAGATGGTAGCGGCCGCCAGTCGATAGTAGTTGGTTGACCAGATCATCTTGGGAAAGTTCTCGGGCTCAGGGTATGTGTTATGGACAATAGCGGCTTCGGTGGCAGCGAAGCTCTGCGGGTTTAACCCACAAGCGTAGATAGTCCACATCGGAGCACCGGAACCGCCACAGTATCTAGACCACTAGAAGTAACAAGGTGTTAGCATGCTGTTGATGTCTGCGGCAGACTGAGGGGGGGATCCAAAGGTCACGAACCACATCCTGATGCGGGTCCATGAAGACATAGAAGCCATATTCCTTAGCCACCCTGAGAACGTCGACTGTGTGTTGAATCCACTCTTCGTCGTACTTCCCGGGCCCGGCAGCCTCGATAGCTTCCCATGTGAAGATATAGCGAATGGTGTTGTAGCCGAAGCGTCTTAAGCGAGAGAAGTGGACATGAGCATCCTCTTTCCGAAAAGGCCGGGAATGAAACTTAACGTTATCGCCGTCGAAGAAGCCGTTAGCGACATGGGAGGGCACATCTGGATCACTCGGGAGCTTTGCGTCACCTGCGACATTGATGCCTCTTAGTAGGACATGCCGCCCGTGCTTGTCGTGAAATTGGCCATCCTCGATAATCAGACGAAGGGGAGCCATGGGTATCTTATACAATGAATAACAGCAAATCCTCCTTCAGAGTGTCTTGGACGGCTGTAAGTTGGCAGGTAAAACTTATGAAGATAGCAATGACAGAACGAGGCTGCGTGAACCACCTTTGGACGATGACGTTCATACAGCCGGACTCAACCAGGGATTCTATATTAGGGTGGTAGATAGGTACCTAACTAACTCTAAAAGCTGGGGGAGTATGGGGCAGATAAGCAGGGCGAAACAGCGACGCTGCCGAGGCTTCCAGTAGAACTATGTATGAAATGATGTTAGCGATAAACACAGCAAAAGTCGCATACAAGAAGGCCGGGGGAGAGAAGTGGTAACGACCAACGCATGGAAGATTGGAAACACTCGCGGGATGAGACACTGTTTAAATCAGTAGAAGTATCAGTAGGATGAAGGTCAGTGATCAGAGGTCCCGAGACCCAACGCTCGACATCGACAGGGTCTGGAGCTTGAGAGCACTACTGTACGTTAGTGTTAGGTACAGTGTAGGTACCTTGGTGAGGTGGAGAAAAGGGCGGAGATCCAGCGACTGCTAATCCTTGATAGATACCTTATCTGTACCTACCCAGGTAGGTAGGTACATACTGTATCTGGGTAGCTTAGAACTTAAACCGGAGTTTTGCCGCGGGAGAGGATCCATAACAAAAACAGCTAGACGAAAGAGCCTGCCGACATTCAGCCGGTGTTGTACTGCCACTACCCTAGATACCGAGTGCGTCATTCCTTCAAGCTCTTTCACGCCTGACTTGACGTGGTTCTCAGGCCACGGGCAGGATTAGCTGTTACCGGACAGTCTGCAGGAACAGGTCAACAATGAAATGACGGCACCTCAGAATCAGTTTCCACTGCCCAGTTCCTTGCTCACCTACCGCCACGCCGAGACATGACGCGTACCCCGGGCTCATCCCGCTATAACTCTCTGTCGCCATGGCGAGTACCAAGGCCTCACTCAAGGCCATAAACGATTCTATTCGTCAACAGAAATGGGATGAAGCCTTGTCTCAGACCGAAAATCTTATAACTCGAGACCCAAAGAATTACCAAGCGTATGTCGCGTCACCCCGACAACCCATTTCCGCCTATCCCATGCTAACTCTACTCTGTCAAGCCATGTCTTCAGGGCCTTTGCGCTCGACAAGACGAACAAGGCCGATCTTGCTGAAGCTGCTTACGAAACAGCAACAGATCTTCGACCTGATCCTCAAGCTTGGCAGGGCCTCATCAAACTCTATGAGAAGCAAGGTGCTAAGTCCCTGGACAAGTATCACCATGCTGCTCTCAAGCTAGCCCAGATATTCCACAATGCAAATGACCTGTACAAGTGTCAAGATGTCATTGACAAATTCGTCGACTTCGCCCGTGCTCAGGGTGACCGCTCTCAGTACATCCATGCCCTCAGCATTATTCTTCCCGACAGTCCCATATACCCCGCATTAGAGGGCCGCCTGCCTCATCCTGCCAGAACCTACGAGACCATGGCCCAAATTCTCGAGGTCGATGACAAGAAGCGCATCAACACCCTCATAGGAGAGAGACGCACGAGACTAGGCGCCAAATTGAGCGAGGTCACCGTCGAGGTCAACAGGGAGGTGTTGTGTCAGAGCAAGCTTGCTTGGATCTACGAGCAGCTCATCCAATGGACAAACGACGATGACGTCAGGCGCCAATACGAGGAAAAGTTATTACAGTTTCGATATGACCGCCTCCTAGTAACTCCCGCTGCTGAGAAGGCTGCCGAACTCGAGGTTGTGCAGAAACTGGCTAATGACATGGTTATCATCAAACATCCTTTCAAGCTTGCTTGGGATATCGCCATCGAGTGGCGGGACTGCAAAGAGATTAAGGATTGGGATGTCAATGTTCTTAACGAGTATTGCGCTCACTTTCCTGACAGTGATCTATATCGCGTGTTGACTGGATACATGACAAGTGATCTGTCACCGTTTCCCAAGAAGCCCGATAGCGCTCCTGCCACGGTCGAAGTAGCTCAGAACGAAGATGAGAGTGAAGACGACGAGGAGGGTGGTGCTCCTACCTCCGTAATTCCGTACACGGACGAGGATAGGCTGCTCATGATGACGGAGGGAATTGCAACCACCACTTCTCTTCTTGCTCACAGACTCATGGGAGAGTACTATCAGCATCTCGAAGAGCATGAGAGCAATGTCGAGTTGATGAGGAAGGCTATGAAGATTATGATAAGTGAGACTGAAAAGACTGGGAAGGTCTTTACAAATGCCAATCAAGCATATATGCTCTTCCTTGGTACAGCATTGGTCTTTTATCAATCGCCGCGAAACCACGGCGAGGCCAAGTTCCTCTTCGACAAAGTACTAGAAGTCGATCCTACTTCGACATCAGCTATGATTGGAGTCGGCTTGATCTATGAAGAGGAAGAAGAATTTGATCGCGCGATCGACTTTTTAAATCGTGCACTGAAAGGCGATAACTCGAATCTTAGGGTCCGTGCCGAGGTTGGTTGGCTATATGCGCTAAAAGGCGACTATATTCGCGGGAAGTCGGAGCTTGAGTCCCTGCTCCCAGCGATGATTTCTCAGCCTGTATCAAAGGACCTTCTAGCCCAAACGCAATATCGTTTAGGTTGCTGTATATGGAACATAGACACTTCCAAGGCTGCGAGAAAGAATCGCGGTGGTGCTTACGCTTATTTCATCGATTCCCTAAAAAGCAATTTCAGCTATGCACCAGCTTACAGCAGTCTTGGAGTATACTATGCGGATTACGCTAAGGATAAGAAGCGAGCTCGAAGATGTTTTCTGAAAGCCGTGGAGCTTTCTTCCGCAGAGGTGGAGTCGGCAGAGAGACTGGCAAGGTCCTTTGCAGATGATGGCGACTGGGATCGCGTCGAACTGGTCGCCCAACGAGTAGTCGACTCTGGAAGGGTAAAACCACCCCCAGGGTCGAAGAAGAAAGGAATCAGTTGGCCTCTTTCTGCTCTTGGTGTCGCCGAACTGAACAAACAGGACTACACCAAGGCAATCGTGTCATTCCAGCAGGCCCTCCGGATCTCCCCACACGACTACCACTCGTGGGTTGGCTTAGGGGAAAGTTACCACAATTCCGGGCGCTATATCGCAGCAACTAAGGCAATCCAAAACGCTCAAGGGTTAGAAGCAAACATGGAAGTCAAAGATCTTGGTGACACATGGTTTACTAAGTATATGCTCGCTAATGTGAAGCGCGAGCTCGGGGGGTTTGATGAAGCTGAGGAACTGTATCGCGATGTTATAACTCAGCGGCCTGACGAGGAAGGTGTTGCTATTGCATTAATGCAGACACTGGTCGAAAATGCTTTTGACTGCGTTGACAAAGGGCTTTTCGGGAAATCTATCGAGCTCGCCAATAGGACGCTATCGTTCGCCGTTTCTGTTTCGAAACCAATCACCTACACGTTCAACTTCTGGAAAGCTGTTGGCGATGCCTGCTCAATCTTTTCACAAGTTCAAGGTCACGCTCATAATCTTCCTATCAGTGAGGTTCGTGAAATACTTAGCTTGGGAGAAGACCAAGAGAAGGCTTATGCAATACTGCATGATGTCGACGGCGTCGGCAAGGAGGTGATTTGTGCTAAGGGCAAATTCCCTGATGATGAACAACTTGGCGTTGACCTGACACAAAGTTTACATGCCACAATTTTAGCTCATAAAATGGCAATTCACTTGACGTCTCAGGACGCACATGCTCAGGCAGTTGCATATTATAACTTGGGATGGGCAGAGAACCGAGCACACTTATGTCTCCCTGCGAGCCTTCGGCTCCAATCCAGCAGATACCAGAAGGCCGCCGTGCGCTGCTTCAAGCGAGCCATTGAACTAGAGGCCGGCAACCCTGATTTTTGGAACTCACTCGGTGTGGTCACTAGTGAGATTAGCCCATCGGTCGCCCAGCACGCTTTTGTTAGGGCGCTATTTCTTAATGAAAGAAGCCCACACGCCTGGACTAACCTCGGCACCTTGGCACTCCTTCAAAATGACTTTCAGTTGGCGAATGAAGCATTCACGCGAGCTCAATCCAATGACCCTGACTACGCCCATGCATGGGTCGGACAAGGGTTTGTGGCTCTCCTTTACGGCGACGTTCGCGAAGCCCGCGGGCTCTTTACGCATGCAATGGACATTTCTGAGGCCTCATCGCTCATCACAAGGCGCCAATACCCCACGTCTATATTTGATTACATTTTGACGATGCCGACACAACCAAACGCCACCACTCTAATTCAGCCCCTCTTCGCACTTGGCCAACTTAAACCTCTCAGCCCTCAAGATCTAGCCTATCAGCACCTCTGGGCGCTTTTCCAGGAGCGGACTGACGACAGCTCTAACGCAATAGTCACCCTTGAGGCCGCTTGTGCTCAACTGGAGGCTAGCTACGAAGCAACGGAATCGGCAGATTCTCTCGCGCGGTTTGCCTTGGGAAAGGCAGACCTTGCTCGCTCATATCTAGCATCGGGGAATAATGCAGCTGCCATTGAGTGCGGCGAAATGGCTCTAGAGCTCAGTAGCGATGATTCTGCCGAGGAACTTACAGTAGAGCAGCGCCGAAAGGCTCGGCTTTCAGCACATCTGACGGTGGGATTGGCCCAATATTTCAATAGCCAGCCTGACGCAGCCGTCAACTACTTCGAGACAGCACTCGAAGAATCCAGGAATGATCCCAATGCAGCCTGTCTACTGGCGCAAGTACTGTGGGCAACCGGGACCGAGGATGCACGAGAGAGGGCGCGCACCGTTCTATTTGAAATAATAGAAAGAGACGCTACCCATGTGCAGTCTGTAGTACTCTTGGGGATCATTGCCTTAATAGACGCAGATGATGAGTCGCTTGAGGCTGTTGTGTCAGAGCTACATACCCTACGCACTAGCGACAAGGCCACCGACGCGGAACACTCGCAAATTGGCGAGGTGTTCCGAGCTGTCGCTGCCTTGAACGAGAACAGTACAGAAGAAGAGGTGCTCGACCAAATTCAGGGTGATGTGATGTTATATCCGCATCTACCATACGGGTGGTCTCGCTTGGCTGAGTTCAGTGGTGAGAAGTATCCTGCAGATATGGCGCTCAATGTCGCACTGAAATCCATCCCGCCTAAGGGGGAGCTCGGTGCGGCCGATCTCGCGAATGCGTACGCCGGTACCGGCAGTGTCGCCGATGCTCAAGCCGCCATCCTGATTGCGCCTTGGAGTCGCAGTGGATGGGAGTCCTTGGGCAGCGCAGTTGCTTGTTGAGCAACTGCGCCCATTCCCACTAGGTATGTTTACTTTATACATGCACGATACCATTTCATATTAAGCATTTATGATGATACATGTCGCCCCAAAACATGTTTCAAGACGGGACTGAGATCTTCGCTGATGGATAATTTCGATAATCTGACATGCTACCTAAACCTCATCTTTGTACTAAGTATGTACTACAAATCCAAGTGCTAACAGCCGCTAGGTACACTCCTCTTAGCCCGTTGGTACTGGGCAATAGAGTACCACGATTAACGAAACCGAAAAGAGGACATGATGTGACGAGGAGCTGGGAGGTTAAGGTATTTGGTGGATGATAGAGACCCCCTAATCAGCCTGACCTATGGGAAGCTCGGCAACAGATCCATTGTGATTGGTATACTGTCATTTGGACTCATCTCCTGTATGGAACAAACCGTCCGAATAAACTTGTTCCACCAATATTGTGCACATGCACAGGATATCTTGGGTTATACAAATAACAATGTCACCTGGGTGCGCATGCCCCAATCCAGCCTCATCTATGCCAGGATATGCATACAGAATCATTCAATAAGCGACGGCAGTTCGTCTGTTCCAACGTATTCAATAAACAGCCTGATGTGTGGCTGACAGCACAATCCCTCTTGCCGCCATCTGTGATAGGCAATAACGATCACAACATAGCTGCCGTTAAGGTAATTCAACAACGCGACTACCCAGGACCCTAAAGACCACTATATTCAACTTTACGGATCACGTGCATGTGCAGAGACCGTGACTGAGAACATAAATCAGGCCTTGAATACATGATGTAACCTGCTACTTCAGTACGCTATCCGGGTACATGAAGGGAGGTAGTAGTCCGTGCACTCACAATGCCTACCTAGTAGGCACCACAGCACCACAGCACCACATTCATTGCATTCACTACACCGTCTTATCTCGATTGCCCATGATACCATTCACTAACTCCTTAGCGTGTTTTATCTTCAATACATTGCCTGTGGCACACATTACCTTTGTTGTTTGTGAAAATGATCAATAGGTCCTACAGGTGCTCTCTTCTCCGTCCTCCTTGTCTAATATCATCACCATCTTCATGTAGGGATGCATTTTCTACCAACCTTCGTCTAGTCTGATCTTTTTCACATACACTTCAAGTTGAATCTCACTTTTGTTCACTGACGTATCGGCTTTTGGTTGATCTTTGATGCAACCTTTTCACCTCTCACACATTCATCAAGCACCATAACCACTGGACGCCATGTCTACCGGAGTTGACGAGAAGGCCACTGAGGAGCATAGTGAGCAGTCCAATTCTGCATCGTTACTTCCACTTAACTTACATGACCAGGCTCCGCTTCAAGCACCATGGGGAACTCTGCCCTCGCCGTGCTCGTGGCTGCCCGTTCTTCTCCGACTCGTGTGCGTGCTGTTACTCGCACTCCGAATCAGGATACCAGAACGTTTCGAGAAAGATTCATAGCTAGCCTGGAGGCTAAACTAGCAACCGCGTCTTCTACTCCAGGACCTGTGTCAGCTTCGAGCGACGCAACAGTCATGACTTCTACCGACGTTCCAGTCATAGAAAGCAAGGATCCTGAACCTGCACCGGCGACGCCAGGCCCAGCCGTACAGACATCCGTGGTGGTAGAACATCCGACTGAAGATGAGACTCCAGCCTCTAGTCCGGCGGCCTTTGAGTTCGACCTGCCTTGCCTTAGCTCCGACGCGGAAGAATCTAAGGACGACGCCGCTGAGCATAATCTCAAGACACTGAAGGATTCTCGCTGGGCGAAGGACAATTCCCAGGACAACGAGCACTCAGAGTATTCCAGAGACTCCGTTTCAAGCGGAAATGATTTCAAGGGCCCCAGCCGAAGTCAATCACGGGGCGAGCCGGAAAAGAGAAACCAGAGAAAGAAGGGAAAATCGCGACATGGCTCCGGGCGACACAGCCACAAGACGCAGAAAAACCCTCGACAAACCAAGGAAGAAGAGGAGGAGACTCCGCGCGAACCACCGCGCTTACTCATGGATATGGAGGAGTTTAAAAAGGATGTCGAGAAGTATAACTTGAAGACGCTCAAGGACTCTCGGTGGGCATGAGCTGGTTGACCCCGAAGAAGGAGGCAGTAAGATCACGAAAGTTGTGGATTGAAACATCCATTGAGCTTGGAAGTTGGAACAGATACTGCCAACTGGGAATCACATTTTCGACGCATGGCTTTGAAGATGACATCTTGGCAAATCTTTGCTTATACCTGCAAGCATTTGTCGCATGTACCACTTAGTGAGTTTCTATTTGGTCTGATAAAGCTAGTCATGTAGCTATAGAATGCAATACAATGCAGCAGGACTTACGAGATGATCATGCTGGTATAACAACTTTGCAAATCACTCTGTACTAAGTGTCTAGTCTGATGACGTACATAGGATATTATCCTTTTTCCGCAGAACCATAAAGTCACTCTTAACTTTCTAGGGAACTACCTACCGGGTCATGAGGATTCCTGGAAAGCGTTGATGGGCCTACAGGATCCGTCGCAAAAGGATGCTAAGTTAGTAAGAAGTCAATTGCTACAAAAAGGACTACATAATGAAGTAAGCCATGCGCCCGACAGGCAGTCAGGCTTAAGCTACAGTTCCTGGGCCCTTTAGATATTTTCCTAGTCAATTGAATGAAGGATTGATTAGTCAGAAAGAAGGAAGCATATTTCGATTAAAGGTAACCCTGCACAAGGGCTTCCCATTTCGTATTTCCACGTGTAGGTGTGTTCAGCCCTTGAGTGGCTGTATCTCCCTGAGACCAAACAACAGGACCCCAGCGCAGGTAGGGCTTCTCTGATTGGCTGCTATGACCCAAGTACATGGAACCAACAATAACGGTTGATTACTCGGATGCTGGAAGATGTGTCAAAGATCCTTCGGCCGTTCGATATTCTCTGCCCATTTCTGAGATAGTTTTTCTTCTAGCAACTTCAATATCCACGTACATATTGAAATGCCTACTTCGCAGACGGACGCGACCGAACTCCAATATTAAGAGACTCGAAAGCTACCACCACGATGCCCGTTATCACTCTTCTGCGTGGGTTCAAAGTCCACTATGCAGTGCTTGACGCCTTCCTCATGGCCAACGGCCTCATAGAAACCTTCGGCTCACCACCTATCGGAAATGAGTATAACGACATCGCAAAATTGCTTCATAGTAAGATGGGCGACGCATACGTCGGGAAAGGAGCCCGCGTTGTTGTTCCCAGTCATGGATCGGGCTATAGCTCAATGTTTGCCTACGTGGCCTACAGCTGGATGCATATCTATGCACACCGAGAACTTCAGCTTGAAACCCAGCTACCAGAAGACTGCCCCGTGGAATTTGAGGAGTTGCGCCGCGAGATCCTAAGTTTTGAAGATGATAAAAATGTGAAAAGCTGGCAGAGAAGTAAGGAATCTGGCCGGATGGGACTATATGTCGTCTACACGGATAGCCAGAACTGGTTCCCCAAGACGCTACTCGAGCCTGTTGAGGTAGGCAATCCGTTCAATAGTCGGCATACTCCTATTCGCCTCCTCAGTGAAGTATGCTCTTATCATTTTGTTCGGTCCGAGCTAACGTGACTTCGCAATCGTGGGAAGGGTCCGGCTAACTGCGAAGAATGCAATGAAACCTTCCAGAGCACAGAGGAAAAGCGAATGCATTGGGCTCGTAAGCATGGCATTGCAGTAAAACCACGCGAGCTTCCTGAGATTTGACTACTGGCGTAGCGTGAAGTAACGGCAGCCAAAGCCGGTGACAACCATTTGACTGTTCCATAATGGCATCAGCTACCAGTATGGCAAACTGAAGATCCAAAAACCACCCTATCATGTACATAATTAGTCTCTCTTTGAGTCTTAGATAATAAAGCAGGCGAAACAATTGCCCATGTAGTAAGACGTACGCGAGTCCAGGGTATGGACGTCAAAGTGCGATGATCACAAAGGCTGATGTTGTACTGGAGCCTACGCGCAGACAGGAGGTCACCTATGCAAAGCCCCGCTAACGAGTCTTGATACACGTATACTCTGTCAAACATCACTATCTAGAGCATGGATAAAATGAACTAATGTAGCGTAGACGGACCCATCTACCAGTACTACGTCGCAATCGTTGATCTTCTCACTCATGAGACAGAAGGCAAGAGCAGATTAAATTATCTTAGTGTTAAAGCATATAAACTACTTAATATGGTATCACTTTGTTATTAATATTATTTATTATTATTATATTATATAGTTTCTATAAACCCTTATAGACATTTTTTTTCCTTATCCCTAAACCGTCTAGATGTATGCTCTATAGGTACCGTAAAGCCGGCCTTATATCTAGAATAATCGCTTAAGGACGATCCTGTTGAATCCGACGCTTTCTGGATCCCTTGCACGGCCGTCGAGTCGGCGTGGGTTGGGTGCTGTACAAGCTGGAAGACACTTTGGAGCTGGATGGCACAGGTGTGCTAGATGCTGCCGCAGAGCTTGGCTGCGGGTAACTTGAATATGGGTAGCTAGATAGAGGAATTGTATACGAGTTTATCGGTATAGATGAAGATGGAACCGGAGAACTTGAGGGTGCTGGAGAGCTCGAGGGTGCTAGAGAGCTAGTCGGTACCGGATAGCTTGAGTGCGGGTAGCTAGACGAGGGGATCGGATACGAGTTTATTGGGACAGATGAAGATGGAACCGGGGAGTTTGAGGATGCTGGAAAGCTCGAAGGCGGAGAACTTGAGGGAGCCGGGAAACTCGAGGTGGTCGGAAAGCTTGGCGTTGCTGGAAAGCTTGAGGGTGGGTACGAATAGCTAGAGTAAGAGTAACTTGATGGAGCCGGGAAGCTCGAAGAAGCTGGGAGACTCGAAGGGACCGGGTAGCTTGATGGGACCGGGTAGCTAGAGTAAGGATAACTCGACGGAGTCGGAAAGCTCGATGAAGCCGGGGAGCTAGAAGGAACCGGGAAACTAGAAGGAGGAGAACTGGAAGGGATAGAGCTGGAAGGCAGAGAGCTGGAAGGCAGAGAGCTGGGAGGGGGAGAGCTCGAAGGAGTCGGGAAGCTTGATGGAGCCGGATAGCTAGAGTAAGGATAACTTGATGGAGCAGGGAAGCTTGATGGAGGAGAGCTCGAGGGAGGCGGAAAACTTGAAGGGGGAGAGCTGGAAGCAGGAGAGCTTAAAGGGACAGAGCTCGATGGAGCTGGGAGACTCGATGGGACCGGATAGCTAGAGTGAGGATGACTTGAAGGAGCAGGAAGGCTTGATGGGGGAGAGCTCGAGGGGGGCTGAAAACTTGTAGGAGAGCTGGAAGCAGGAGGACTGGAAGCAGGAGAGCTCAAAGGGACAGAACTCGAAGGAGCTGGGAAGCTCGAAGGAGGAGAGCTCGAAGGAGCCGGGAAACTGGAGGGTGATGCCGAAGGTGAAAATGAAGGCGATGGCGTTGGCGTAGGCGTAGGCGTATCACTAGGAGTTGGCGTGGGCATAGGCGTGTCACTAGGAGTTGGCGTAGGCGTAGGCGTAGGCGTAGGTGTGTCACTAGGAATTGGTGTTGGTGTAGGGGTGTAACATACGACAGTGTCGGGCGCTGGCAATACAAGGTCTATTAGCTTCAAATCTCTTCTTGCATGTCTAAAGTCCTCCTAAATTCGAAGGAAGTCTGAGGCCATCAGGAGATCGTGAATCCCAACTTACCCGTCAGCTTGGCATTATCGACGTAGAGGTTGAAAACGGTAGTGGCGTGATACGGCGAACATGTCGCGTAAAACCCAAAGAGCAAGCTGGAACTTGTGGCCGTGTATTTCCCGCTCAGTGTATTCCATGAATTAGTTCTCGAATATAGCGTCGCGACCTTATAGGCGATAAGATTGGTCACGGCCAGTGCATCGTGATACAGGTATATGTTACACGACTCTGACACCGAGTACACGGGGTTGATGTAAGGCAAGTAGTCGATCGAGAATGTGTACTCGGTGCCAGGCTGGAGATCTGTCACGCTCTGATAGGCAGACCAATAGGAGTATTGGCCTGGCATTAGTCTTGAGAACGTCAGCCTCATCCGGTTTGTCTAACGCGGCCGGTTGTATGCTTACAGTGCGTCATTGCCGTCGGAGAATTGTTGCGGCGTAGTACTCGCTAGGTAGCTATAAGTCCAGCCAGTTGTTCCCTCCTCCCAAGACGGGTTGTTGAGCATGTTCTGCCCAGGCGTTGTTGTGCACCCATCTTGGGCGGCAACGAGAGTAAGGCTAGATAGAGAGGCGACAATGGCCCAATACTTGGGTGCTACAGGTTGCAACATGTTCAAAGGTCCAAACGAATGAAAGGGCATGCGACTGAGCCGTAGAAACAAATGACAATACCTAGAACAATGTTGAAAAGAACAGAAGATAAGATCAAGAAGTCTCGCAAACGTCCATCTCTGCTATATATTATCCCCTCTCACGCATTCTCCTACCATCGTCCACCATCGCCTGGACTTCACGTAGCCTGGACGAAATAAGGCGCCAAATATAACTATTGAGTGATAGATAGGGCCGGAGCTGAAATAGAGGTAGCCCTGTCCACGTGCTAGACTTCAGCTGAAGGCCAAAAACGGTTCGGTCATCCACCAAACCCCCTGACAGCCCTGACTCGGAAAGGTAAGCGCCCCACTGACTACTTTACTTGGGATCTAGACCGGACTTCATGCAAGGAACCAAGCAAGATGAGAACAAGCTTCATTGATGGCAGCGGGTGGTCCGCAGCCGGCAGGCAAGATCTTCCGCCACGTTGGCGACACTAAATTCGCTGCCAAAGATGGAATAGCGGTCGCCCCATAAAGACGAAGGAATAGCATATTGAACAGTGCATAGTTTTTCAACGACAGATTAAAAACTGAGCACAGCACGCCGTAGTCTGCCAAGTTTGGGCCTTGGGGCGAAAAGTCCTGCCGCGGCTCGGTTGCAACGCTCATATTCGGCGCGGGCGCGGCTTGAGTCCCGCCGGTCGGCCCACTGTGTTGGCAGAAAACGGAACGGCTGTGGCTCCGGAGATGCTGCTCCGAATCATGTCTCGCGGGAAAGTGGTTTGGGTAGAATTGTGTAACGGTCAGGTGTAATCTTGTCATGTACCGCTGTATGCTTCAGTAGCGTCGCGGTACTCTCGACTATGCTTTAAAGAACGCTACGGAGTGCGAGCAGCCAGGTCGTCTGGACGTTGCTAAAGTTGTCGAATCAGTCACCCTCAGACTCACGCAGTAGGGGGTCAAGCTCTGTTGGTTCTGTTGTTCTGCATACAACTTCAGCTACACACAAAGTTGTAGCTCACACCAATTATAACGGGTAATCTCCCTCTGAAGACTCGGGTGGTATTGCGGCCGTTCATCTCAGGCGAATCAATTGAGCGAGTTTACTCCTCTTAAAGATAGCGTGAGAATAGGTACGCAAAGAAAGAAGACTACTTCCATAGCACGGGCCAGGAATGTTGTAGTTGCCATTTCACCGCTCTGCCCGAAAGAGATTGGCTGCGCGTCGTAACTATCAAGTCGTGTTTCCCAGTTGAGGAAAGGGTGATTCGGGTATCACCTGGGCTGGCCTGGAAACTAATTGAGGCGCGATACTCTGTCGATAATAGTCGTAACCGGGTTTGAAGGGCTGTAGAGTGAGTGATGTGAAGAGGAAGAAAAGACCCCATCTATACCCCTGACTGCCTAGGTCGGTAAAGCTAGGTCTGGGAGAAGCTAACTTGTTGGGGAGTAGAACCATCCGGTAAGAAGAGCGAAATAATAATTATGCATATACCCATATATGTCAGGCGCACAGCGTCGTTCAAGGTTCTAGGTACATAAGAAGAATCTGACTGGTAGATTTGTTATTTGCATCGACCTACAACTAGCGTTGTATCGATTATTGTCAGGAGAGCGAGTCTTAATCGCGGCTTTGTATGGTTCCTGAAATCTTGTACATAAATGCCTACCGATCCGTTTAGCTTTGCTAACTACATGTAACATGTGTGCCAAGTAAGTACGTCAAGAGTCCATACGATCAGAACATTATTCTCACATCGACTCTTCTCCAAGCCCTTCATTCAGCCTTTGTGATAGATGAAATTCGCCGCACTACAGGAATGAAGGCGACCTAGAGAAAGAATGTCCCAAACTGTGGGTAGGTTTTCTGAATGATATATCCGTAACGATTATATACAATGTCTTCAATCCTCATCATAGCCACCCACTTTTGCTGTTCCGCGTCAGAAATATTCCACGGCGTCATGGAAGTAATTTTCATCGTCGCTTTCGCCATCATCGGAGCCGTCAGACGCGCACCACACCTGCAAAAGATGTGCGAAGGCAGCTTTCATCTCGGATGTGGGTTGGCGTTTCTCCAGCAACTCCTGCGCCGTCAAGCCGTCCTTCTCCCGTGCCGTCGCATCTTGACCCCTGACGCCAATGTTGGTGAGAGCCCGCATAGTCTCCAAGCTCGCAAAATTTGCCGCTTGATGCAGTAGTGTACGCTTTGCGTTATTGATGTGGGCGGTATTAGCACCGAGGCGAAGCAATAGAACGAAAGCGTCTGTCGAATTACCCTCGAGGGCGACGAAAAGCGGCGTGTCTCCGTAGCGGTCCATGGGCTCCAGGCTGACCCCGGCATCGCACAGAGGACGTACCAGGCCCACGACGTTGAAATATGCTGCGCGCGCCAAAGGCGTTTCGCCGGTAAAGGGGTTCCTTAACTGCACGTCTGCCCCGGCCTCTATTAGCCTGCGGCCTATATCGACAGCCATCCTGTCGGCCGTCATATACAGAGTCGAGCGCCCGTTGCTGTTTAAAGCGTCGGCGTCCGCACCGGCAAGCAGAAGTGCGTCGACGCAGCCCAGGTCCCCTTCCGCCGGCTCGGACAATACAACGCCATGCAGCGCGGTTTGCCCGTAGATGTCGACCTCATCAACATTGGCACCAGCATCAATCAGAGCCCTGACAGCCGCCACGTTGCCGTGACTGGCGGCATACATCAGGGGTGTCCGGCCAAATCGGTCCTTCGCATTCACCTGGTCGACAGCAGGCTTTTGCAGCGCATCTGCTAGACTAATCGGTAATAGCCCGAGGACGATTTTGTGCATGTAGGTCCACTCGACGGTCTCAGTGCTCAAGGAAAAGGGGAGCAAGTCTTGCAATGCGCGACTGTAGTCTGGCGGGTGTCTCCGTGAAAATATTGCCAAAGTAACTTCCGTCCGAAAACTCAATCCAGAATCCCTCTCCTGATCTGGGTCGGCGCCGTTTTGGAGGAGCAGCTTTATGATTCTAATGCTATCGGGGTTTTTGTCATTCAAGGCCAAGGTCAGTACTGGACGCCCGTCGACGGCGTAGACATCGTGGATACACCCTTTTGCGCGGCGCAGGAAGCGTCCCACGGTCTCCGCGGTCCCAAACTGTGTCTCGTAGAGGATGGTGCCGGGTTGGAATGGCATCCTTCGCCGTGCCGCAAGCGCGAAAGTGAATATTCCCGACGTAGAAGCTTCCACACAGGCATGCACTACGTAGTGCAGACATAACCAGAGCGGGAAGCTATATATGGCTTGAATCCGCATGTGCTTCCCTCTCGCACAAGACTGGACGTTGCAGCTGGCAGGATGCGAAGGATAGCCTGTGTAGCCGAGAAATAAATCCCCAAATGCGGCTCGCAGCATTGGCGGGATCTGTAGCGACATGGCAGCCCTCGCGGGCAGATGACACCTACACTCACAGCCTTGTTCACAGCGAGATCCTGGGAGCCGTAGGGAGAAGAAGACGACAGAGCCGATATTGTTGTGAGTAGGAGCGGGAGCGGGCGGGCGCCCAGTCTGTCTCCTCGCCATTGAAACGTTGCTTAGGGTAGCAAGCTCATTCAAAATAGCCATCTGAACTGCCTGCGTGGCTTTGAATTGTCTGGTTTGCTCTGCTTGGATTCGGCTGGTAATAGCCTGGGAACCGGTATGTATGGAGTTATGGATGGTCGAGAGCTGATTATTGACTTCTTGCTTGTGGCTGGCAGCTTCGACTCTCTGTATGGACACGGCATCTTGTATAGCCTGCATATCCGAGTTGATCATGCTCTGTTGGTGATTCATGCTATTGCGAATAGTAGTAAGTTCGCTACTAGTCGCCTGAAAGTTGCTATGGGCGGTTTGGACAGCAACTTGAGCTGATGCTCGGGCCTGCTCCATGCCTACCCGAACATCATGAAGCTCGAGCTTAATGCGACTCTCCAATGAACTACACTCTTTGAGTAAGTGGACTGGCCGCTAGAATCTACGTTATGCCTATACTTACGGATTGTGGGCAACTATCAACTCATTAATCCTCTCGCGCACCGTTTTAAGTTTGTCCTTCAACTTGATGGCGCGCTTTTTCTTCCGGAGCCATCGGAAACCCTCGGTTGATGGGTTCCCCGTGCTTAGCACTGCAGCAAGAGATTCCAGGTCTGCAAGTATCGGTCGAGCATTGTTAAGCTGGTCGTCAACAGCAGCAAGAAAGGCTGCATCACGTTGCGGGTCGCGGAGACTTTCCACGGCCTGCCGCGATTCGTTGAACCTCTCCAGGATAACACTGATCTCCGTGACCTCGTTAGACAGAGCCAGGATTAAATTGGGAGCATCTTTGTACTCCAGAACAAGGTTACGCAGTTTCGATGCCGTCCTAACAGCTACATCGGACAGGCCCGCCGCCCCCGCAAGTATTGAGAATGGGTCAGCCATCGCGGTCGCGAACTATTGTTCCTTCAAGAATTGGCCAAGCAGTATTTAGCCATGACTATGACAGAGAGCTAATAAAAGGAGTGTTGTCCACACAGCTCACGTGCCAGGTTGTTTGCACAAGGCAGTCTGAACCCAGGCAGTTCCAACAAGGCAAATCAATAGGGCGCATTTTGCCAGGGAAGCTCAATGTGTTGGCCATTCATTGGCTTCATCGAAGTGGTGAGGTTGCATCAAAGGTGCAGCGTTAGCGGCTGTGCAGGTGTCGAAGTCGCGTTTTGCAGCGTTGCGGTCTTGCAGGCTTGTCTTCTTATAGGCCGCAGCCACATGCCGAAGTCCCCCGGTGTGCTGATTTAAGGCGCCGTCTTTCTGGGGTACCCTACCATTTCTGCTACTTTTTGTTAGGTAGGGCGAGCGATTATGTGATCCAATCAACGAACGAATTTGAGTTGGATAGGATATAAGGCAGACTTTGATACTAGCAGGCCGTTTTTCCATTCTACTTTCGATGATACCGAAGGTCCGAACTGCTGATCGCTCATCATCGCGCTATTGAACAAAGCAATGGGTGGCTTTATCAATACTACCAGCGCCAACCTCACTTGTCGGGCATCCTTTTCTGTACCTTTCTTGAGCAAAGGTTGGAGTGTTGTACTTCCCACTGAGCGCTGTCAGATAAGCGCGGCGGCCCTAACAATCACATGCCAAACATATAGAACTAGAGGTACTGCGAGGCTTCAGAGTATGGCAAGGGGGCATGTTCGGATAAGCACAAATTTCTATTGAAGTAGTCATAATAGTAACTGGGAGAACGGGTATCGAATTCAAACTCCATCTCGCCATGGCCCCAATAGGAACAAGCATCAGAGAAGAGCAGCATTGCGCCCTATATCCCGACTGATATACTTGTCGTGTTCAAGATAGGGTTTAGAGACCATTCGTCGCAGACTCTATTCAGCAGACAGGTCGGCGATACCATTTGCGCGGGTGCCTACGCCTTCGGTTCGATTCTTACCCTTGTATCGCTTCCTGCGCGTCTCGGCAGGCAATATGAAGCCAGCCAGAGGTCTGTAACGGGGTCGCAATATGCAGCGGAGGCTCGGTGAGTACGGCCCCGTCGCGCATGACCCGTTCTATTCTATCTAACTGTGGCAGGTCATCTTGCTGGACCACGTCCGCATACCTCGGCGTTTTGCACCCGATGAATGCAGGCTGGATACATGCGTCTCTGCATTTGGTCTGCTTCGAAGCCAGCACCACGTACATGTCAGAGAAAGGATCTTCACTGAACAAGTCCGTATTAGTGGTGCTGTAGGTACGGCCCTTTGGGTGGCGGAGCATTTGTCCGTACAAGACTGATTGTGAGTCACCATTTCTATATCGAAACTAACCCCTATAGTTTATTTGTCGCCACGCTGCGTGCTACATTTTTCTCGTGCTGATATTAACTGCCCTGGTATAGATGCATGAGAGTAAAGACACGCCCGTATAAGTATGGTAATTTAACACTAAGTTTCACATGAGTTCTTTCTGAATGCCGATGAGGGATCCCATTTATGATTCTGTCGACAGTAGGGAAACTATCGGGGTATTGATGTGCCGGCATTGTTAGCTCCCGGATGGGATTACAGCGGAGGGCGACTGCTCTACTTAATATTGGGAACAGGTTAAACCGCATCCTCTTATGTAAATCTCAATGGGAACTAGGATCACATCGTCACGTGGAATAGAAATGACTAAACCTAAAGCGCTGCTGTTAGGAAAAATCGAGTTGTAAGTGATGCAACGCTTCTCATACTCAATTTTAAGAAAAGGGTAGCATACTGAACCTTCAATAGCGCCCAGGCATCGTGGGAAGCTCTTTCAGACCTCGCCGAGCTCGTCACACCTGAAGCTAAGAACAGACGAGAGTTCATCGAAGAGTGCAAGAGCGGCAAACTCGATGGGGTTCTCGCAATATGCGACAGGGCCCCCTCGAGTATTGCTGTTACGGGGAAATTTGATGAGGAATTGATTAATGCTTTGCCGCAAAGCGTCAAATTTCTGTGTCATAACGGTCAGGGTTGAGATTTCTGAAATATGATATTGGAGATTTGAAACCGACGCTGACAGATTTATCGCATCTCAAGGCGCCGGTTACGATAATATCGACACGGCCGCTTGCACTGCACGATCAATTTTAGTATCGAACTGCCCAGAAGTGGTCGACGACGCGACAGCCGACACTGCCGTTTTTCTCATCCTGGCTGCTCTCCGCGGGTTTAATAATGGGATAATGGCCATACGAAACGGAACATGGACGGGTCATGTTCCGCCGCCCCCATTAGGACACGACCCTCAAGGGAAGGTGCTTGGGATCCTTGGGATGGGCGGTATAGGTAGAAATATGAAGAAGAAGGTAGAGGTGCTCGGCATGCGCTGTATTTACCATAACCGGACGCAGCTCAGTCCGCAACTAGAGGACGGTGCTGAATACGTCAGCTTTGACGAACTCCTTGCTAGGAGCGATGTTCTGAGCTTGAATCTACCCCTAAACGTGAGCCCCCTAATTCTCTACATTATAAGTCATGAAAAACTCGTTTGAGATAATCTGAACATTGAATAAAATAGGCAAAAACGAGGAACATCATATCCAAGAACGAGTTCGCGAAAATGAAAAAAGGGATCGTCATAGTGAATACCGCTCGAGGGGGCGTGCTAGACGAACAGGCTCTAGTGGAGGCTCTATACGACGGCCAAGTACGATCAGCCGGGCTGGACGTGTACCAGAATGAGCCCAATATTCATCCTGGCCTCCTTTCAAATCCCCACGTCTGTCTACTTCCGCATATGGGGACTTCTACTGTTGAGGTAAACAATCAATGATCTGTTCTCTTCCCTTCTTTTGAATTCTAATCTGTTTAAGTAGACAAAGACTAAAATGGAAGAATGGAACATTCGGAATGTGCAGGCAGCGTTAGAGGTGGGACGTTTGAATAACGTAGTACCGGAGCAAGCGCATCTATGGTAAGAGCTTGCCATATTTAAGACGAGGGAAAAATACGACGAGGCTCTAATACAGCTATACATATACCTAAGTCACAATAGCACCCCACAACCAGATCCTCCTGAACCTGGTGTACTGCCATGGAAGAATCTCGAGACATATCGATGCTGTATATACGAAATGTACAATTGAACAGTATTTATTTCATATTTTGAGGTTAAGAAGTGAGAGAAAATGGGTGTATCTAAAGCCAGTCATCGACCATACCAAAACTAAAGCCAAAACTACCACCACGACCTAGATCAAACTCCCCTGAATCGAGCAGAGGCGTCTCGAGGAAATCTAGTGGGTTCGCGAAAGCTTGGGTAGATGTATTTCCCGCCAGTTTGCCCAACCTTTTTTGTAACCCATACGCAGTCCGTCTCGTATCGTTGAATATTTCTATACCAGTGGGGCCACCGGGGTTATTCTTCGTATCTAGAATTAGCTGGACGATGTCCAGGTAGCGTTGCGCGCAGGGCCAGTGCCTTCCCATTTGCCGCAGAGTCCACATCATCGGCTCAAGATCAGTGGGGAGTGTCGCGTAGGTTGTTTCGTACCCGCTTGTCCATAGGATGATGAGACTCCTTATCGCGACCCAGACCACGAATGCGAACATGGGGTCGAGCCGCTCGAGCTCGTCCGGCTGTATTGATGCGGCGAGAGATGCCACGTTCCTCACACATTGCCGGCAACGAGTCCGCCCTGATGCTGACGGTTTCAAGTACGGAGAACTAGTTGAGGGAAAGGCGGCAACTGTGTACATGCGAATGTTGTTTCTGTTAAGAGTTTAGTGAATCGATAGCGGAAGCACGATTATTGTGCTGAAATACGGCCTACTCACAGATGAAATGTAGCATGAAGCATGACCCATACTGGATCAAACGAGGCTGGAGGATCTCTAACGTCTCTTGGTAGGTTTTCAAACCAACTGGACAGGGCTGTTTCCAGCCGCCGAAAATTGCTCTGCCACTCCTGACAATGTGCAGGGAGTGACAAGTTGACTGGTTTGACGAGGAGCTGGTTCGTGCGATCGAGGAACACCATCACATCGATGTAGTACTGCCACAAGAGGTTACTCGATGGTTGTTGCACGATCGGTGGTCTCAGCTGCGGCATGGCTTCGAACCACTTCGGCACAACAGATAGTCCCCATTCATCCTCCCCGGCCGGGTAAGGTAAATGGATATCGTTGACGCTAATAGTTCCCAATTGACCGCGAGAGACACTCGAGAGCTGATCTTGGCGGTATATCAACCAGAAGAGCCGTCGCTTCTCCTCTGCTTCGACGATAGACGAGTCCAGATCATCGTCGGGGTCTTCGTTCCGTACCAAGGGCGTGTCTACTTCAATATCAGCAAAGGAGTGGCTTTTCGCAAGTCCTAGATCTCGGACGGCCGTGTGAAGCACCGCCATTATTTTCCCAGACCTAGGCGTTGGGCCATGGCCAATTGCGTCAATCGTTAAGAGTGCGAGCGCTTGTGTCGAGATCAAAGAACAAGCATCGATGGTCTCGAGAAGTATCTTATCTCTTGAGTGCTGAATGTAGCTCTCGCGTAGTTCCGCGGACGGATTTGGGTGCTTCCAATAGCGAAAAGCGACCACTACGATTCCATGCAGAAGAACCTGGCGGTCGGCGGACTGCATGTTGGCCGTGAAGTGCGGTCTGTAGAAAACGGGGGCCCACGGGTAGACCTTCTCGAAAAACAGGTTGACGAGCTGTTCCATGATCGCCTCAGGTGGCAGTTCATTCTTAGGAACATCATCGTCAGGAGAGCGGGCTGGTTGTACCGTTGGCGACGCTGAAGTATAAGGGGCTAGATCGAGCATCTGCTGTTGTGTCTCCTGCCATTGCCGGGGAGTCTCTCCTAATACTGTTTCGGCAACATTCTGTTGTGGCTGTGATACATTCTTTACTCCTTGAACTTGCCCTAGTACATTTTGTAGAGTCTGATTGATTTTCTCGATATTCTCCTCAAGACTGCTCAGACGTTGCTCGACCGCCTTCCCATAGCCTGGCCTCAGTCCCGGATGTCCTCTCTGTTTATAGATACAGGAGATTCCTTCCTAGATATTAGAAACTTACGCATAGCCGCTGGGCAAAAGGGGCTTAGCACCTTTGACTTGGCATGATCCGCATTTCGGACGAGCGCTGTCGCATTTGGATTTCTTGATCTGGCATGCTTCGCAACTGCCGGCGTAATGAGTGTGAGCATCTATAGAAGACTCAGGCAGCTCTAAATTGAGCGACGTACGCTTTCGAAAGAATCTTGCGTCTCTTTGAAGGCAGGCCTTCTATTGCATCTTCAAGATATACATCCTCTACACCGCTAGCCATGATGATATCAAGTGTATATGAAAGCTATGAAACGAAAGCATCACTGATGCAGCGGGTGGGCGTCGATAGGCGTGAAGGAGGGTCACGGGATTCTTGGCTGTACCCCGGATTTACATTGCGGCGAACACACTAGATACCGGTAGATGAATTAGAAGATTTGTGCGGGAATGCCCGTGGGGTTAGGTTGCGGGGATCGTCAAACCCATCATGACTTCACTTGGAATAGCCAATAGAATAAAAGAGGAATAGAGAGGTACGTTTCTCAAGAGTCTAAGCTTCTACCCTCTTTATCTCCCATAGCTGAACGCAGCGAATAGCACAAGGAAAACAGGTCAAAGAATGACCCTTTGCTTTGCTTGCTTGATTTGGTACAGAATCTCGACCTGTCTGACTGATTTAGCAGGTTTTTGTATAAGACTTGTGCTGGATACTTGGCCAAATACGACAAACAAACCCAATAACTATTTAGCAGCTATTCAACTGCTTTTCGAGTACTCCTACTCTAACCGCTTGGGCTACGAAGGTTTACATCAGACAAAGGTGTAGAAGGGTTTATAGATACTCAGAAAAGTGTACAGTTGTATACGCCGCCCGCGATCGCGGCCACCGGGGGTTACGCAAATAGGTGTGGAGGTAGACTAGCTCCGTAGGAGTGGATAGGGGCAAGAGGGGTAGGGGTCGATAGGGGTCGAAGGGGTCGAAAGGTCAGATCCTTCCACCAGTTGCTGCACCAGCTCTCATTACCAAGAATACGAGTGTTGTTTGCGACTAATGAACAAATCATTACTCGAAGAATCATATCTGGTTTGTGTCTTGTTTTGCTTAGGGCAAATGACTGACTGTTGAACCAGGTATTACTTTGCTAGTGCGACTCGCTGGCGGAACGTCCTCCAAAGATACGGTCGAGTGGTTTTATTCCCCAACAAGTTAGCGCTAGGCGTAGGTCTCAGCGATACCTAAGGAGGCCTAGGAACAACGCCTAGGCACCCAGTAGGCTTTCTTCTCTACCCCTTTTAGCTTTGGCCTCTGAAAAAGTGAACACTTTGGGCATGAAACGGAGGATGGTCTTGAGTCCTGGCCAAAACCTACCTAGGTACTTAGCCAGCCTGATAGAGGTACGCGTTGGATAGGCCGTTTAGCGCTCATGCTCCCCTAATATATGCGCTCAAACCCTGCTGACCTGTTCAGTGAACAAAATAAAAACCAATACAGCGACCCTTCAATGTCTAGCAATCTTACACCAGGATGGAGAGATTCATATATAGAAACTATGTCGATCAAGATATACGATTTAGTTAAAAAATACATTGATCGAATCACATATTCATTGCCCTGACTAGTACGCCATCACCCCTGCCAGCTTCAACAGACGGTCGGAATGTTCGGCCTTCTCTAGAGGCTCGTCTCTATTACGGGGGTCAAGGGTCCCACCAGGTAAATAAGCATGCAGGTCTCTCAGCTTGATATTATCATGTGGCCAATGAGTAGTGGCTCCATTGACCTTAAACACACGCTCTTTCTCTTCAATCGCGTCTTTGGAAGCCAGCTTCGCAGGAGCATACGCAGCATAGATGACGGTTCGGGGGACTGTGCTCCTCTCTGTCGGCTCGCCACCCCAGTGAATCGTCCGAGAATCCCATAGAATCAGGTCGCCAGGTTCCGCAAGCACCTTCATCGGGCTTGAACCTTGACTCTTGAAAAATTCCATATCCTTCTCATTGAAGTATCGGTTGTCGCGCCATTCCCAATCTGATGGATCTGTCTTCTCGTCGAAAAACCGCTCGACTAGCTTATGCGATCTCGGTATAACGACGAGCGAGCCGTCTTCGGGACCAGCATGGCTGAGGTTAATGATGCCTTGAATACAGTGTAGCCCACGCTTTCTAGGCGCTTGGTCGATGTGCGGCCACGGCGTGCGAGCTGGTTTGAGGTTGGGGAGTGTGACGTTGAGCGAGTCGAAGGAGACGAGAAGCTCGTTGGTACCCCATACTTTCTCAAAGGCGTCCAAGATGCCGGGTTCCATGCGAGCTTCCCACATGAAGCGCTCATGGACTACAGCATAGTGCTCATACGTATTCCTATCCGTCTGAATCGGAAGCTTGTCTGCATTATAAGTAGACGGGTCATTCGGATCGAGGTCCGGATCAAATGTGTTGAGCCATTCAAAGGCTTTCTGTTGATAGTACTGAGCTCTCTCAGGAGGAATAGCACCTTTCACAACCACATAGCCCTGAGCTTCTAGATCATCCCGCCAGTCTCCGTATCCCGTGGGAAGTCTATGATGGTTAATAGGTGAAATTCTGACTAAAGAGAGAACAGCACTCACTTGAACGGGCTTTGGATCTTCACGGCTGCAGGAGAGGTAGCAGTTTTGGTTGCCATGGTGAGGATCAAAGACTTTTTTCAAGCGTGATAAGACCGCGGCTTGACTCATTCGGGCTTCTCATCTTCCAAACTAATCCGAGTTAATATAAGTCCCACTAAGACAGCCTTCCCATTGACCTAGTCGCCACCATGCTCATCTCACGTCCAGGCCCGGAAGACCATTATGCCGGGGTGGTTTTCTTTCATATATATTTGCGGAGCGTTTTTGTCCCGCCGCTGGCTAGCTGATGCGGGACACTTCTCGCTCGACACTCTCCACGCATTTTTACCCCGGCATTAGTATCTGTGATGCGGAGTACCTGCCGTCTATTCTGCTCCCACCGGCGACTTCAAGGGCTTCCGCGTTGTATGTACGCCAGAATCGGACATCTATTTCCGAAACCCGATAGGAGGCCGACAAGTCAAGGTGAAAAGCTGAGAAGTTGTAAGATGTCTAAGTAATGCGTCAGCTCTGTTCACTTCTTAGGGGGAATATCAAA
The DNA here is from genome assembly GCA_022578765.1 of Xylaria sp. FL0933. Taxonomy (NCBI): domain Eukaryota; kingdom Fungi; phylum Ascomycota; class Sordariomycetes; order Xylariales; family Xylariaceae; genus Xylaria; species Xylaria sp. FL0933. The sequence goes on along the minus strand of MU389764.1, from coordinate 66,718 downwards.
TTCTAGTTTTGAAACAAATATTTTACTTCTGTTTTACACCTGACCACGTCATCCTCCCATTATTAAACCGAAAGTCCACAATGCGTATTCTCATCACAGGTGGTGCTGGCTTCATTGGGCAGATCGTGTCCAAGGAGTTGCTGGCCGACGACTCAAATGAGCTCATATTGGTCGACGTCATTGAGCCAACCGTGCCGCCAGGAAGCAAGCATCCTCAAAATGCCAAGATGATTAAGGCAGACCTGGTAGATTCAGCGGCTAGTGTAGTGGACAAGGGTCTGGATGCTGCCATCCTCTTCCACGGGGTCATGTCGTCTGGTGCAGAAGCCAATTTTAAGTTGGGATACCGAGTTAATGTCGACGCCACACGCTCTCTTCTCAATGCTCTTGCGACTATATGCCCGGGGATTCGCGTCCTTTATGCGTCAAGCGAGGCCGTGTACGGTAGCCCGGTACCGAAGAAGGGAGTGACAGAGGCGGACATACCCACCCCCGAGCTATCGTACGGCTGCCAGAAGATCATATGTGAGACCTTTATCAACGACTATACGCGTCGGGGCCTAATCAACGGATTATCATTGCGGTTTCCCACAATATCTATTCGTCCTGGCAAGCCTAGCGCTGCCGTCACCTCTTTTCTGTCAGGCATTATCCGAGAACCCCTAAATGGGGAAGTGTGCGCTCTTCCATTGAAAGATCGCGCCTGGCGCCATTGGATGTGCTCGCCAAAGACATTAGTCTATAATATCCTGGTGGCCCTAAAACTCCCTCGGGATGCTCTCGCGCCGCATCGGAGAGCAGTCAATATGCCTGGTTTCGCGGTGACTGTACAGGATATGCTGGATGCGCTGGAACATTTTGGGGGCAAAGATAAGTTGACACTTGTGCATGAGGAGGAAGTACCCGAGTTGCGGACTGTGTTGTATTCTTGGGCGGATGACTTCGATAACAGGCTCGGCCTATCGCTTGGAATGAAACAAGACACCTCTTTCATGAATTCAGTACGTGACTATATAGAAACACTAGCTGAAAGCAGATGATTGAACTCATCAATCTAAGATACGTTGAAATACTCATTATATCTTATAGACAGTGTCAGATGAACTAGTAAATACTCGCTATCAAGGTTCAAAACGTCCTCACCAACGCTTCCTCTCCTATCACGCAGCCTTCCCAGTCGACATAATCCAATCCATATTCTGCTCTATGACCTCCTGCATAGCCTTTGTTTGTGCCTCTATCACAGTAGTCAATGGCACCTTGCCAGTCAGCTCCGCCCCAACTCTCGTATAAGCGGCGTTGACGGGGCCGTTGATATTGACCTTTGACATGCCCGCAGCGATACACTTCCGCAGAAGTTCTTCCTGGAAGTAATCCTCGTGTGCGCCATGCAGCACGAGTCGCACTTTATCCCCGATTGCAGCGTGAATGCGCTCCAATCTCGGGAAGTCCAGTTGCGGACCCTTGGGTCCGTATGCGCCGTGGACATTGCCAAAGGCTGGTGCAAGCCAGTCAATACCCAAGGCTACAAACTCCGCCGCTTGTTCAGGAGTCGTCAGTATCTCTTCCATTCCCTCCGTATCTGCAATCCCGTCTTCGACACCGTTTATGCGCCCTGGCTCACATTCCGTGATGATACCCTGCGAATTGCAGAGTTCCACGAGCTCCTTACTCAACTTCATGTTCTCTTCCTTATCGTAGTGACTCATATCCACCATGATTCCATCGTAACCACCTAGTTCCACTGATCTTCTTATGATCTATAATCATTTTAATTAGACATTATCTCCGTCTTCATCTTCATCTTCTTCTCCTCTTTAGACAAGGAGAAACTATTCACGAACGTCACTTACGTCTGGGTTCTGTGCATGGTCCATATGAACCCCTATTGGGACACTAGCTCTATCCGCAGCTTCTTGAGCAGCGTGCAACAAGAGACCGTCGGCATACTCGATCGACCAAGGGAAGAGCTGGATGAGAGCTGGTGACTTCTTTGCTTCAGCGGCACGCACTGTTGCTATGATGCCTTCGAGGTTATAGCAGCAGACACCGGCGATCATATATTTTCCAGCATATGCAGCGTCGACGATTGCCTTCGCTCGATTGGTCCTTAGCTTCTGAGTAATTCCATTGGTGATAGTCATGTTTAAAGCGTGTTGCGTCACTGACGTCGTTCCTAGATTTTAAGAAAACTGTGCATAATACAGGTGAAAATTGGACCGTGAAAGGTATAACACAACGATTCTAGTTACGGTTGAGCGATAAGAGGACCAGCTATGTGTTACTCCAACTCAAAGCCTTGATATGTAGCTAGCTCGGGTTAGTGTTGCCCCTGACCACTAACAGACTCCCATCCAAACTCGCCTACAAAAAACCTACCAGAAAGTCAGCATAACGATCAAACAGGAGTAAAGAAACCAATCCTGCATTTTAACGGACTAAACAAACTTTCTATGCATATTTTATCATACATTGTTTACTACTAAAATCAACCCTTTTCCAATCAAGCACGTCTTATGCTCCTCCAACGCGGGGTAGCTTATGCAGCCACATGCTTCTGGAATTGTATATACTCAAGAAGAATCTTTTGGGTAGAGTTTCGATCTTCGCGTCCCCAGTCATCGGCCGGCGGGACATCATTGCGGGTGGGTTACCGCCTTCTTGTCTCCAAATAATATCTTTCCATCTGCTGGCCGCAGCCGGGGTGTCTTTAGACCGTCGCGGTTTGCCGAGCTGAGCGCTGCCCACCCCCAGATTTCCCCAACATTTCCCCAAATGACCAAAGCGTTCTCCGCAGATTGGCGATACTGATTTGGGGAAGATCGCCTCACATCTTGTCATGAAGTAAGAATTGGTATATTTACTTTCCTGCAAATAAGCTATGTTCCCTGTGTGATACTCTGATTTTAGCCTAAAGTGTGCCGTATGTACTGTGTTTACTGGGCGTAGTGGCTCATGTATCTAATAATGTTAGAACTGAAATTACTTAGATCCTTTCGAGAGTCGTCTGGTATCAAAGAACATGTGGCTGGAATTTGTACCCTTCTCTTTACTTATTCTCGCCAGAGCCCTAGTAGCTTTATGAGATCAGGCTCACCTCCGCGCATCCGTCTTGTTCACTGTCCCTCCGTTGTACATGATATTTATCGTTTGCGAAAGTATTCAAAGCTAGACTAAATACACATCGAATTGTTACTTTTTCGAAGGAGTCACTACGGCGTCAAAATCACAACATCATGGGTCCTAGTTCTTACAACCTGGGCATTGGTCTCTCCGCTTCGCTTGGCACCTATCTATATGCAAGCCTTTCTTGTCCACTTCAAATCGCAGCTTCTAACTAGATTTGAGTTTAGGGCTTCGACACGGGTATCATAACGACAAGTCAGTATGCGTGGTCTCATCTAGTCTACCCGGAAACCTGATTTTAAGCTCTAGCAATCGCCCACCAAAGTTGGATCGATTACATGCACCATCCGTCAGCAGCCATCACGGGCACGGTAATCCAAGACCTTTTCGTCTATACAATGTATTCCCCTCTGGGCTAATGACACGTAGGTTGTAGCCGCGTATATCGCAGGAGAAGCAGTCGGTGCTCTGCTGCAGATTCTGATTGCAGATAAGCTTGGAAGAACCCGATTCATGCAGTTTGCTTGTGTCCTTGTTACCATCGGTGCCATCATCCAAACCGCGTCGATGAATATTGGAATGATGCTTGCTGGTCGCGTAATTTCAGGTGTGGCAGTTGGGTATGTGTCGTTCCACTGCTATATAATCACATTTATCCCAACTCAGCGCACCGGCTAATAATTCATGACTACAGAGCGTTGAGTGCTACTGTTCCCATCTACCTTTCTGAAATCAGTGCCCCAAAGACCCGCGGCCTAATAGGCGGCCTTTCTGGGGTCGGGCTGTCTGCTGGAACATTGACGGCCAACTGGGTCGGGTTTGCAGGTAGTTATGCGCCGTATGGCGAGTCTCAATGGCGTCTACCGCTCGGACTCCAAGTTCCCTGGGGTATCATCCTCTTTGTTTGTTTGGCTACGTACATGCCAAAGAGCCCTCGTGAGCTCATTCAGAAGGGCAACACAGCGGAAGCGCGTATAGAGTTTGCAAAGATTAGAAACGATATACCACCACACGAGGCCCACGAAGAGTTTGTTCTCATGAAAGCGCAGATTGAGTATGAGAAAACTCGAGCACTTTCGGGGTATCGTGAGATCTTCCACATCTACCGTCATCGAGTACTAGTGTAAGTACATATGTAGCATATGTCAGAGGTCAAGACACTTACGAAGATTCAGGTGTATCGCAGTCCAGGTTTTAACCTCTGTGACAGGTGTCAACGTCATACAGGTGAGTTCATTTCCAAGAGGCGATAAACAGAGTCACAGTCCTGATAACAATTATTCAGTATTATCAGAGTGAGTGGATGAAACACTTGTTCAGATGATCTAGGTATGTTATTAACTGAGAACAGCAAACTTATATAAATCGCTCGGCATAGGTCCTAAGATGATCCTCGCGCTGGCTGCGATTTGGGGGACCACTGCGTTTATTTCTAATATAATTGCTGTTCTTATCCTGCCGGATAGATGGGGCCGACGGAAGTGTGTAATAGTCAATAATTCTACGTTGCAAGTAGGTCGAGCAGCTAACTTCGACGCAGAATGCTCCTCGCTGGACTCATTTCTGTAATTCTCACCGAGATATATTCTGCTGTCCTGCAGAGAGAGTTTCAGCACACGGACAATCGCGTGGGCAAAGGCTTTGCTATACTAGGGATTTACGTCTTTGCCGTGTGTTATTGTGCGTCACGAGTTCCCTTCTGTGTCGTATCTTGGGACTAACCATATTTTTCTTAGACGGGTTAATAAACTCTGTTACATGGTTATATGGTTCCGAAATCGTACCCTTCTTCATCCGCAGCAAAATGGTCGGTCTATCGGCAGTCGCCCATTACACAGTCAACGTAGCATGTATGACGCGGATACCCAGCTTTCAGACTGCACGCTAACACTAGGTTGTTAAGTCACCGAGGCAGGACCAACGGCCTTTGCGAACATTGGCGAGAACTACTACTACGTTTTCGTTGCCATCTGCACGATATATCTCGTCTTGGTCTACCTCTACTTCCCGTAAGCTGCTCCTAAGTGTTTTTCTTTTTATTACTTTTGGCAATCAACGTTTCCGTAAGTCCTGACTGCCCTCAGCGAGACTAAGCAACGAAGCCTTGAGGAGATTGCGGCTGCTTTTGGCGATCGGGTTATGGAGGTTAACGAACACGACATCGCGGTGGAAGGAGAAGTGTTTGACGCAAAAGCTGCTGTTTCACATGTGGAAGAAGACCATTAGGAGATCGAGGATACTTCATATTTTTCACTGTCTTGTCACCATATAATAGGAGGTTGGGTTTCGAACGCACGGGTGAATGTAGTCCTCAAAGATAGCGCTATCTGTTCATACGCCTTCATCCTCGCATACTAAGTGAATATGGATAGAAACAAGATGACGTGGCAACCCTATCCGAGCGTTGTACATTGTTATTGATGTGCCGTCAAATCAAGATCTATTCACAGTAAACAATACGACAACACATCAACGACTGTGGGAATGTAAGGGCTTACACAAGGTTGCCTCGTGGACTGCTGGTGATTGGAATTTAGATTTCTCGTACCCAACATGGAACGCTACTGATTACCGTCGGCTAGTAAAACTTGTAAGTCACGGGCTTCGCACAGGACTACTTGATATAAATATTGGTGAGTTTGAAATATCCTTATGTTCTTGTATTATAAACCTAAAGCTATGGAGGTTTTTATTCCGCAACAGGTTAGCGTAGCGCGTAGGGCACTTGGCAGAGCCCCTATATAAGGGGCTTTGCCACGCGCCCTACGCGCCTGGGTTTTTCCTCCGTCACCTCACTTTTTCCACCCACGAAGGTGGTTTTTTGGTGGTGGTCGGGAGGTTTTTTTAGCCAGCCTACCCAGGGAGGCCTAGGTACGACACCTAGTTACCTGGTAGGCTTTCTTTTCTTCCCCCCTTAAAAAATAAACAATATTTGGGCATGAGTTTGGGTGGCTCTGAGTCCTGGCCAACACCTAGCCGGCCTGACAGAGGCACACCAAGCCCACGGCTGGTGGCTGGCCTCGACTAGGCGTAGGCGTTAGCTAGGCCTCATAGTGCTCATGCTCCCCCAATATACGCGTTCAAAACCCTGCTTACCTGTTGTGCTGAATAAATGGACAAACGAACATGTAGTCTTTGTATTCACCTGCTATAACATTATGTAGAAGCTTTCGGCAATGCGTAAGAAAGTAGTTTAATTGTCACAAACTATTGGTGAATAGCGAGGATTAAAGAACTGGGGTTGAATTAGCATGCATGCCCGCTGTTGGTGGTTGTGACATTGGTACCGACCAAATCACAAGCTGCAGCGTCACATCCGGGGGCAATCATGGAGCCGCATGGAGTATGGATGAGGATTGGCGCTCTCCCAGAGTAGCATTTCAGCTGTACAATAAACGCTAGAGCACCGGGTACGAGAACAATAACACCGACATTCATATCATAAGATAGATCTACATGTACCCTAGGTGGGGACTTTCTCGAAGAAGAGGCAAATGCAACCTTCCAGCTGTTACCATTTCCCCGAACTACCATACTGACCGAAGAGTTTCTCGAAGCACACTTCAAGTGATTGGTTACGAGGTAGCAGCGCATCAAATCGGGGCAGTGTCTAACGTCGTTTGTGTGACCAGAAACTTGCAATCTGAGATCGGTGCCAGGGTTGATCTTTCAGGGGCTACGAGTGCTAGGGTCCAATCTGTCGTCGAGGAGGCTGCTCCAGAGTGAATATCTACTGGAATTCCTCTAGTGCAAAGTCCAAGTTCTTGTCCAGGCATGCTAGAGTTGCTTACCCATGCAAGCACCTCTCTACGTTTCTCTTCTCTTCCCACTCTCGAGCTCATATATCATTAGCAAAGGCCACGATGAGTCCACCCCTTACTAAAAATGCGAACGAGAATTATATAGTCTCCGTGGTCTCAATCACCCTCACTTCGGTATTTGTTTTTATACGGCTTGCGCTCAAGCTTTATCGCCGTCAGCTACCGCAGGGTCCTGATTGCATGTGTTTAATTGCTACTGGAATATTCATTTCCTATGCTTCATTAATTTTAAACTGTAAGATTCTTCTACTTTATCCATTTCCTAACTCTCCTGGCTTGCAATCCTAATTCTGCTGGGAATTGTCAAACTGATCAACGAATTCGCACCTACATCATGGGGATAATTAAGCAGGAGAACTTGGATTTCATGTGTCATTAGGAGCACACAATGCTCACTAGCTGTAATAGTCATCTTTAACGTTTCTCAATATCGTGCCTTGGACCCTGATCCTAGGCTTGGACTAGACGAAGCAACACACCTTGCAAAGGTACGGAATTCCAAAAGTAAGGAGCACAGGAAGCAAACATTGCTGACCATATGATAGTTGGTTTATACCAATGAAATCTTATTTGGCTTTGGAATCACCGCCATCAAACTTAGTATACTCTGGTTCTATCACAACCTCTTCTCTGTGGACCGGACATTGCTCCGCATCATCCAAGCTACCGTCGCAGTGTGTATCCTGTGGTTTATCGTCGCTACTTCAGTCGTCGCCTTCCAATGCACGCCAGTCCAGGCGTTCTGGGAGCAATTCGACTTGCCCCCGTATTGTCTCGAATATCCCCGGGTCTTACTAGGCTACGAGATATCGAATCTTCTTATTGATGTGGTCATTCTGTGTATTCCCACGGGTACAGTTATACGCCTGCAATTGCCGTGGCTGAAAAAGGTGCCTATTATTGGCATATTCTTGTTGGGAGCTGTGTAAGTCGCCGTTATTTTAGCTACGTACTCTTGCATGAATCCCTGACCGTTTTATAGTGTCTGCATTTTCAGTATCCTGAGGTTGAAAGCGATTTGGAATCCACCTGACATCTTCACAAGTTGTAAGTGAAGCCCTCTCCGAGGCTTTAGTAGAGTAATGGCTCACTAAGTACCCAGTCGATTTCGGTGGAACATACGTTTGGTCGACTTTACAACTAAGCGTGGCGATCATCACCAGCTGCCTACCTACCTTTGGACCACTGCTAGGGTTCTTTACAAGGCCCCTTCCGTATATTCGCAGTTGGTATGAGTCACTAAGATCGACTTCATCTGCCGCTCGTTCCAGTGCTAGGAATAAAGCGAAGGATGCTACTGACGGCGAACGCCCCTGGGCCAGGGTGAGGGATATTCGACCTGATGGGGCTTTACAAAGCTGGGCTTACAACGAGGAGCTGGACGGTCCACTGTACGTACTCCATCCTGTGCCATGAAGGACAGTATTAGGCAATAGAATTATCGACGGTGTCTAGATCATGTAATTCAATCCTTCTACTTTTTAACTCAGGGCCTACAAATAAAATGACTTATCGCACAATGATTGTAGGTCATTTAAGCCTTTTGTCTATATTCCTAAATCTCTTTTGCAGCATCTTGAAGCAATGCCTATTGCCCAGCGCCGTGCACGAACCAGTCATCTCACCTCTAAAGCTGTGTTATACCATAATAAAACTCTATCTTAAATTGGAGGATGCCAAGATATTCTAGATATTTGGAACGTCCGACCAGGTAGGACGGGACAGATTATTTGCGCGTATGTTGCCAAATAGCCGTGACCAGCCACCGTCGGATAGGGGTCGTGGGAGCAGCGAGGTTCATGTAACTTACAGGACATGATGCCGCTGACTGAGTTCAATCTATTAAATTATCACCACTTTATCGCGCATTCTTTCCAGCCGCATGCAGCAGTGTAGTATCATTGCCACCCCATGGTAGCAACAGTGAACGTAATGGGTTAAACCGTGTATTTTAAAACCCGAGTTCAGCTGCGCCTGCTGATTCATCTACTGCCTTTGAGGTTCTACGACGCAACATCGGAGTTGCTTGGCCGCTGGCTCTCCTGACACAAAGCGACTTGGCGAGATCGGCGCACACTTGGTGGCTGCGGTCCGACAAGTAAAGAGTCGGTTCCAATCCGAATTTCGCGCCATTATTCTTGCCCTTTGCCCCTTGCCCGCACTTTCCCCGCTGACTTAAACATTTCCCAGAGTAAGATTAACGTTTGGTAGCATGCTTATGACCGATAACTCAGTCATGCGCCTTATTAGCATGAAACTACGACATGGGCCACCATTAATATCTTGATAAACATGAAAAACGAAAATAAATATATGAGAAAGAGTGTCAGAAGTCCCATCAAACTAGCTATCATGTGACCCGCAAAAAGCTTCAAGCAATATCAAAGAGCTATTATGCTCACTTCAACGTCGTAGATCAAACCCAGAGAAATGCTACGATATATATACTAGCAGATAAAGAGAAAGCAGGACTATAGGTTCCAAGCGATCAGAGTCGCCACCTTTTTGACAGTTTTCCAAAGATAAATTTAAGGGAGTATTAGTGCACAATCTTGTTGTCGCCTGCCAGGTCAATCCCGCTTGATAATTCATAGAAACCTCACTGGAATGGGAATATGGACAGCTCGAATGAATTCGCCGAAGCCCTTGCCCAAGCCATCCAGGAGCCTGGAGCTACTCACCCCTCTGCCTAAGACACCGTACACCACGTAATGCACTGCGTATATCTCTGGCATCTCCACCCTCTCCACGGTGTACCAATCTCGCCAGTCTTTACCCATTAGCACGGAAATCCTATCTCGGGTCATATATGATCTGAACCATTCCCACTGCTCCGGGTTCTGTACAAAGAGTCCCAGGTTAACATTGCCGCCCTTGTCGCCGGAACGTCCGAGTGCTATATTTCCAAGTGGACAAGACTTGGTCGGCCCAAATTCGGTAAGTGCGACGGGATCTTTGGTATCATAGCTTTGCCGAGGTAGGACATCGTCCGTTAGTTTGGGCGCGCCTACAGTGATACGTAGCGGCGGATTCATTGAATCGGCGTCCAGGATATTGACAGCTTCTTCAAGCTCCAATTGGGGTATTATAGCGGGATAGTAGCCCAGAAAAGGCTTGGGAAATGCTGTTCGCATATCTAAGGAGCAGTGAAATCCTGTCTCATGTCAGCAAGATATGCCCGTATCGAAGAAGGTTGGAAGATGAACAGTCTTACCGGCAAAGTGCGCCATGCCATTGAATACCCACGCTTTTACTATTTGTCCGACATACGCCGCATCCTTGCCCTGTGCAAATACTCTCATATACGTAGTTGATGATAATTGGCTGTCTGGATTCTCCTTAGGCACACCTATGCGCTGGAAGTCGAGCACATCCAACTTCTCAAGGACGCCCCATTCTTTCAGTTTAGCCTTCATTTGGGCTTCCTGATAATCCCATTTCCAATCTGTAGCAAAGCCATTCGCGTTGAGTAACATCTCGCATTGGTATCCGCCTTTGTAAAAGACTGCTAGTTTCGTGGTAGCAGGGGGCGGATAACCTTTGATCCCGCTTACAGTGATCCGATTGGGCGCTTCCTCAATCACCTTGACACGTATGAGGTCTGCCTTGACGTCACTATTCAGATAGATGTTGCCTTGCAACTCATAGAGTAGTTGACACTTGACAGTATCTTCGGTTACCATGCCGTTCAAACACTCGTGTTTCGTTACGGTACACTGCCCACCGCCATCAATTTCAACAATAGGTAGGGCAAGGTTCATTAAAGAAGATACTGGGTACTTATACGATCCAGAAAAGTTGGCGCCAGTGATATACGTCGAGCATTCGATGAGATGCCCAGCGATTAGAGCCCCGGCCAGTTGGTCGTAATCCGTCTCGCTCCAGCCGTGCCACCACGCGGCCGCTCCGATGACGGGTGAGGCATCAGCTACACGCCCGCATATAATAATATCAGCTCCTTCGTCAAGTCCTCGCTTGATAGCACGATACCCTAGATATGCATTTGCACAGATGACTGGCATGCCTGTGGGATCGTCCAAGAAGGATGTTGAGGCTTCAGCAAGCTGCACGTCTGGGTTTTCGTGGTCTAAATGGCGATAAACTCCATTTTTAATATGTTTCCGAAGGCCGTCAACTTTATGCATCATATTATCCCCCTCGACGTAGGCAACTCTCAAGCTGAGGTCCTTCTCCTTGATCTAAGTCGGCGCTTGAAGCGTTAGCCTCTTGGACACACTCAACACCGGACAAGCAACGTACTAGGGCGTGAGTTTTCTCGGCAAGGCCACGGGGATTCAATCCTCCTCCGTTGATAATAATCTTGATACCCTTTTCATCTGCAAGCTGAATAGTCTGTTGTAAGCCATCCCATGCAGTTGGAATCCAGCCGGGATGGTCATTGTCCCTCATATCTGCGGCGACAGTTCCCAGGTTAACCTCTAAGAGAGGACGAGATCATTATTATCAATTTGAAAGGCATGGCGTTAGATTTCAAGCACTGAATAGGTTTACCTGCGAGATAGTCACCGGTTATAATGTCAACTGGGCCGTACTTGGCCTGGTTGAACATATGCACTCCAGGGTCACCTAAGCCACGTATTAACACGAAAAGAAACCCCCCTCAGAAAAGCCAAAGACACACATACCTGCCGCCCCGGAGCAGTTGGCGATCCGTATAGCCCTCTTTGAGTCGGACATGATAGAACCAGGAGATTCGCGCAACAGTTGCCGAGCGTCTTGTAGGTATTGACTGCGTCAATAATAGCACAAATAATCTCGGCGAGTATCCGGACGCTGATTATGTGTATTGCATTCACCAGCCTATTGGGCGTTACTCCTACAGAAGCATCATTATACCCCAGAGACACCGGTAACCATTATCCCGACCTTGTGCTGGTTACAGCCCGCCGCCCCAAGAACCTGGTCACTTGTGATACAAACGTCACTACTGAGTCAAGTCGGGCCGCCGACCCCACTGGACTAAGTCAGTAGCACATGACGTATCCACGTCTCGTCCCCAGGGCAATACGGCACGATTGGCCTACGGCCTCAGGGGGCGCCGGCCGGTCGACCCTGTGCCTCGGCTAACTCGTGCCTGCACCACGGTCCCCCGGTCATCCGCAACACTTCCAGGCTCCACATACCCCGCATCCCCGCACCCCCGCACCATAGGCCGAGATACCGGTAGTTAGCGCAGACGGCCCCTGTGCTCTCTGGTGTAATGCTAAATTGTAGTAAAATGGTAGGTATATGAGCGTTGCATTGAGCTTAACTACTTCTCAGGTGGGAGGAGAGACCTCATCTATATACACATGAATAGTATCTCATGCCCTATATTCGGTACAGTACATGAAGTGACTCCTTGACACAGTCCACTTTCAACAAATTGGATCCTTTAGACCTTTTTTGAGCAGACGCGCTTGCTTAATTGAGCGTTCACGGCATTCGCGGCGCGCTGATAATTAGCCGCAGTATTAGTAATTGTTTAGTCACCTAGGCTCTGCATTCTGCCACTTTAAAACTACAGCTTGGTTATAAAGATGAGTCTTACATCACAGAACCACTAAGCCTGAGTGCAAACTGGAAGCGCCAAGCATAAGATGGGCGAATCTCTACCAGTAGCTGATAAAATAGCAGCGGCAGCAAGACAAAATGCAGCATTGTATCGAACAGAAATCCCCTCTGAAATCGAACCAATTCGCCGATTACTCAAATGCAATGGCATCCAGCCCGGAGATATAGATAACCACATACGAGAGATAGTAAGCTACACCTTGTGTTTAATATAGTGTTGTACAAACATTTATTTACAAATGATCGAATAGCGGGACAAAGCTTGGGCAATCTTCCCCTATGGTGCTATCGGGTCATTTAGGTTCCTGGATATAAATCCAACCCTCCGAGATCAACTATTTCAGGATGTTTCCAGGCGCCTCAAAGCACCGGGCTCTACTGAGGTGTTCCTTGACGTAGGCTGCTGTCTTGGACATGTTATCCGCCAGCTTATTGCTGAAGGGGTCTCAAGTGAGAGGCTATACGGGATAGATCTGCAGCCTCGCTTCTTGAAGCTCGGGTATGACCTTTTCCGCGATAGAGACAGCAATCGGGCTACCTTTTTGTCCGGCGATCTGTTACAGGATGCAGACCCTGGGCTTGATGTATTGGCTGGAAAAGTTGATATCATCTATGCCTCGGCCTTCTTCCATCTATTCGAGCGTGGGAAGCAAATGCAAGCTGCCAAGCGCATGATCCGGTTTTTGAACTTCGATAATCGAAATGCGATGATATTTGGGAGCAATGGAGGGCCCAAGATCCCTGGATGGGAGAGATATGTGCTCGATCAAGTATCTTGGAGTAGTATGTGGGATGAAGTTGGTGAGGCGACAGGGACATCTTGGAGAACCGAGATGAGCGTGGAGAGTGATGATGAGCGGGTCGAGGCAAAATTTGTGGTATATCGGGTCGTATAATACTGTTGGTATTGACTGTCTATCCTTTAAGATCGGATTGGTGCTCCCTCAGATCACGTTTACTTCGTCGCTGGAGCTTTTGAGAGATGGTTCACTTGCGAAATAGGCTTGCTATCGTGCCTTTTTAATGGTCTTTCAGAGAAAAGAAGCGAAAGACAAGGGCGTGTTAATGGCAGCTCAACAGTTTAATTGGACGAGGGTCGTATAAGTCGTTCTCCAGGTAGTTCCTAACCTCGAGCATGTTGCATATGATAATCATTAGCTCGTTAGTAAGTCAGAATATTGAAGTGAGCCTGGTGGCAGAACACCCATCCTGGCTCATTGAAATATAGCTATTAGAGATTCTATTGATCGAAGGGACATGCACGCCAGCCCATTATTGTCTCGACTATTATATGTTACCGAAGCTTATACCTGCTCCTTGCTTATGTCGCTATGCCTACTCCGTTGACTACTCATAGGCGAGGTGAGCTCCTCTTTGTCACTTCATTTGGCCTCAAGTCGAGATAACCTTGACCTTCCAGTCGTCTGATAGAGACAAGATCACTATATCAAGGCATTGGGACACGTGTTTACAAAACGGGTTCTGACTTGATCGTGCATTTATACCTAAGAGCAAGAAAAGAAACAAAAGGAACTTATCTCACAGCGATGTGAAGCCAAAAAAAAAAAAAAAAAAGGCCGCGTAAGGCGAAGTATACATCTTAAGGTTCACTCTTGATAGAGTAATTCATATTGTGAGGTATAAGGTGAATAAATCCAATGTCGGGTTTCTGTGAAAGGCAGTAAGACCTGAATCAATACAACTCTGTGGCTTACGTCGCTTTCCGTGCCATGTGGTTATCCAATCCTAATCAATGTACGGTTTTGCTCTTCAAGTCCAAAGACGTGAGCGTTCTGACATTTAGTCCTCTATATACTCTGTATAAGCATTTTCCGCAGTCCAGCTCTTGAGAGCCTCAAAGTCTCGGCATTCGTGTAGTGCGCCATTGCCACCGAGAGTGGGATCGGCTAAGCATTGTAGGGCTTGTCGTAACGCATCAAGACAGTGCGGAATATGGGTCCAAGGATCCGTCTGCTCACGGCCATTGTGGAACTGATAAAGGCTGGTACGGATAACCGCCTTGGTTTCTATCAGCATTGGTGCAGTGGCACATACATGACTCCCAAAAGAAGCGACTTACGAGACAGTGAAGCTGGTGATACATTGCAACGACGTATATGGCTTTCCCGTCCGGAGCATAACCCTGAGTATGCTGAAGGTTGTGGTCGATCGCCCACTGGGGGTCTACTTTGACCGCTCCCCCGCCCACTAGCGTTTGTAGTCTATTAGAATCACCCGAAGACTCCTTATATAATGGGTGTAGAGCCTCTCTTACCGGGGAAGAGTTCATTCCAAAGAGGATTCTGCTGGCTTAGATTCCCCTCTGTGTATGGCGTACTGAATTGGTAGGGAGAGAGTACAGGGAAATCTTTTTCAACTAGTCGGAGCACATTAATTGTATCAGCAAACAAGATGTACGACGCGTAGAGAGGGTGTTGTTGTACCGTGAGCGTTCTTTTGGTGTAGGTAAACACCCAACCAAATTCCATTGCTTATCAAGAGGGCAATTATAGTCAATGCCCAAGCGGCTGTTGACCAGCGCTGTCTTCTGGAGTTTTTTGCATAGTGATGAAGCAAACCAACATCACTGTTGTTGTCATCAGAAACTCTTTCCAGAGGCTCGTATGCGATCTCTTTCGACGCCATCTTCGACTGATGTATAAGACAAAGGAGGGTATAGGAAAACCGTGTTGTGAGTAAGTATGTCAGAAGGACGAAAAGAAAGACTTGTAGAATAGTAGGCTTGCGAGAAACAAGACAGGGCAACTCAAGGAGTACCTGACGCTCTCATCCCGCTGCTTCTTGCTTTGAACTGGGCCGGAAGCTCGGAGAAGTGGGCCATACTGGCAGCCCCTGGCTTATGTATGCCTCTCTCCAACTGTCGGGCAGGAATGAATACAACAGAGGATACATGCAAACTCATACTGTGTCGTGCAGTGGAAGCATTATCCATGAATAGCGCATAGCTGCCGTCATCAGTATTCACGGCATGAAAGAATGCTTATACTTGTACCCCAGGGTGTCAACTAGCTAGCACAGCAGGGGTGGGTGGAGTAAGTGAAAGCGGGAAGGGGTAAACCATCCTAATCTGTTAAAGCTCGCTTTGTCAGCTTTTAGTGCTAGATAGTTAGCCACTGACAGGGATAGCAAGCTTGATTAATTAGATTTTAGGCTTAGTCATGCTATACAATGAAGCCACAACGATGACACTTGTTGTGATCGTTCAGGAACGTCGTTCGTGGAAGCCACTTCGCTAGAATGCCCCATGACATCACGTAGATTAGCGCATAAGACCGTTGACCTATCCAGAAAGCTGATCTTGGAGATGTGCCGAAACCAGCGTTAAGACTTGAATTCTAGCTAGTTCTACAGCCGTCAGTAAGTCGACTTATTACTTTGATGAGATGCCAATGAGCATCGAACTGGCAGTTCGATGCTTGACCATTCCCTAAATAATACAAATTGATTATATACGAGTCTTTCTCTTGGCCTAGCTATGTTCGTTGAAGAATAAATGAAAATATATAGAGAATATGTCGATGCCGGTATATTGATTCGCTTCTTACTTAATTCTTAGGAGCCGTTTTCATCTATATCTAACAGTTCTGAATTCTCGAAATCTTCGTTGATTAGACCTGCCTTTTCGCAGGTGAGTTGTTTATCTCCAGCGACAGTGACAAGACACAAGCTCGCGATGATAGTTGTGGTACCAAGAAACGTCCATATATTAGCTGTTATATGGAAGAAGACGCTGTCCACCACAAGAGCAAATAGTATTTGAGTGTACATCATGAGTGTAGCAGCCGATGACGAGTCTCTCGATATCCCAGCCGTCAGAAGGTATTCCTAGGATTTGTTTTAGCCCATTATCTTTTCTAGTGAGTTTATTTTCAGTTATCGTCCACCTACCATCGCGAGACCGCAGATCCCTATATATATCAAGCATGTCCATATAAGCGGACTTCCCGGCCATCTTGCTTCCGGTATCATGGTAAGAGCAATCCCGCTCACGAAGACTACGCTCCACGCAAAGACATTCACACTTGTCAGTGGATGAGCCCGAGTGCCAATATGACGAATCGATGTCAATGCAAGCTAGGAAGGTGTGTTCAGGTCAGCTAAATAGAATTGAGGATATAGATACATATTATCATGACTTACTACACCCCCAAGGGCTCCAAATACGCCGAATGAGAGGCCCTTCGAATGATCATGGGACTTCGCTGAGGCACTAAAACCGGCGCCGTCCTTATAGAAGATGTCCTCAGGTTGAGCTACAAGTGTTACGCCTGCAAGAGCTCCCACGCCGCCGACGTAGTCGATCCATTGTATCGCACCAAGGGACAAGGACCTTGCAAGGATCAACGACCCCAGAGGACTCAGAAAGCTTAGAGCTATAGCTTCACTGAGAGACAAATATATCATCGAGACTTGTGAATAGATGAAAGTTTGGTTAGTTAATCGCTCTATGAGATTTCGTTTTTCTTCAACGGAAGATAAACAAAGTAGATCAACATACAAAAGAATCCTGTAGCACTGCAAACCCCACCAATTGCCCTTAGGAAAACCAGGCTTCGCACTTCCTTCGCTCCGAAAAATGCGACAGACGTCGAGGATCCGACATGCGAGAGGTATAACGCACACCCGAGTCCTGTAGCCAACATCCTCACATGTAAGATCATGAAGGGGTGGACTGGCTCTAGGCTGGTCTCACAGAACTTGGCAGCCGCATTCATCGTAGCAGCGACTACTTGCGAAGCTATGACGAGCAGAGATGGACTATGTCTCTCGATGAAAGACATTAGTCCTTGCCCGGTGTTCGCAAAACGTCGTGTTGATGAAGAAAGCTGATAACTTGGCATTAGACAGTAAGATAAAAAAGCTTGTCGAATGTGAAGACCGGCAGCGGGAAGGGTTGCCCTCCACGGAGACTCAAGCACCCTTCAGTACACAGATTCGTTCTCGGATTAACGTCGAACGGCGTAGGGTTATAGTGTATCATGGAGTAGTCCGGATCTCGGCTAGAATACGGTCTCAATCTCATAGCTTAGGCCCCCTAGGTGAACAACAGACTACAGATGCTTCAGAATAGTTTCCTAGGGAGTCGATGAACCCCCGTATGCTCAACATTTGGCTAGACCGGCGACCCCTCACGACGGTATGCCATGTCTTAGTGTTCGGAGACGTGTCGGCACGCGTTCCATTCTGTTTTGTCACGTCCATCCTGACAAGGGATAATACAGCGACGCTATGTTCGCTAGACGCTTGAATTATCGCATGACTACGCAGTATGAGAGCAGGGGGCTAGAGGGGCTTGGAAAGCTCACATAGTTCGTCCTGCACTAAGATGTCTCTCTAATAAATGAGCTAATGGTATAATGGGACTGTCTGTATCATTTCTAGACCGGGATGCTATCGCAGGGCCGTCTGATATCAACCCTAGCAAGGGTTGCGCGTGGACGCCAACAACCTAGGCCCACCAAGTTCCGCGTCTAAAGTTGGCCATTATTAAGCGTCTGTTCCACTAAGATGTAACCTCGGAATGGCCCGAATCCCACTGCTACGGGGATCTGCAACCGATATTCTTGGCAACCCTACTACTTTTGGCTTAGTATGGAAGACCCAAAAGCTTATCAGGGACCTCACAGATGTAAGGGATGGGAGCGGCGGAGGCAATTCTCATATTGCTATTGCCCCTCCCCCAATCTCACATAATACAATATACCTTGCCAACAAAGGCTAGAGACCTTCCTGACCGAAGGAGTTAAGTTAGAACATGGTCTCGCTCCGGGATTTGAAAAGCACACGCATACCCTAGTACTTCACTTTGTACGACGTTGCTTACATAGCAGGTCATGTGTAGAGCCTGCATGTAGTCTCCTCTCGCCACGCTGCGTACGATCGTGCGGTAGGGATCATAGTTGAAGATACGAAGATACGAAGATGAGCGAAGTGCAGAGCAAGCGGGGAAGATTGCAAGGAGGTCTAGGATGATGCATCTTGATATGGACCCTATCAACTGCATACCATTGGGTGGCAATGATCAGGGCGAATAACGCCCGAGTGTAAGTAGAAGGGCTAATTATGATCATATCGCCGTGGCTCCTCGAACAGGAAAAATCAAGCAACTAGATGTGTCTAGCTACTCGGCCTCGAGCACTCACCTGCGCAAAGTGTGGTTTCAGTTAGACTTCGCTCGCCCGCCTGAACGCAACTGTTCTTCTTCTAGCTCACAGTAGGGTTGATCTGGTATCCTCAGACATAACGTTAACATGGGTTTAGCTATGGTAAGTGGGCACAGTTATCATATATTCTAAACTGGCGATCGGTTTTAATGCAATGAGAGTATACAGGAGCCTCGGACAAAGTACGCAATCATGCTCTTGCCTGTGAGCATGATGCTATTAAGCATTCTGCGCTGCGGACAGTTCCTGTCCAAGTACGGAATCACTCTGGACAGGACATATGACAAGATTGTGTCTCTTTCACTTCCTTTCAGTGCGCTCACTAGAGTGCAACCTGACGCAAACGTCTATAGCTGCGACCAAAACTACACAATTGAACTGCTTTCAATTGACCCATTAGTGATATATATCAACAATTTCGTCCGCGATGAAGAAATAGAACATCTCCTAACCTTAGGGTGAGTAATCCCCGGGTAGGATTGCCTTTGTTTTGGAGACTAACATCATGCATTTCAGAAAGGATAGGTTTAGCACATCTATGGTGTTCGCGGGCTCTGATGGCTTCAGACAAGTCCTGAATAGGACAATGCGTAGTTCACAAACTGCTTTCCTGCCCAAGGAAGACATTGTATGCAACTGTTTGATGAAGAGGATGCAATCTTTGCTAGGCAACGTCCAGCACTTGGAGGTTGAGGCACCGCAAATTGTCAAGTATGCGACAGACGGCGATCACTATAGATCCCACACAGACTGGTTCGACGTGCCAAAGGTCGATCTTCCGATTCCAGGCTCAGAGGACAAGTCACTCAAGCCGAGTAATCGCCTGGGAAGTATATTTGCCTATCTTGAGGACGACTGCGAGCGTGGTGAAACCTACTTCCCGCACCTGCCAAGCGTAATGAACTCGGCAGATGGAAGAAAGTTTGCCCTTGCGGCTGGGAGCACTGGGTTACTTGTCAAACCCCGGCGGGGCAATGCCATATTCTGGAATAATTTGCATGGTAACGGAACTGGTGACGAGAGAACAGCTCATGCGAGCCTCCCGATAGAATCAGGCACCAAAGTTGGTCTTAACATTTGGAGTAGATATTTCTTGGATGAAGTTATGGTTGGTGGGGACTAGAAACAAATCCACTGTATCGAAAGCCAAACGATCTATTCATGTCTGTTTCGCGATGAGCAAGTTTTGAGAAAATGGGAAGCACAATAAGACTAAATCTCTGACCTATTATAATCGGTTTTGATAAAATTGCATGAACTGGAAGATTATTATAAAAAGAATATCGTTGCCTACTAAGTCTCCCAATGTTCAGCTACAGTCAGATCACTGCTGCAACATAATCCTTTCCAAAGTCTCGCCGTCTCCTGAAATTACTTATGGAATACTAATCTACTGACTGAAGACTCTGTACTTCAAAGCTTTCCATCGCGCAAGTTGAGTAAAGTGAGTAAGTTGTAAATGATGCTGATGTCTCTGTGACTTTTAGTCTACAATGCGAAGACTAGCATTGCGCCAACTTTGAATTTCCTCGAACCGAGTGCGGTGTGATTTTGCCCATGCATGGATTTTGTTAAAATCTCTACAGGTGTGCGGAGTATCCGTCTTTAGTATTACTTTCGACCCTTCGAGCTGCCATTCCATGGGAGTCAAGTCCGCATGACATTGCAGTGACTGTCGTATATGGTTGATGCAGTGATCTATCTCGATTAGCGGTGGGACCATAGAGTGCCTTCTTTGTTGTAATACGCACTAATGTGATCAAGTCTTGATGGATCATTTGGCTTGTCAAAAATATGAATGTAATGATCGGGATACATCGCTTGTCGAAGACGGTTCTATTCAGGCCTAGGTATGAGCACAATTGTAATTGAAATTGATCAGTGATAGTGAAATGCGTACCAAACAGTGGAGTGAATGGAAGACATCTAAACCGCTGAAGTAGAAACCTGACTCTGGCCATTTGAATGTAGACTCTCCTAAGTCAACTTCTGTTTTGTCAAAGTCAAGATTCAACCCTATCATAAAGCCGTCAGCTAGAGAACTATTAGTCCAACCTCATAAATACTTACCCTCTAGAAGCATCTCCCAAGCTTTATCAATTGCTGGATCGGGTGGTCCTACAAATTCCCGACCTTCATCGTCTGTGAAGAAGTGGCCTTCGGTGTCCAACTTCACTCCTCCAGAAAACCTCTGAACTAGCAGTTCAATCTCATTTCTTGCGGGCTCTAAATAAAGTAAAACTTAGTTACAGAGCATCTTAAAACTCTACAACTTGATATAATTCTTCTGTCCCCACGCCATCAAGTTCTCACACATTTTTCAAGTTATACTTACCAAGGTCCGTGGCAAACCCGAGTTCGTAGTTAGCCTTAGCCGACTTCTGTCCATGAGTCAAAGAAAATAGGCCGAGAAATCCGAGGAAAATGTTCAATGTTACAGAAACAATGAGGAAAAGCGTTTGAAATTGCAACTTCCTCTTCTGCGACCGTGATGAGAATTCTGTATTCTCCAGTAGGTTTTCCTCCTCTTCTTCGATTTCCATCTTGATTTCAATTAAACCCCGAAAAGGAGTTTCGTGTGTTGTGTAGGATGTATAGCGAGAACTCAATCAATCAATGGCAGTAACAATACAAAGGAAGGGCAGAAAAGCCAACGTCTGGCTCGTAATCACACCGCAGATCATTAAGGAATCCGAGCACTTAGCTCTTGCTTTGCAAAGTCATCGTATACCTCTTCAGTCATTAACTTTGCCGGGGGACTGTTTCCAGATGCACGGATCACTGTGTCCAGGTTATTCCTCATACAGTCTGTTTAGATCCGGGGCTCCGCACAGTCAGGTTCTGGCTACTCAAACCAGAAGTCCGATTCTCAGACCCCCGACTGTATTCTCAGAATACAGGGGTACTTCCCCAACTACGTGAGCGGTCAGCAGTAAAGCGTTGCATTGCAGTAGCTACACATAGACCCTCCACTCAGTGGACCCAATCTCTTCAAACCTGTGATTACCTTACGTAGCAATTGAAAAGCAATAACAACGGTTACACTAGAAATCCTAGTCACTGCCAATTAGCGCAGAGAAACGAAAGACCATACACTGCTGCAGCTGCGCTTTGACTAAGCGCATGTGAACAAGGTGCCGAAACCCGATCAACTTGCAGGACTGGAGCCGCAATTAGTAAGCTATACTGACATGCCACGATGACTCGCAAAAGCCTCTATTAACTAGTATGGCGCGTTAGTCGCTTTTAAAACCGGGAATAAACTTCGGCATAGTCTTGTATTGATATGGTGGACTCTTACCATTCTGTTGGAAACAGGGTGTGTAGGGCCAGAGACCCGAGATATTCCCGTAAGAAATGTAGGGGCGGTAGGATGGCACCCTTTCTGGCCGAAATCTTTGGTGTTCTCTTACTTCTCACCCAACTCGAATTCTACATCACTAAAGCGCAAAATGGAATACGACAAGATCGCGGAAAAAGAAGAGACGGAGCTTGACCACGACGTTACTGATAGTTTTCTGCAAGGCGATACTCCCGGCCCTTTTCCTCCCAAGAAAGGACGGCGTCTTTTATGGGTTTTGATATTTGAAAATTTACTCTTCATCATCATCCTACTGCTCCTATGGAAGCTGTTTATTCCGCCGCGGACGAATCTCAATTACCAATCCCTGACGGCCGATAAGAAGGTCTATCCGTCAGGGCCGCTGTCGTGGTCACAGCACTTCGAACCATTACCATGTGGAAAAACACCTGAGGAGGCAAGGGCGCGAGGGTGCGAGTTCGACATGCTCGTCACTGCCTGGCTTCCTCCAAGGTGTATTGACCGCGAGCTTGTCAACGAATTCATGGAGGTCGGCCAGTGGGAGTTCTACTCGAAGTTGCACGCGAAGGAGGAGGACAAGTTCGCCACTTACGATCCGGATTTTATAGGCTCGGTCAACCACACTGTCTGGACCACGAGGCGCTGGCACGCCACTCATTGTCTTTTCATGTTTAAGAAGTTAACCCGTGCCCTTGTGAACGGCTGGACCACAGATGCTGAAGCTGTCTCGGAACCGCACATGGAACATTGCATGAAGGTTTTTCTCGATCAAGTGCTGTTTGGCCCCAGCCTTGATCAGACAGAGATTGAAACCTACTTGGAAATTATCTACCCGCCGTGTTGACCTTCGTATTATGGATTTGGGTATCGTGGGAGGAGCATGAAGCTAGTGCTATAAGATTTGATCATATTTTTACAGTTCTCAGTTATTTGAACGTTTCAATTGGTCCCTCAGATACCTTGCCTCGTGAAACTTTAATAGAGTGGCAAAAGCATAAACAGAGTCTCATATATTACATATATATTTACCTTTTCAGATTTCAATTACATGCGCGTGGAAATTATTCTCGTTTCGACAAGCTAGTCTAACCTCGCCCATTACATTTCTGGTGTTCAATGCCAGGAGTAGTTATTAGTACCAGAACCCTATTGTCGGCGGCCGACTTTAATATTCACGGAATTTTCGGTAAAGTACCATGTCAACACGCAATAATCTCTAAAAACCCAAGTGTAAGCCAGCCATCTAAACGTTCCATCGTATAATATGGCCCACTAGGCCAATTGTTTCACAGCTCTACTTTATCCTTGATCATGAAATCCACTTCGGGCCGTCAGGTAGAATAGTTCCAAAGAGCATGGATCTTAGACGCGGCCACTATACAAAGCAATAAATCATGTTTCCTTGATTTTGGCTCCTTCGAACTACCATGTTGGTATGAATATCGACCGGGGGCAAGGTGGCAATTCCGAACGCCGAAGACTGGCATGGCCTTATGCGAATTTCGTACCGAGACTCATGACGGCAAGTGTATGTCGGACGTGAAATCTATAGAGCTGTTTTGGCGACCTCAGATGTATGCATACTACACTGGATTCAGCAGGTGCTCGCAAAGAACTGCAATTTGAACGGCAAGTAGGGGAAGCTATACTAAAATGAAACATGTGAATCTCCTCTTCCAAACCCCGACCCCGTCAGTTACTTCGAGTTGAAGACTTGTTCAATGTATGATCAGGCCCGGACACAATAGTCTGGAAAAGCAATTATTTGACCAACCTAGCTTGCCACCCAGTCCTGGTAGGTCAGAGGATGATGACAAAGAGGTTGAACCCTGCGCAGTACACGTGTATCACAGCGTATCTGTGGGCAAATGGCGATAAAGAACTGATGTAAGAGTGCCATTGAATGTGGGCAAGGCTCGCCACAGTCGGAACCTCACCGAAGTGTCTGTGCGGTCTTTAAGCAGGGTCGGGCTAGCTGCATGGTTAGCACAGTTATGATGAGGGAAACGTGACTTTCTTGTCATTGGTATCTGGCTTACAAATCTTACGCGCGGGCCTGTTACGCAGTGGCCCAAGTTGTCCGGGCAGTACTGCCCGGGAAAGCGTGCCCATATCGCGATGTCGTTCTTCGTCCAATGATTCGCAGTCGGCTGTGGGACTGAAGATTAGTAATTCCGCGCTATTATCTACCTCCCGTTGACCATCACGGGGAGGACTGCGGGGAATAGAGGATGAAGTGGAAGCATATTTAATATCCGGTATATCCGACGTTAGTCTAGACTCTGACATGCATGTGTTTAGGCACACCCCGGGTGCAACGAATATTCATCTAAGTCGAGACTGGAGAACACGTGCGGTAGACTACCGAGCAGAGCAAGTAGGTAGTTCTTGTCGTACCGTAAAGCTCACTGTACGGGACCTGACTTCTCTTGTCGATCCGAAGAAAAGCAACAAGTTCACGATTCGGCTCAAGAGGTTTGATGGCATATCAATCAGGTGTATACATGAGAAAGGGCAAACCTGGTAGATAAAAGGCCACCGCCGTCCTCTGGTAAGAGAAATATCTCCCCTTCATCACATCATCCCGCAGTTGAAAGTTCAGTCTTGCCACTATCCTTCTCATAATCCAGCCTGACCTTAAGACACCGACCACCAACGCAAATATGCAGTTCAAGCTTCTTCTGAACTTCCTCTTGGCGACTTTCGCCACTGCGGCCGTTATTGCCCCTCTCCCTGATGGATGTGACTCAGGTGATTCGAACCTCGTTCAAAGAGTTCCTGTCCCTCTTGATGCCAGAGTATGTCTTCCGTCCTATTCAAAATTAATCTTACGAGTGCAGACTAACATTCTCTACAGAACCCCTCTGTGAGCACCTTCAACTCATATTAATTATAATTAGTAACTACATCATAGTTTACTAACGCGAGTTATCATTTTAGCCAGTAAGTACACTATCCGCGCATTCGCTTCGGATCTTGCGAGTGCTAAATGTTAATGCTAATAAATCTCTGTGTAGCAAGTAAGTAATTCCACGTCTAAAGCTCAGCATACGAGATAACACGTTACTAACTTACCCGGCTTGAAGGGCGTGAGTCGCTCCATAACCAGCTAACAATATAATGCATGAGCTACTGAATATAGAGATGCTGATCTTCATATAACTAGCCTGTGAGTACACTATCGCTCTCTTAGCACTATAATCAGCATTACTGAGCTAGAAATACTGACGAATTTCCTAGTCTTGCGTAAGTACTATGATGACCACACAGGTATTGGCAGCTATAATTAGCGGTACTGATTTTGATTTCAGCCCGTTACCGGAGGTCCCGTTCCGCAGATTCCCGTAAGTGTCTTTCACATCGCTTCCGGCTTCATTCAATTTTCTTAACAGCCATTACAGGAGGAATAGAGAATACGAGGATGGGGTGCATTTTAAGGATCAACACACACGTGGGAATTGGTTACCTAGTCAGAATAGCCTTGGCGAGGTTTTGTCCTCTAAGGTTTCCCTAGCCCTCGTGCAAATGCAAAGGTTATGATGGCAACTTAAGCCCCTTCTTTGTCCCTCAGTATTGTGTGAATTGTAAGATAGCAGAGCGTTGCGTGAGTCCTCAAAAGTAGTCGTTTAGAGGATAAGTAGGCGGTAAGACAGTAAAGGGCTAGATTTTCCGTAAACGGTGCGTGTTAACAGAAATCCGAATATCTTAAAGATACGGTTTACGTTTGTAGAAAATAAAGCCTTTTATTCTTACTGACTTGTATAAAATATCTTGCCTCCATTTATGCCCCACTCCAACCTGACTGCGTTGTGAGGGTTGTTTGCACCCATGCATACCCTTTCCCCCTCCCCTAAGTCATAGTCGCATGCGTGTATATATAGGTCTCCAATCGCCCATACCAACCCCCAGCATGACATGCTCGATGAGTATTCCCATCCCTAGTACCAGACAACTCACAAAAATCTCGCTATTCAATCAAAATGGTTTCAAGCATAAGTTCGAGTTCCCCGTATAAACTCTATCTCTTAATACCTATAATTGGTGTTACGCTCACTCTCTTTCGTTCTCTGCTCCCTAATTTCAGTACTTCGAGCTCAGCCATCAGCCTCATAATCCGGAATCAGTTCAGCAATACAGATCTCGCACCAAATCATGGCGGCAGCGATCCTAATTACCATGTTCAGATCTTCTCGAGAGACCCTCTCATAGTCTACATCAGGGACTTTGTGAGCAGGGACGAGATTACTCACCTCCTTGAAGCCAGGTACGAGTGTCAACGCAAAGGCTTTTCGTATAGATGCACAAAACAGTTAACACACTTATAACGCTAGCGAAGACAAGTATGAACCTTCCAAGGTCTATAGCAGCTATGATGGAAATATAATCGATGATAAGATGCGAGTCTCCTCCTCTGCATGGATGGACCCCAAAGATCCCGTAGTCCGCAATATCAGAGAGCGCGCTCGCGAGTTCCAAGGCTGGCGTGGCAAAAACACGACCATAGAGCCTTTGCTAGTTCAGCGTTACCAGGTTGACGGGTTCTACAACTACCATTTCGACTGGGACGAATCTCGAGTAGATGGGAACCGGGTCACGACGTTCATGTCGTATCTCGTAGGAAACTGTACGGGAGGGGGAACCAACTTCCCGTTCCTGCCACAACCCAGCGATGACCGATGGTGTGATGTGATTGAATGTGACGAGGAAGGAAAGGACGGATACCAGGGCGTCACTTTCAAGCCCATTGAGGGATCCGCTATATACTGGGAGAACTTTCATCCCAATGGGACGGGACATACGAGCGTCTACCATGCCGGTTTGCCTGTCAAGTCTGGAACGAAGGTGGGATTAAACATATGGACGTGGGACTCGGCTTGGATCAAACCTAAGGATTCTATCTAAGACTAAGTTTCCAAGACGTAGCGGGTTGGACATAAAACTCGTCTTGCATAGTAGTCATCTATACACGCAAGCTGGTCGTCTTCTCCGATTGTTACATCTCATTTGCACTACCACTTTGTCCTTGCCCGCTGCTAGATTTGATTGTTCCGCGTGATGATGAACATTTGGACTTCTTGTCAACACTAATAGCGGAACCCGTAGAGAGTGGTTGGCGAGCTTTCGCGGCCTCGAAAGCTCTGTGCCTGCTCTCTTCTCGCAGACTATCCAAGGCATCCTGGATCTCTTTTAGCCGCTCCCGCCTGCCCCAGTCGATAATATTCTGGACGTAGTTCCAGAATTCAACATGTTGTTCAGGCTCGTAGAGCGCAAAACCTCTAACGAGGGCCATGTGATAGTTCGACTCGTGTGTCCACGAGATATACAGTCGTGCCTCTGTCCCACTCATGGCGATAGAGAAAGCGGCACTGTTTACTAGTCCGATCTTCGTGTTGTTACACTTTGTCAGCTGACGATTAAGCCGTTCGATGATGTTCACACAAGACGCGGAGCCACCCAGGCATTGGTTGGTCGCCACCCAGAGGCTCCCAGAACCGGAGGGACCATCGCCCGTGAATTCAATCACCAAGAATGGATACATTAGCCCTTGCGTATTCGCCTTGGTTTCATGTCCCATAGAAATTAGTTGGGCTCGTTGTTGTGGAAATGCTGTATTTCTGTACCCATACAGCATGTCGGGTACGGGGGTGCTGATTTTGAGCTTCGATCCGGTACATGGAACAGTATGCTCAGCCATCGGCTGTCTAGTTGCATAATCCAGAACGTCTTGCGATGTATAGCTGGGGAATATCTTGGTCTTAAAGTAATCTTCGACCATTGGTTCTCCAGCACCCAGAAAGACATCGTATAGATATCTGTCTTGTTTGACCTCATCTAGCGACGGACGCGGCGAGTCGCGTTGCCGGCGAACATACTCAATGAGGCTGGAAAGGTGTTCCGGGATCGGGTCGCACGGATGGCGCATGTGGATATTGTTGGCGGCCAAGTTGAGTTCCCGGTAAAATGGATCCTCAACCAGGCTCCTCACGGACGATCGTCCTGAATCGGGGGTAGCATCGGTAAGGTCTGACGTCGCGACCGATCCAGAGCGTGATGCTCGGTGCGACCGCGACCCGCCAGAAGCCGGTGTCAAAGGCATCGCAAACCCGTCGGCATCCCGTGGGTGGTCCATTTCCGATGCCGATCTCGTATACTGTCTTGAAATCAAATGGTCGTCTGAATGATACAGGTAGCTGTCCGACCGGCAGCGCTTCTCTCGGTCTGATCCGACCGAATCGAGCCACTCGTAAATAGTGGCGTGGAGAGATGGGAGACGGGGGTCCGGGAAGACGGGGTCGACAAAGTCTCCGAGAAATGATGCATATGGATGCCTAGGCTTTGGCTGTTGTAGAATCGTCTGCGTGGGCTGCCCCGTTGGTGGTGGATATGCGTGCGTGGACGAGCGTGGCCATACCTTGTCCACCTGCTCTGCCTGCTCTGCCTGCTCTGCCTTCTCGTCCTCAGCTCTAGGCTGTTGCGTATCGTCCGTCTGCTCCAACCGGGCTCTCTTCGCGGGCAACGGATCGCTGTCTGTCACTTCGAGTCGCCTCTTCCGAGCCTGCACAGGTCTCGCGTCTCCAGAGGGATCTCCGCTCTCGGGAGATGGTTCTCGGCGGGTCCGCGGAAGCTCTGTATCTGATGGGTTAACAACGTCTTCCCAGTTCCCAGGGGCATCGATATACGCACCCGGAATGTTACGTGCAATGGCGTCTAGCAGCGTTGCTTGCAAGGCCTTGGATAGTCGCACACGAGGGCGTTGGGCCATGGCGAGAACGCGATAGATATCTATGTTTCGACGCGCACGGGGGATGAGGGACGAGGTCCCAGTCGGCGCGCAGGCTGGCCGACGGAAAGGCCTGCGGCAAGCCGCATACTAGTAGCCATTCGTTCCGTCCCTCAATATTAGGTGTTGCAGAGAGTTTGTTTGGGTTGAAGTGAGTTTCGACTCGGCGACACAAGAGATCCACTCCTTCCCTTTTAAGGTAACAACCGTGGAAGTCAACAAGGCAATGGGCGGCTAACGATTGGTCCCAACAAGCGTGCGGGTTCCCCGCGCGGGCCGGTGCGGCAAGCTGCAGATGCTGGAAATACCTAAATGTATGTTGTAATACGGTACACCTTTGCACCTTCTATAATACCTACCAAGGTACTTAAGTAAGTGCGCCCTGCTGGAAACATCATGCCTTCGCTAATTTCTCCAATCAGGCATCCCGCTTAATTCAGAGGCAATACCTGCCACAGCAAGTATGGCCATGCAAAGTTTTGTACTGTAGTGTAGAACAGCCGGCCAAGTCCAAGCCAAACTAGGTCCTGATTCAGCATACTATAGTAAACAGATTCGCGCGATTCGTCTTTAAAGAGAACTTCTAATCCAAGCTTCCTTTTTACCAGGCGACGTCGGTAATAGTGTTATCTTAAGCATTAAGGCTTAGTCGTCTTTATTACTCTAACTCACCTTAAGTCGAGAGGCCAACAGAAGTGTTCTTTCTAGTCCGGCCACTTACTCTTGATAATGCTGACTCAATCATCTATGAGCATCATCTCAGCATTAAACCTAAGGCTAATAACGAAGAAGAAATAAGTACTTGAGCTAGAGTAATAGCCGACAAAAGTGTAAAACGACAAAATCTAAGCGGGCGATATAAGGAAGTGTAAAGGTTTATATAACAAATAAAAGTAATCCTTGACATGTTAAGCTTAGTAACATATCATGGTGTATTATGTCGCAGAAGTGTTAGAGAGCTAACACTGCAACTACAGTGTATAAAAGGTTACGTATAGTGGACCCTGCCCTGCGTGGGTCAGGTGACAATACGTATGTTGAAGGTGATCATCAATGCACACCCGCACGACGCGCCCTTGGAATGACATTCGGCGAACATGTCCATGGCTCAAGGTGAAGCGGTTCGGGTGAGCCGTATATAACTCCAAAAATAGTGTACGATGTAGGCATCATGCCAGATGCATTGATTCTCTCTCTCTTTCTCTCAACTTCACCTCTCCGACTATGTGTCACCGTCTTTCACAAGTCAGGAGGCTAGGTAGGTAGATAGGTACCCAGTGAAGCGTTCAGCAATCATGGCCGAACTCAAGAGAATCAAGACCGCAACCCTCGAGATCGCCTACTACGAACATGGCGCGCCAGACGGCTTCCCCGTGGTCCTGGCCCACGGCTTCCCGTACGACGTGCACGCGTACGACGCCGTAATCCCGCGCCTCGCGGCGGCCGGCGCACGCGTCATCGTGCCGTACGCGCGGGGCTACGGGCCGACGCGCTTCCTGGCCGCCGACACCATGCGCACGGGACAGCAGGCCGCTCTCGCCTCCGACATCATAGCCTTGCTCGACGCGCTCGGCATCCAGAAGGCCACGCTCGCCGGCTTCGACTGGGGCGGCCTCGCGTCCTGCGTCGCCGCCGCCCTGTGGCCGGAGCGCGTGGCCGCACTCGTCAGTTATGCCGGGTACGACATCGCCGACGTAGAGGCCGAGCAGGATCCGGCGCCGCCGGACCTCGAGTGCGTCATGTGGTACCAGCACTTGTTCCAGAGCGAGCGCGGACGGAAATGCCTTGCGCGGGATCGCAGGGCGCTCTGCCGGATTCTGTGGAGGCAGTGGTCGCCTTCGTGGGCGTTCACGGACGAGATGTTTGACCGCACTGCGGCGTCGTTTGAGAATCCGGATTTCGTGGAAGTAGTCATTCATGCTTATAGGTTCGTGCACGGCAAGGAAGCTGGGGACCCCGCGCTTGAGGAGCTAGAAAGGAAGTTAGCGGCGAAACCGAAAATTACGGTCCCGTGCATCACGCTGGATGGCACGCAGGACCCCCTGAAACCCGGTGGTTCGGCTAGTCATGCGGATATGTTTGTGGGACGCCATGAGCGCAGGGTATTTGAAGTCGGACATGCGTTTCCTGCTGAGGCGCCAGAGGCCTTTGCGCAGGCGGTTATCGATGTGCACAGTTGGGCAGCGGCAGATGAGGTGGCATAACAGGATCATCGGCCCTGAGGAAATGAAAGATTCTTACTGCCAGACACCCTGGAACGATATACATACCTAGTTACACTAATGCATATTGGGTATCCGTCATGCGCCGTCATTAATTAAGGGTACGGGCCATGATCCAGCCCGAAAGTCTATCCTTATCACAATTCACCATTCGCCTCAGATATTTCAACCGACATTACTTCCTTCGCCCTCACGAAAGCCTTTCGTCCATCTATAGTCGTTCCAAGCTTTATCCCTCCGAAGGTCGTAAGCCATTGCAGTCTGCTTGTGCGGTACGATGCCATCTTGCCAGCTCTCTGTGCCATCCTCTAGGAGGTCCTTAATCAGGTAGCCTGGGATGACCACACCACATTCAAAATTGGACAGCTTGATGAGCTTCTTGTCTGAAGTTGACTCATTGCCCTTCTTGTCATGCTCGAGCGCTCCCCAGGCAGACTGCGACAAGTTGGCTGATCCGACATATACGTAGTAGGGTAACTGTGTGTTATCACGCGGGTTGTATGCTAGTATGAATTTCTGATGAAAAAGCTTCCCGCGATCTTTCGACTCGTAATGGTGAAATAAACTCTTCACTTCCCGCGGAGCCAGATCCCAAGGGCGTGTGTGGCAGCCGATGTTACTCGCCGCATCCTGCGCAACTTCATCTGCGTTCTTGACATCTTGCATTGTCGGATAGAATAACTTGAGCTTCGGGACATCGCAGGCCCCATCATGTGTCTTTAGAGTGTCTTTACCAAGAGCACAGTCATAGAAACCATTGAGCCATTTTGCGTTCAGACTGCCAACGCTGGCGGTGCATATCTCTAGCTGCAGCTCTTCGGCTCTTTCTTTCTCAGAAAGCTTCAAGTCCAGTTGCTTGACGATTCGTCTCAGACGAAGTAAACCGTGTTGCTCAGCTTTCGTGCCCGAACACGTACCGGGGATCGAGGTAATGAGGTGCACCTTTACCGTCGAATAATTGTAAATGCCTCGAATAGAGTCGAGAAAGGCCGCTGGAGTACCAAGAGCTTCCATGTGCGATAGAAGATCGGCTTCAAAGCCAGTAGGTGATCGAGTCGAAGGGGAAGCACGTTTCGGGATATCATGAATATACCAATGGTTATCTCCCAGCTCTGTATCTATGTTCATCATATTGCAAGAGGTAATGACGATCCTGAGGAAATTCGGATACACCAGTAGGAGAATCTTAGAGTGGCAAGACCCCGAGCCCCATGCGTAGAAGGTATGTATGTTTTGCCCATATCTTTGGGTATGCAATCGCTGAAGGGCTGGGCGGAGGCTGTCGAGCTGCTTGCGAGACACTTTCTCTTGGAATTTGACGCCAGCTAAGATGCTCTTTCATTTGCCAATCAGTTATCGTAGCTTATCCAGCCCCAGGTTGCGGAGCAATAAGGAACGCGAAGGTCATTGCTTACCGCCTCCTGGACTGTAGGGACGTCAAAGTTCGGGTCCCTGCCAATGTAGATCTACATAATACATTCGATTCAGTAGATGAGCCTCTACGCTGGTACAGTGGAATATATGTACTTACAGGGATCCCTCCCGAAGAATGAGAAAAGGGAAGGTGTTCATAGAGCTCATCTTCGGCAATGAAGAAGGCATAGATACATGCAGATTGCAGATGGTCCTTGTGTATGACATCTTTCAGATTGACGCAGTTTTTCGCGTGTTTCCTGCCGGGTGTGCGAGTGATACGAATTGCTCCGTTTAAGTATTTCATACAAACCGATGGAGCAGCTGGACAGGATCAGCGTCAGTGGATGATAGATACCCTTTCGTCGTCAATTCAGCTTACTTGAATTCGCTGTCTTGGCACGTGTTGCTACTTTGAGCTCATCAAGACCGCCGTCTGCCTTCCGCTTCAGTGCGCTGAAGGCGGCGCTGCAAGTTTCGTCCGTCAGCTGGGAGAAATTGAGCATGGCGATGGCTTGTCATTCTCACATTTGCTTGTCGCCCATTGCACTTCTCACGCGTGCGCTTAGAATATGTGGTGCAAGCTTTGAAGTTATGTAAAGATGTAGTCTCATATCAGGTGTAGCTGGGCCTTCAAGCTTTGGCTGTATTTTACCTACCCAGCTTTGATCGCGTAGAATGGGCAAATGAATCTTGTATAGAAGAAATTTTGAGATCACTTGATTGCTACTAAAGCAATATACTTTCAACTACAAAGAAACTTAAGTAAGTTCATGGTCCTTAAGCATCTTTGGTTCTTCATTGTTTCACCGTTAACTTGAGTGCCCGGGAAGGTTCTACAGGGGGATGCAGGTGATTGGGGCCATTGTATGGACGGACCGCAGTACCCCATGTCAAAGCTAAAACTCCAGCTGTGCGCAGCTGTAAAGAGCTGCGGCCAATCAATTGCTTACTCCCGTTGACCAGGGGATGTATCATGTTTACATGGTCACAACAGCGAAATCGAACTACTGTCTGTCAACTCTATTTCTTAGCATTTTATGGAAGACACAAGGGCGGATATGGAAGACGACGATTCAGACTATCGGTATGACTGCTGTATGAATGGGGATGTCGAAGGCTTTCCTCCTCAGTTGCCGAAGCCAGCCAAATCCGGAGCATTCTCCTACGATGACAGGAACGGCCTACGCGTAGGTGAATTCTCTCGAGCCCCTGTCGAGGAACTGAGACTGCTCTTCCGGAAGAATGCATCGCATGCGCGCCGCCGTGTAGCCACCAAGCAGTGGATCGTGGCTCAGCTTCATCTATACGATATCCCCTTTAACAAGTCGGCGAAAGTAGGTGAGCTTCGAGACACGCTGGAGGCCGCCGTAAAGAGCCGAAGAGTGAGTTGATGCTCCGGATGCACACAAGGGTAGAAGCGAGAAAATCGATACTAAATACTGCTCTGAGTTCAGTGTGTAGATGGAGAACCCCCTTCGGTCAAGCTAGTGCGGGAGCGCCTGGCGGTCCAATTCGCTCGGAACAGGGAGGACCACTGCCGTGCCGTCAAGGAGCACAAAGGTGCTGTGGATCAGTGGCATAAGCAGAACTTTTCCAAGCTCAATGACCCGAGTGCTGAGGCACGCTACGACCTTGACTGCTTCTTTTCCAAGTACTTCGTAAATGACAAGGGTCTGCCAGCTCCGAGCAAGACGCCCCAGCCCGTTGTCATCTGGGATATACGCGAGAAAGCCCAGTTGCTAAGCGACCGTGTTGAGGCCATAGCTGGACTGAGAGCTAGGGTCACAGTATACCTGACCGTTATTGCGTGGGCCTCGGAGTTTGAGAAGGGGGTCGATACCGCCTTTGCCATGATTAACAGTCCAGATATAAAAGCCGATCGGCCCACGCTAGAGGCGTTCTTTGATCCAGATCGCTTTTTGGCCAAATATTTTCTCGACGGCTTGCGCGGTGGGCCCTTACCTGGAAAACAGGAGAATCCTCTTGTCTTAAAGTCCTACTTTACTTGGAATGTACTAGAGAAGCTTTCACAGGCTGCCAAACATGTTCCAGAGCTCTTGATCCAAGAAACCAGAAAGCCCGTCCGAGGAAGCCGTGGCGAATCTTGCGTTATTGTAGGATGGGCAGAGAAGGTGATCCCGCAAGTGGAATCATGGAAGTCGGAGATTGTGGAACTGAAAGCGCTGGAAATCAAGCAAAAGAAGCGTAATGAGGAAAAGGAGCTTCTGGCCAGGCTAAAACCGCATATAGATTATGCAAGAGCACATCGTCCACCTCCCTCCGGTCCTTTTACGCTCAGCCATCTTGTCGGCTCGTATCTAATGCAGTGCCGCAAGCTTGAAGACGACTATGGGGCTGTTCTTGGAACGATGACACTCGATATCCACGCACCGACTAGTACTCACGGTACTGTGGCTGCTTTCAACTTTGGCGTCATAGAGGGTACTATGCTACTTGCTTCATCAGAAGAGTCTCTGGAGCGCCTCCGCCAAGAACAAGCCGTCCGGTCTTCGGATGAGGAAGAGGAACTTACTGACTCCGAATATCATTCTGGCTGGGGGAAGCGCAAAGCCACAACCTCGAAACAGGCGGATGCGAAGCACTTCAAGAGGCGACTTGGTACCGGTTCCACTCAGGTTCCTGGTCGATTTTACCTTCAATGGGCCGGCTGCGAGACCGGCAATGCGTACCTGGTATTAGACGAAGATCATGAGAGGACGGGCCACTTTGATCTAGACAAAACAGGGATGACCGCGCGAGGTCAGATGTTCTGCCGTGTGTTCTTCAGCGACAAGCCGATCGTTTTTACGCTACTGAAGATCGCGGATGAGCCTAAGAAAGAGCCCGACGCATGGTCCAGCTATTGCGAAGAAGAAAGGTGGCAAAATTGGTGATCACTCCCTTTAGACTTACATGGTATTGTAGAACTGCTGTACTACTATCTACTACCCAATCCTTGTTACATAAGATTTAACACTTAATATATAATCTCGTTATTACCATCTCATAAGAATGGCCATAGCAATTCATTTGTTGGTTCTGTAGACTCAGCACTGCACGAAAGCTTACATCTCACCTAAGAGGGTTGAGTATGATGCAACATTGAACATTCAATACAGAGTATTCTGCCGACTCAATATATAAGGTGGCCATACCGAATTTGCCTCCTAGCCGTCTTCTCGCCGTAAACGCCGGTGCTCCAGCTTACCACGATCGGCGCCTCAACTCCAACAGACCATTATACCAAGGAGAACGGAACAGCTTGCTTGTCCAGCTCCTAATCGTGTCATCTCGACTTTGGGCCGCCGAAACTGCAGACACCTTATTTTATCAACCCGCTCGCTAACGCTGCTCGGGCAGGCGAAGCGGATCTGGTTCGTTTGCTACTGGCGCACGACGCTGATGCTATTGCCGACTACCATGAGCTGCCCAGTTGGGAGAATGAGGTTTGAACACATCGACATCGTGCATATCGTACCGGTCTACTTCCGTTACGGAGGGCCTGTACAGGTAGCGATGGAGTTGGGCTATTCAGATGTTGTCATAGTGTTAATATAAGAAGGCGGTGCCGACATCTGGCTAATCCACCGATCTCGCGTTTCCTTTGCTATGCTTTTTCGATTATGGCGCTGGACGTGTATATACGGGCGGCAGCAGAGCTCAAGGAAGTGACTCTAATAATAGTAGACGTGTTCTCTTGATTTTCATAACTTAGGATGACCCCCTCTAACAATGATTAGTATCAGCCAGGATACGGGATACAGCTACCCTCGTCTAGTTATCACTAATTTTCCAGATAGCCTGAAATGATTATCATGCCAAACAGCAGGTACTGGGACGTGGGTGTAAGAACCTCGATGTTCTTAGCCCTTGAACAAGTAACATAGAATACGGAGAAATTCCGGGATACTCGTGCAGTAACAGGAATACATGAATCAACATTTCATGTTACTTGCAAGATCCTGGTGTGTGAGCGTATCATTTCTGGCAATCATGTGATATAAACTTGGTCAAGTACCAACACGTATTGTCGTAGATCGACAAATCGACAGCATTGTTTAGTATCAACAGATCAATCAATCCCATCAATACTTTAAGCTCAGGACCATGGCACGTAACCTACCCTCCTACTTGCCCTACTAAGAAAAACCTTCTCAACTGAGGGGGAACACAGTCTCAACCCACTGGTATGTGATATTTAGCAAAGGTTAGGGAGCTGTTATAGCCTACCTTATACATTCTCGAGAATGTTCGACTACCTCGAATAAACAATGCTGCTGTCCTTGGTCCGTGCTTGCCTGTGTTTAAATGTTCATTCAAATACTACAAGCACAAACCACCTTGGACATCCATCACAATGGTAAACAAACATTCTCACATGAACAGCAGATGGTCCGTGCACGGCAGTAAGTCACTTCTTGTATTGTATGGGAATGGGCATGACGGAATACTTATATTACACGCTCCTTTGCGCTCACAGCTATGTACCGGGAAGATCTTAGCTCCAGTGTATACAATGCAATCGGTACCGTCTCGTGATTACGTTGCGCACAATAATGATATTCTGAGCTTGCATGAATTCCCATAAAGTCCATACTTCACTCTGGGCCATTGGTATCTGCTTTCCCTTCTGCAACATTGAACCGTCAGTTCCTAGACCAACACTCTGCTCTCACTCGATCTTGGTTACTCGAAGTCGATCAATCAACCCTCGGCCGCTCTGTTTCTCGCTGCTTCTTTCTTTGTCTATCACGACGAAGCACACAGACATGAACGGAGAGCTTACTTCGTGTGACCATCACGAAGATAATACGGTAAGTTTCCCTTTCTCCCACGGCAGCCATGGAGCTGGGGACAATGCTAAAGTTGGAGTAGAAGTTTCATTTGTTTCCCAAACTCCCAGCAGAATTGCGTTTGATGATTTGGGAATACGCTACATACGTACCGCCTCGCTTCGATCGAACTGGCCCGTGGCCTCATCTCGTTGTTCTTAAGGTTGGAAGAACGCGTGTGCCTCCGTTATTCCTTGTGAACAAGGAAGCCTATCATGCAGTCAAATCATGCTATCTTCGGTTGGATCCAGAGACTGCCTACCCCAATCCAACCGTTGGTCCGCTCTTTACTCTTACCACCGACATAATTGCTTGGGAGAAGGGCGAACTCGTACCTACAGCATCCCCCTGGCGATGGTTTCAAGAGGTTGTTCCACCGGGGTCAATCACGCCGTTTCCCAAGCCGATTCCCGAGGAAGAGTATATGGATTGTCGTATCCAGTTACTCGTATATCTATCGATCCATAACTCTGGGACTCGAAGATAGAGGGAGATGAGAGAACTATATTGAATGTGGCAGTCAAGACGGCGACAATGAAAGCAGCGAAGTACTGAAGCATGTTTATAAGTTGAGACTGGAAAAGAACGTTCAGTATCGTAGGGCTGGATTATCGGCATGGCTTTTATTGGTACAAAAGACGATGCGAAGGCAATAATATGACAACTAGAACTGCACAACTAACTCCTTGATGGAAGGGGGAAGAGCACATACCTACCTTGTAGCTACTTATATGCGCCCTTCGAGACGTGAACATTGTGGGAGGGAACACATGCAGTCTCATAAATAGGTTGGGAGAACAGCAAAATTTCAATTCACTTCACTCATTATCTTTTATAGTCCGTTACTCTTCTCCATGTCTTACACCGGACACGGCCTGCCCAGGTGGTGAGACGATATGCTTCGGTATATGCATATCTTGACTTAGTAAGTAATATTGTATTGCATATACTGGGCCGTTGACGTACCAACTTAGGTATAGCTGACATCATGGACCCTTACAGGTCTAAGTTATCCCATTGAGATACGCGACTGACCAGTACAAACGCGTCGAATGTGGTACTCGCTTCCTGGTTAATTCACAGGCTGCTCTGCTGGCTCTATAAATAATTGGCTCTGTCATGGTGCCAATGTATTTCAAGAGCGAGGATATAGGGTCGGAACAATGCCAAGCCCCGCAAAGAAGAGGAAATTAAACGACGACTCAAAGAAGAGCTTACCATCACGGGGGCTCGAATACTTCTTCGCCAAGCAGAGGGATCAACATGGGTCTACTACTTCTTCTTCTAAAAACGGGGATGAGCCAGACGAGGGTGCGGCGCTGACTGACGAGGAGTTGGCACGAAAGCTTCAGGCAGAGTGGGACCGCGAGGAAGCCGGCGTGCCAGCGACAGCACGGGAGTCTCTGGCTCCGAGTGGTAAAAAATTTGGGGATTCTCCAGTGATACCACCGAGCATACAGCCTGATCAGGATGGGATCGATGTCGATGGTGCACCGTCTGAGCCGCCGAAGCCGAACATAGCTGAATTCTCCAGCACAGGGAAAGGGAAAGGGAAAGGCACCCTATCCCTCCAGTCGGTTGCGTCGTCTGTTGACACGGTCTCGGAATCAATTCCCCTTGATGAAAGCCCGCTGACATTTGACCCGGACAAGTATATCCCGCAGCTGCGAGAGCATTGGGCGAAGGATGGCGGTAACGCCTCATACGCGCTGTTGACGCGCTGCTTCGTGCTTGTGAGCGGGACTTCAAGTCGGATCAAGATCGTCGATACGCTGGTGAACTGTTTGCGAATACTTATCGCGGCGGACCCGGAGAGCCTACTCCCTGCGGTAAGTCATGAATGTCATAGATATCTCAGCGGGTATTCGCTCTGCACTCTGCTTATTCTACATACACCGAGTAATCCGTCGCTCAACTAAGCGCTGTGAGCACAATTGACTGATAGGACAATAGGTTTGGCTGTCTACTAACGCTATATCGCCGCCCTACATATCACTAGAGTTGGGCTTAGGCGGCTCAGCAATCTCTAAAGCATTACGGCAAGTATGCGGCCTCGACAACCGCGCGCTCAAGGCAATCTACGACAAGTACGGAGACGCAGGGGACGTAGCCTTCGAAGCGAAGAAGAAACAAAGCTTCACGCTGCGCGCCCCCAAACCCCTTACTATAAAGGGCGTATACAGCTCCCTTGTGAAGATCGCCAGCGCACAAGGGCAGGGAAGCGCAGAGGTGAAGCAGCGGCTCGTAGACCGCTTGCTGCAGGACGCGCGAGGGGGCGAAGAGAGCAGATATATAGTGCGCACGCTCTGCCAGCATTTGCGAATCGGGGCGGTCAAGACGACCCTGCTAATAGCGCTGTCGCGGGCCTTCCTGCTTTCGCGACCGTCCGACGCTTACCGCGGCCAGGACCACAACAGCTATGAATATCCCCAGCGCTCCGTCGAAGAGCTCTGCCGTCTCAAGAAGGAAGAACTGGCGGAGGTCTGGGCACGCACGGAAGAGACTGTAAAGGCGTGTTTTGCGCGACGGCCCAATTACAACGACCTGATCCCCGCCCTGCTGGAAGTCGGCGTGTGCCCTGAGTTGCTGGTGCGCTGTAGCCTAGAACTGCATGTCCCGCTGCGCCCTATGCTCGGGAGTATCACGCGCGACCTGGCCGAGATGCTGACGAAACTCCAAGGCCGCGATTTCGCCTGCGAGTTCAAATATGACGGCCAGCGCGCGCAGGTCCACTGCGACGAGCGCGGGAAAGTGTCCATCTTCTCGCGCCACCTCGAGGTCATGACGGACAAGTACCCCGATCTCGTTGCGCTCGTGCCGCAGATCCGCGGCGAAGGAGTCGGCAGCTTCATCATGGAGGGCGAGGTCGTGGCCGTGGATCAGAACACGGGTGAGCTGAAGAACTTCCAGACGCTAACGAATCGCGCGCGCAAAGATGTGGCGATTGGGAGCATTACTATTGATGTGTGTCTGTTTGCTTTTGACTTGATGTACTTGAACGGCCAGCCGTTACTTGACCGCGCTTTTCGCGAGCGCAGGAGCTTGTTGCGTTCTTTATTTGTCGAGATTCCAAACCGGTTCACGTGGGTGCGCAATTTGGATGCCACGTCTCAGGACTCGGAGGGCGTGCTGGAATTCTTCAAACAGGCTCTGGATCTGAAGTGTGAGGGTATTATGGTAAAAATCCTCGACAACTTACCAAATATGCCTATCCCAGTATCCACAGATGTGGTCGAGGACCAAGAATCAGCAAATCAACCCACAGAAGAAAGCAATCAAACTCGAACCAACTCAGGCATGGAGAAATCTAAAGCACCATCCGGAGATGCGAAAGAGAAACAACCAACTCCAGCATTGAAATCCACCCGCCGCAAGCCTCTCCTTGCCACCTACGAGCCAGATAAGCGCCTCGACAGCTGGCTGAAAGTCAAGAAAGACTACAGCTCCTCTTTCGACACGCTCGACCTCGTCCCCGTCGCAGGCTGGCACGGGCAAGGCCGCAAGGCGAAGTGGTGGTCTCCCATCTTGCTCGCCGTGCGCAACGAGGAGACGGGCGCGTTAGAAGCCGTGTGCAAGTGCATGTCTGGCTTCACGGACGCGTTCTACAAGGCAAATCGACGGTTCTACGATGACGGCTCCGGCGAGCCCGATCCCGAGCCAGAGACGACCAAGACTAGCAGTGAAGAAGGGCAAACGGATGATAATGACAAAGGCGACCTTGACGACAGCGAGGACAATGAGGATGAGGATGAAGATACAGATGAAAATGAAGACGAGAGTACGCGGCGCTACCGGAATACCCGCAAGACGAAACCAGGGTTCGTCGATTACGCGGGCTATCCAGACGTATGGTTCGAGCCACAGGAGGTCTGGGAGGTGGCGTTTGCCGACATCACGCTGTCGCCGACGTACACGGCCGCTCTTGGCCTCGTGAGCCAGGACCGCGGCTTGAGTCTACGATTCCCGCGGTTCCTACGCAAGCGGGAGGATAAAGGCATAGAGGAGGCGAGCACGAGCGAGTTCTTGGCTGGGCTGTTCCGTAAGCAAGAGGCGAAGGCGCCTCCGCTGCCTGTTAAAGATGGTGGGGATGATAATGAAGATGATGAGTGAGGCTTAATATCAATAAGCGAGATAATACCACGCGCGACATACGTAGAAGAGCAAATATACTCGTAGAAGGAACTCTGGTTTAAACCTCATATTGATCATCGCACGGCTACTTCTTTATTCCTTCCAGGCCTTATATAGGATCCGGCAACCATACTTCTCTCCCTTCTTCAGCAGCACCTGGCTCTTCCATTCCTCGACGTTGCAGGCGTTTACGAACCGACTGGGTTCGACGCAGAACCCGCTCCGCGGGCCCCGGGCCGGCACACCGTCGACGGCGGGTACGTCGATATACTTACCGGTGTAGTATTGAAATGCGGGCTCCGTGCTGTGGACTTCGAGGTGGATCTTGGACTCGGGATGGTGTGCCTTTACGAGGGCGACTAGAGGCCGGCTGCGCGTATCGATGGGTACGGAGGCGGGGGATGCTGAGGGGTCGACGACGAAGCAGTCGTCGATGTCAGGCTCTTGAGCGCCTAGAGTGAATTGCTCGTTGGTAGCTACTTTGGTAAATGTTGTCGGTCCCCCTGTTGGAATACCGCCATCATCGACTGGTAGATACGAGGGGGTACAAAGCTGCACTACCGTTCCTTCAATCGAAGGACCTCCAGTTAGGTTGAAGTATCTGATTGATAGCAGCACTGTTAGTTTCCGGTGGAAATAGGGCGTTGGGAGCCCATGACACATACGAATGGTTGGTCATGTTGATGACAGTCTCCTCGGCACCACTGACAAGCTCGGCCTCGTACTCCATGCCTAATACCGTGGCCTCTTTACCTCCGTTACTGATCTTCCCCGTGGTGTAAATCACCTTTGCCAAGACCTCGCCGGGGAAACCCTCATCTCCATCCTCACTGCGCAGCGTAAACTCGACGCTCTCGCCACCTTGCAGATCTCCTTCTAGCCCCGGTATGCTTCGAAGCCCGACGGGCTTCGGCCCGTCCCATATCCGCTTGCCCCAGCCTTTGACGCCGCCGTGCAGGGTGTTAGGCCCGTTGTTTGCGGTCAGACTGTACGACTTGCCCCCATTCAGAGAGGCGAGCTTTGCGTTCGAGATGCGGTTCGCAACGCGGCCGATCGTCTCCCCGAAGTATGGCCCATTGTGTGATACGTAGAGCTCCTGCGTTGGGAAGCCTTGAACAATGTTGACGCCGCCGACTTTGAAGGATTGGATAATGGCCCCCAGCGGGAGGAATGATATTTCGTCGGCCATGTTTTGGATAGTTGGGACGCTAGATTATAAGATGATGTAGTAGGATTATAAGTAGATGACCTCGAATCAAGACAGCGCTTTGAATACCCAAGTAGCTTCGTGGACAGTAGCACAGCAATGAAGAGTATAAGAGATTCAAGTGAATCGATATTAAATCATGGGTGAGTATGTCATGTGAGAAAGAAGGTTCTATTCAGGCTATTATACAAAGTTGTGGAGAGAGCTCCTAGACTTCAATTCCGTCTTTGTTGCTTTTGTTTCTGTTGTACAACGCTCGGTGAAATCGGTGATGGTGGGGTAAGTTGGCGGGGTAAAGGTAGGGAGCTGGAATACTGGGGCAAGGTAGAGCTCTGCCGCGCCAATTATGACGTAGAATGTTAAACAAGACGGCCCGATACCTGCTACCAGCTACGAGCTGATAGACTGCGCCAGTCAATATCTCACGGTAAGTCTGAATAACACACATCAGTCGTCTCAGACGTACATGCTCACTTAAAGTGCTTCATCCACATGTAGATAAATATAACATGCACCTGTAGATGTGCTTTGATAGACTCGGTGGATACCAGCTGAGATTTAGGTAGCTGCAAGTCATATCTTCAACTTATTGGAGGGCACCTAAAGAGGTATGGAATACCAGGTATGTGCGACATTACCTTGGGCGGATACCTGTACTTCACGTCCTGCCAGTGGTATCACATGTATTTAGTCACACGCCCTGCAGTCTATTGTCTCAGCTTAGGTAGGTAAGTACAATCCTCCTAGCGTGGAACTTCCAATTTGGATA
Organism: Xylaria sp. FL0933; assembly: GCA_022578765.1. Classification (NCBI taxonomy): domain Eukaryota; kingdom Fungi; phylum Ascomycota; class Sordariomycetes; order Xylariales; family Xylariaceae; genus Xylaria; species Xylaria sp. FL0933. The sequence goes on along the minus strand of MU389764.1, from coordinate 23,332 downwards.
CACCACTAACTAGGGGTACACAAACAGACTCCTGTGATTCTTCTCTATGTCCAAACAAACACCTTCTCTACAGAGCTTACTATGTATTACCCTACCAGCTGCCTACGGTACCATTGTGAGACAGCATCTACTTGAGTGCACATGAGGCACCTTAAAGCCCTACAATACAAGCTTAATCAAGGTTTGGTCCCCAGAAACTGCACAACAATCTGCATCTAAATTCACCCACACGATTTGGAGACCTCTTATATATGGCCCCTTGCATATTAAGGCTTCTCCCAGTCGATCCACACCCTAACAAACATCCATATTCCCCTGTTGTTTTGCCACGTTTCAATGCTCTGCGGAGTCTGATAGTTACCGGACGCTCTTGATGAGCCGCAACAACAACTCAACAAGACTGCCCATTCTGATTTTGACCGACGTCATCTACCCCTTCGTCTCATACGTCCCTCATTGAATATCGCATGTGATCACTAATCCGACAACCACCCGGAATAATGGCCGATCCAACCCCGCTACCTGTCGCGACACCAAAGCGGAAGCGGGACGATCTAACGGCCGACATGCGCCTCGCTACCTCACCGACCCCAGGCCATGCTGCCAAGACCATTTTCTCTTTCCAGCCACCGACTCTCCACCCGGCTGTCTACTCGAGCGATCTCGCCGAGGACGGGAACAGTAGCCCGCGGTCTAAAGTGGCCCAGAAATTCAGGGACCTAGCGATCACAGAGAGTGGTGAGGGTCCCGAGGGTAGCACCGGCCGTGGTGAGTCCGAAAGCGGGGGCGGGGCGACGGACGACGGTGCTGCTGTTGGTGCTGCTGGTACTGCTGGTACTACTGTTGGTACTGCTGAGACCCTTGACTCGAGTGGGCACAAGATGCTAGCAGCTCCCGACCTGACTAGATTTAACTTCGATGCTGGCATCACCACCGCCCACGCAGACATGCAATTAGACGCCGACGACGAAGATACTGCTGCCACTCGCAAACGCCCCAAGACCTTCGAACTCGACATAGCAAACCCTGGGTCTGCTACCAACGCCCCCCTCATTGACAATCCGTTAAACCATCATCATCGCCTGTCGGTATTCGTGGATTCGGACGTCAAAGTTGGCAAGTCCGGGAACTTGCAGAAATCCTATCCATCGATTAACCGTCTGATGGATTCTAAATCTCGCAGTCGTAAACGGACCGGCACGCCTCCACCCTCATCAAAGAAAAAGGGCAATGCCCAGTCCCAGTCGGCAAAAATCGACGAAGAGGAAGAGATTGTCATTGTGGATCCTGTTCGTGCTGCTCTTACTTGGCACGAAGACGAGATTACTGTCTACGACCCAGACGACAAGGATGACGACGGAACGGGGATCAACGGGATCGGATTCAAGCCTACCGCCGCCGTAGCTTACCGCCGTGCGCAAAAACGACGCCAACAGCTTGCCGAGTATAAGAAGCGAGAGGAAAGCGAGGCGAGAGCGAAAAGAAATCAACGTCGAAGAGAGCAACTAGGCGGGGGAGCTGAAATAACCCGAAGACACTCCATCGTACGGGTGCACTTTTCTGATGCTCCACCGACTACTGTTATGACAACGTGAACTGGCGATCGCTGATGTGCTCACACACTCTAAGTTATCAGTGGCCAGTTGTGTGCATTCTCTCGCTAAACACAAAGAGCTGTTCACTCCTTAGTGGTAATGCAAATATGAGAAGGCAATTGCGAGTAGGTTGTATTGCTGCTCCGATATATTGATTTAAGCTCTCCTTGCTTGATCGAGGCTTTCATCGGATTGAATCACGTTTACTTTGGCGCTACATTCGACGATATCACGGATTGCTTATTCGGCGTATGGGGAACCGATGGTTGGGTGTTCAGTTTTTCATTAACTATGACGGTTTTCAAACCTATCTTACGTATACTATTGTCAGGTCTCTGGGATATCCTTGACCTAAGATAGCGTTGGAAGAGAGGCCAAGGCCAATGGAGTCCAACACAGTTGGTAGGTGTTACCATGATGTATTTTGGCACGGGCTCATGATGATAGCTCATGACAGGACACAATTCCATATGCCCATAACCCGAAGCATCTTCAATGGCTTCCCACAAGGTGGGTTTATTCCTCCAGGTAATCACCAAAATTTATACCAGCTTTTCTGTGCCTGTTGTTGCGCCTTTTCTTGGTCCGCTTCTCGCTTTAATCGCGCGGCTTCTGCTGCCTGTGCTTTCTTCTCAGCTTGCTTGCGATCAATAACCTCAACGACTCGGGCCATAGCAGCGCGCTCCTTGCGCCTTTGCACCTGGCAATACTCCCATTGTACTATGCTGCCGAGAAGGAAGGCGCCAAATGCCCAATTTGCTGCTTTTGATGCCCTTGCTGCGCCATTGGGATGTGATATCAGCCGAACAGAATCGTTCTGTTAAACCACTATCCAGATGCGTTCGCTGAACATACCTCCTGTGAAATACCGGCCCGTTCCTACAACCGCCCCGGCCCCTATACCTGTCATCAGACCTTCCCTTGCGCAGGGTATGTGGTGTAGTTTGAGAAAATCGTCAGATTTGATTGACTGAAATCCTTCTTTAATCGTTGGTCTCGGTTGCTTGGTTGGTTGCCCTTCCGCACTCGCCGTGGGGCCATGGAATACTTCATAGATCTGTGGCTTCTTGACGTGGTCCGGCGGCTCGGTTGCGCCAGGGGGAGGCCCGCGCAGCCTTGGAGGGGTGTCGTCGTCTTGCGCCATGACCGGTCGCGTGAATGTTGGATGCTGTAAATGGGTCGAGATAAAAAGCGTGTAATTGAGCTAGGTCCCGCTACCTGGCTATGACGCTACCAGCCCTTGTTGTGCATATATGTGCTTATAGTGATCCTATTGAGGGGCCCTGGTATTGGGGATTAATCGGGGCTATTTAAACCCCTGGCCCGCTAGCGTGCACCCGGGCAGGGATGCGCGCCATGCTGGGCTGCAGCTTCGCGTCGCGTGTTTTGTAAGTGGATTTTGTTACCGTGTTAAGCAATTCTTGGTCAACTCTGGGACGTCCAAACACCAAAACAAGATACCAAACACCTCGTTTATTTTTGCAGCGGAATAATTACACTCAGCACCATTCGGGAACGTGTTTAACAGCACTTATCACGTCCATCAAATTCGCCAATGCCGTCTACAATTCGGTAGATTCAATCCTTGAATCGTAAACTCGCCCTTTCAAGAGGCATTCGACCTCTTCGCCCCTCACACAGCAAGGCCAACCCTTAACCGAGAACCACGAAGAAGGATGCCCAACACAACGCTTCGCAGGCCCCAAAAGGGTTATGTTCGTCGCGGGGGCAAGAAAGCCTACCATGGCGTCTCACGTACCAGGACCTTCGCCGCCTCGACCACACGCACAGAGGGCACAGCAGCGGATGAAAAAGCCGAGCGGACACTCCTGGCCACCCAAATCGATGAATCTATGGGCTTTGCCCGGTATGAAGCCGGCCGTCCGCGCGAAGGCTGGCTGGTGAACGTGCAACCAACGACTGTGGCATTAGACGATGATCGTGTGCCTGGTGGTCGAGCAGCCCTCGACTGCTACTTCATTGAGGAAGATGGGCAAACGTTCAAAGCGACAATCGAGTATGAGCCATACTTTCTGATTGCTGTACGCAAGGGCCGTGAGAGCGAGGTCGAGGAGTGGCTAAAGCGTGTACCTGGCGGTGGAGTCATACGTACAGTGAAGCGGATCGAGAAAGAGGATCTCTCTATACCAAATCACTTGCTAGGCTATCGACGCACCTTCCTTGAGCTGCGCTTTGGCAACGTCGCAGATTTGATGTCTGCTAGAAGAGATATAATGCCCATCGCGGAGAAAAACCGTAAGGCGATGGGGACGGTGGATGTTTATGCTGAGGTAGCCGCGTAAGTTCTCCTAGGGGTGTCGTAAGTGGGAATGGGTCACGGCTAATATTCGTACAGTGAACAAGCAGGTTTTGACCTCTTTGATGATACACGAGATGACGATAGACGACATAATGCTTCCTTTTCAGACGCCAGTGATTACATTGTCGATATTAGAGAATTTGATGTTCCCTACCATGTAAGAGTAATGATTGATATGAGTAAGTGCCACGACTGATCGTTTCCTGCTGCCAAGCTAATCCCATCTAGATATCCGAGTAGGCAAATGGTACTTCGTAGAGGCGAAACATGGCATTACCAGCATATCCCTCAATGAGGAACGTTTAGTTCAAGCAGACCCAGTCGTCATGGCCTTTGATATCGAGACTACCAAGCTGCCGCTCAAGTTCCCCGACGCCGCAATAGACCAAATTATGATGATATCATACATGATAGATGGCCAGGGTTTTCTCATCACCAACCGTGAGATTGTGTCGGAAGATATCGACGATTTCGAATATACGCCAAAGCCTGAATATCCCGGCCCATTTATGATTTTCAACGAGCCTGATGAAAAAGCTCTCATTGAGAGATTCTTTTTGCATGTCAAAGAAGCCAGGCCGACAGTCATCGCCACATACAACGGAGACTTCTTCGATTGGCCCTTCGTTGAGGCCCGAGCGAGCGTCAATGGTATTGATATGTACCGGGAGATCGGATGGAGAAAGGACAGTGAAGACATTTACAAGTGCACATACGGCGTTCACATGGACTGTTTTGCCTGGGTCAACCGAGATTCCTACTTACCACAAGGAAGTCGAGGCTTGAAAGCCGTCACTGTCGCCAAGCTAGGGTACGACCCGGACGAGCTCGATCCGGAATTAATGACACCATACGCAAGTGAGAGACCACAGACTCTTGCAGAATACTCCGTTTCAGATGCTGTTGCCACATACTATCTGTACATGAAGTACATACATCCGTTCATCTTCTCGCTGTGTACAATTTTGCCTCTCGGAGGCGATGACGTATTACGAAAAGGAACGGGTACCTTATGTGAGATGTTATTAATGGTTCAAGCATACCAGGGCGAGATCGTGTTACCAAATAAGCATGTCTCTCCAAAAGAATCATTTTGGGACGGACATTTGCTTGATGCAGAGACGTACGTTGGTGGTCACGTCGAAAGTATTGAGGCAGGCGTCTTTCGTGCAGACATTCCTGTCAACTTTGCAGTAGATACAGGTGCTGTCGACGAGCTTCTTCGTGACCTTGATGCAGCACTCAAATTCTCTATTGAAGTCGAAGAGAAAAAGTCCCTTGACGATGTCACCAACTACGATGAAGTTAGGGCCCAGATTGCGTCACGGCTAAACCAGTTGAAGGAAACTCCGAACCGAAACGAACGACCGCTGATATACCACTTGGATGTCGCATCTATGTACCCGAACATCATGACAACAAATCGATTACAGCCAGATTCTATGATTCAGGAATCGGATTGCGCAGCCTGCGACTTCAACAGACCCGGAAAGACATGTGACCGAAGGCTTCCCTGGGCCTGGAGAGGAGAGTATCTTCCTGCCAAGCGCGACGAGTACAACATGATTAGACATGCATTGGAAAACGAGAAGTTCCCCAGCAAATGGCCGAATGGTCCACCGAGAACCTTTCAGGATCTAACAGAAGATGAACAAGCTGGGCTCATCAGGAAACGATTAACCACTTACAGCCAGAAAGTGTACCATAAGATTCGCGATCAGACTACAATTGTTCGAGAGGCTATTATATGTCAGCGCGAAAACCCTTTCTATATCGACACGGTGCGCGATTTTCGAGATCGCAGGTACGACTATAAGGGTAAAGCCAAAGTATGGAAAGGAAAAACAGAAGCTCTCAAGTCTTCTGGAGCTCCCAGCCAGGAGGTCGAGAATGCAAAGAAGATGATCGTTCTATTCGACTCCTTGCAACTTGCCCACAAGGTCATTTTGAACTCATTCTATGGTTATGTCATGCGGAAGGGTTCGAGGTGGTACTCCATGGAAATGGCTGGTGTCACCTGCTTGACAGGCGCAACGATTATCCAGCTGGCTAGATCACTCGTTGAAAGGCTTGGTCGCCCCCTGGAACTGGACACTGATGGTATTTGGTGCATGTTGCCCGCCACATTTCCGGAGAACTTCGCGTTCAAGCTGAAGAATGGCAAGAAGCTAGCGATCTCATACCCTTGCGTTATGTTGAACCATTTGGTGCACGACAAGTTCACAAATTATCAGTATCAAACGCTTGTGGACAAGAAGACGTTCAAATATGAAACGACGAGTGACAATTCCATCTTCTTCGAAGTTGATGGCCCCTACAAGGCCATGGTTCTTCCCACGTCCAAAGAAGAAGACAAGAATTTGAAGAAGCGTTATGCTGTTTTTAATGATGATGGAAGTTTGGCAGAGCTCAAAGGTTTCGAAGTCAAGCGAAGAGGTGAGCTTAAGCTCATCAAGATTTTCCAACAACAGATCTTCAAGTTCTTCTTAGAGGGAAGCACATTAACCGAATGTTATGCTGCCGTCGCCAAAGTCGCAAACAAGTGGCTGGATGTTTTGTATAGCAAGGGATCAACGCTAGCCGACGAGGAGTTCATCGACCTCATCTGTGAAAACAGAAGCATGAGCAAGACGCTCGAAGAGTATGGTAGTCAGAAATCGACTTCAATCACTACTGCCAAACGCTTGGCTGAATTCTTGGGAGAGCAGATGGTCAAAGACAAAGGGCTGAACTGCAAATATATCATCTGTGCCAAGCCTCGTAGTGCTCCAGTTACCGAACGCGCAGTACCAGTGGCTATTTTCTCTGCTGAGCCTGAGATTAAGCGGAGATTTCTGACGAAGTGGCTGAAGGAGGAACCTTCTGACACGGATCCCCGAGCATTACTCGACTGGGATTACTACCTCGAGCGTCTTGGATCCGTTATTCAAAAGTTGATCACCATTCCAGCCGCCCTACAGAAAGTCCGCAACCCTGTACCGCGTGTTGCACATCCAGACTGGCTTCAAAGGAGAATCAACATCAAGGATGACAAGATGAAACAGAAGAAGCTCACCGATCTGTTCACGAAAGAGCCTCTGAGTGACATAACAAATCTCAATGGCTCTAGGTTAGACGACCTTGAAGATTACGGCTCAAGGTTGCTTAAGCCGAAAAGCACGACCGCTGTCATAAATGCTTCCCAAGCAGCACCTCTCACTTCGAAACGCAAGTCTCCAGAGCCCGAAAAGGAAATCCAAGACCCTTTTGCTGCTCTTCCTAAAGTTATGCCAGATCCATCCGAAGACTATCCGGCCTTCCTAGAGTATCAGAAGAAGAAGTGGAAAATTCAGAAGCAGGCTCGTATACGCCGCAGGCATCTTTTTGGAGACAGACGAGGTAATGTTGGCAGCAATATTCAGCAGACATTCCGCAACCAAGCCGAGGTCACATTCAGAAACACTTGGCAACTTCTACAGCTTCGAACAACGGACAATCCCGGGATAGTGACTGCGTTTGTCTTGATCGATGCAAGGATACATGCGCTCAAAATCAAGGTGCCACGTCAAGTATTTCTCAACTTGAAAGGCAAAGACCTACCTGATATAGAGGTTGAGGGCTGTGACGTTGAGCAAGTCACTCACACCCTTCCCAACGGCCACCCCTCATCTCATCTCTTCAAGATCACCGTTCCGGAGGATATATACTTTGCTGAAGCCGACAAGTTTTCTCTACTATTCAATCATCCCAGTGTTGAGGGGGTTTATGAGAAGCAAGTTCCGCTTAATATGCGCGCTGTTCTTCAACTAGGCAACGTTTGTACGATCGACGAGAGCCAACCTGGTGTTCTGGGCAAGGGACTAGAGGAGGGATTTGACCTTTCTGGCTTGATGCGACCGCTCAAATCAAAGTCGTATCTTGACTCAAACCCTCTTGCTTATGTATACATATCCCACATCACAGCGGGAGAGCGACAGATATTTGGCCTCTTCTCTGCAACAAGTGACCAAGCGCACATTATTATCCTACAAAGAAGCAAAGACGTCAACTCAGAATTGCCCAACGTCAATAAGATTTACAGCGAAATGCGCTCGCGAAGATTGCAGGAAGACCAAGAAAGCAATTGGCAAGAGTGCTTTGAGTACCAAGAGAAGCTAAATTTTAAAGTCACGCAAGTGACAACGCGAAGGAAAGCTCACTTAGAAATCGGCGACATCGTCAAGAAGATGAAGAAGGATGAAATTAGACCAACGATGCTGGTTATCCAGTCCTCGCAACGGAACTTGCTCGTCCACGATGTCCCTATCCTCGCAGATTTTCCGATCCTCCCTCTGAAATATGATCAGGCAGACAGCTCTCTCCCACCTCTTGGTTGGCAATCTGTTGTTGCCAAGCGACTTGTTTCGCATTATCTCAGTTTAGGCTCTTGGGTACTTCACCTCACAGCCCTTGCGAGATACGGTGATATACCCCTATGTAACCTGGAACGGGATGACCCTAGATTCCTCATCGATGTCGCCTATGCCAGACGGCTGCAGATGAACAATGTCGTACTATGGTGGTCACCAGGAACAAGACCAGACCACGCTGGATATGAACAAGATGATGTTACGGGCCCTCTCGATACCGTTGTGATGCCATCGGCTAACAACCCTGGCACCTACGCATCTGTGTGTATTGATCTCGAGGTCCGCAATCTTGCAATCAACACGATTCTCACTTCATCCCTTATCAACGAACTTGAGGGTGCTGACTCTATCTCATTCAACCCTGCGTCTGATGCGGCCCCATCGGACGGCTCTGAGATGCTCCACTCCGAGTCCGCCTTTGCTAATGCTGGTGTTCTTGTCCTCCGTGAGATGGTAAAATCATGGTGGGCTGAAGCTTGCAAGGGTAGTCCCATGGCCGATATTCTTGTACAACATCTCGTCCGTTGGGTCGAATCACCAGACTCCTTTATGTACGACCGTGCTTTACATTACTACGTGCAGATGATGAGCCGCAAAGCTCTCCTGCAACTGATGGCAGATTTCCGCCGGGTTGGTTCACAAGTCGTATTTGCGAACTCTAACCGATTGCTTTTACAAACGACAAAATCCGAGGTAGGCAATGCTTACGCCTATAGCCAGTATATCATCAAGAGCATCAAGAGCAAACCCCTTTTCCATTTCATCGATTTGGAGATCAAAGAGTACTGGGACTATCTCGTTTGGTACGATGAGTTCAACTACGGCGGTAAAGCCTGCCAAGAAGTTGTCGAGGCCCAGGAACAGAACCTGGAGACTATCATGTGCTGGCAAATCAAGACATTCCTGCCTCTCAGGCTTCAGGACACCTTTCAACATTGGGTCGTTGAGTTCATCCAACTTATGCATGGCATCAAGCACCCGCATAATGGGGATCCTGATTCCACACCACGGCTTACGCAACTGCCCTTCCGAAGTCTCACACAAAGCACTGATGTTGATGACAAAGATAGGCCGCAGATCATCCTCACCAAGACATTTGAGCGTCCACTCAAGAAAGAGATCCAGTCCCTCATCTCTACGCGAGCTCGTGAGCTCCTACACCCTGAGCTTGCATCCGATTGGTCGTTCCCTTTGCTTCCCGGCAACAGCGGAAATCATATTCCACATCCGCATCTGAAGCACTTACAGTCGCAAGCGCAGCGGAACGGGTCCGAGAACGCGGTTCTTGAGCTTGTAAAATCCCTCATGCAGGTACTATCGCTCGATAAAAACATAACGAACGAGGCGCGTCTACTACGGCGGGAGTTATTAGCGCTTTTCGATGTCCGTGAGTTCAGCCGCGATGGCACGTTCGTCAACCCAAGCGCTTCGCTCAAGATCCCACAGTGGAGCTGTGCGGAGTGCACGCTCGCGCGTGACTGGGACTTGTGCCGCGATGAGAGCTTACTGCCTGATCTGTCAACGCTCCCTACTTCCGTGGCCACGAACGGTGGTGCCCTGGACGGCACATCGATAGGAGAAATTCGGAAAGCAGCCGCAGCAAAACCGTGGAATTGCACCTTCTGTGGTGCCGAGTTTAGCAAGTTGCGAATCGAGGAACGCCTCCTGGCTGATGTGAATTCGTGGATCGTCGAATGGACTACCCAAGATGTCAAGTGTCAACGATGTGGGAGTGTCAGGTTGAATGAGTTTATGGAACACTGCACGTGCTCGGGCCCTTGGGGCGAGAGCGTCAAGAGAGAGGATGTGGTCAAGAAATTGAGCGTGTACGCCGGCGTTGCGGAGTGGTTTGGTCTGAAGATGCTGACTGCGCTTGTTAATGAGGTGCTGGGAAGCCTCTAAAGTCTCACCGCGTTAAGCGAAGCGGATTGAACAGTACTGGTTGCTTGTTTGGATGTTGTTTTAGCATGGCTGGGCGGGCATTGGGCATGGCGAAGAATGGATGCAACTTCGTGGTTTTCAATCAGCGGCATCAGCTACAAGACAGGCGTCTGGTGTTTGGTTTTGTTTGAGTTAGGTAGATAGTTACGTTGTGCTTAAACATGTACGTGTGTCCTGTACGAACAATATCATGTCACAGTAAAGTCTTGACACGGCGTTACTTTTATTGACTCAGGTCTCTTATACTTGTTAGAAACAGCAAGAATCAGTCCATAAGTCTTCAGATGATGCGGTACACTATTGAGTTCGATTATCAGCATTTGGTTGTAATTTGACGGGCAAAGTAGTGTTGATAGAACTACATAAATGTAGGTAAGTAAACTAAACTCTCCATCCGAACTTACAATAAAAAGGGGGAGAGATGATAACAGTATTTGGGTTTCAATCTGCACAGTATGCCATGCCAGCCGGTCCAGCCAATCCAGCCAAAAAGAAAGTGGATCGACGACCCACAGCCACGGGCTTCTGCTCCTCTCCCATTCCTGGCCGTCCACATACAGGTTACAAGCCCAGCCCAGCCCAGCTCTTCTCCCGCCTTTCTCACGAAGATTCGCCGGACATCCGCCGACAACTCGCCGTGGTTCAGGCTTCCGACCGCGTGCCGCCGCCGCCGCTGACCCTTTCATTGATGGCTTCTTATCCCGAGGCTAATGCAGCCGGCTCTGTTCCCGCGTCATCGGAACCAACTCCATCTCAGCAACCCCAACAATCCCAGCAGCCGCATCCGCTGCATGTGCTGACGCAACCTCTTAACCATAACCACAACCATAACCATAATCATAACCACCATCACGCCCACAACAGTAACAGTGACCATGAACACGATCATCAAGATCATCATCACCTCGACGACCACCATCATCTAGATCCGAGCAGTCACGATCGCAACCACGACCACCAGTCAACGGCGACCACGTCGGCAACAGCAACAACAACAACACATGCAGACCTCTATGACGATGCCGCAGCCCTCGCAGCAGCAACAGCAGCATCGCCCGTACCGGCCACCACCACCGTCGCGCATCATGGCCTCCAAGCGCTGCAGGCCGTGTCGGCGGCGCCCATGTCGCCCACCAGCAACGACCTAGCCCAGCAGTACGCCCAGTCGGCCGCACTGCAGATGGGCGATCCACAGTTCTCCTCGGCCCTCGCTACTGGCCCCATCATGGGCGCGCATATGTCGTCGTCGTCGCCGTCGTCGCAGAAGGTCACCCGTCTCCGTCGCGCCTGTGACATGTGTAGTCAGCGCAAGGTCAAGTGCGACGAGTCTGGCCCGCCCTGCAAACCATGCTCGGATCTCCAGGTCGAATGCACTTTTAGGCGGGAGATGAAGCGTCGTGGCCCCCCGAATAAGCACGCCGAGGCAGCGAGAGCGGCGAAGCGTCACCAACTCGATACCAACGGATCGCCATTACAGCACCACAGTGCCGTCGCCGAAGCCCTCATGCAGCCTGTTGTACCTGTTGTTGCTCCGCCCGATGGTGCCATGGCGCTCGATGCCGAAGCCATTGCTCCCTGGCCCGTTCTGCAGCTCCTCGTAGACGACTTCTTCACCTACCTCCACCCTCTCATGCCTTTCCCGCACGAACCGTCGTTCCGCCAGGCCTTTGCCGCTCGCGCTGATCGAACAAACCGCGAGTTTCTAGCTCTCTTGGCCAGCATGGTCGGCGTGCTAGTCGCTTCTTTCCCTCGTAGCGCCCGTGCACATCTAAAAGCCCAACACAGTGCTGGGCTCTTTCCGACAGCCATCACCATGATAGATCACTGCCGTTCTATTGCTCTTGAAGCACGAGGCACTGCCTACTTGGCGAAACATGAGATGAGCATTGACGATGCCGCTACCAGCTACTTCCTAGGTCTGGCCGCCGGCTATACTTTGCAATGGAAGCCGTGCAGGCGTTTCTTGGCCGAGACTATGTCGTTCTGTAGGGAGCTTAACACCCATCGGCCACGAGACCTGTCTAGTCTAGCTGGTTATCTACCTGACCTCGCTGCGGCAGCGGATTCCATAACGAACAAACCAATTGATCACATAAAAGATCAAATAGGGAAGCGAATATTCTGGGTTATGGTTGCAGGTGTTCGGTAAGTGGCTTGAATCCAGGTCTTTCGAGCAGGTGAATAGGACGTGTACTAAGTGTATTATCAGGTCAATGAGCCAATTAGGAGCTTCTATAAACGAATTACCTCTGCCTCCGCCAACTACACAGGAACCGTACCCAGAACAACCCGTCGAGGTTGACGATGAGTATATTTTTACCGACCAAATCTTACCGCAACCAGAAGGCACCATATCCCTTATCACCGGATTCAATCGGAATACCCGAATATACATGACAATGAATGAATTAATTGGCGTTGAGATGTGCTATGGAATTAACTTCTTCGATTGGAGCGCACAAAAGAATATTCTTAGCAACGCCCTCGTCTCGGCGAAACAAGCAGTAGAAGATCTGCCCCCGCCATTCCAAATCGTCAAAGCCGAATCTGATCAGAACGATCCGGCAGACTTAGATCAAGCAGGTCTTCAATACTGTCCGCCTGCCTTCCCGGAGTCACAGCCAGAGAATGACGTGCGACGAGCGCTCACCGAACCTTTACGCAGGCGTCAGCTGCAAACTGAAATACAAAAAGCCAATATCCATGCCTCTCAGCTCGCAACGCGATCCTATTTTGTGGAGCGCTATCTTAACCTCCGGGATGCCCACCCCGAAGTCGCCCAAGAAGGCAAGGATGATAGAGACGAGATGGTAGCCGAGGAACGGGAATCCATCGTGCAACATTTGTTTGCTGTCTTGACCTCCATCAGCCAGCGCAATCTAGAGCCAAACGGACAGTCTATCATCAATAAAATCCGGCAGGTTGCAAGTACGCTGGTAGAAGGTGCCTCGGAGCGCAAGGGACCCCTCGCCATCAAAGCTGAGGACTATCTCCACAGATTCATTGAGCTCCTCATCAAGCTTGAAAGGTCTGGGACAGCTGCCGTGGTGGGTGTTACCACGGGCACCATGGGCCCAGAAGACGAGGAAGAGGAGCTCAGAAATTGGGCCAGTCTTCGGGATTATCAGATGCAGTTCATCTCGTCGGGGGGGTTCTTGAGCGACATGTAGTTTACTCGCTTCTGTCCCACCATAGGTGCTATCTGCTTTTCATCGCCAGAACTCAATGGCCTGTATTCGTTGTACATATTATAGTGGTAGAAGGGGAACGGGGGCTAATGAGGTTCGCGGCTTACGGTGGTAATTGGGATTCCTTAAGGTTTTAGAAAGCCAGCGAAAATAGTTGCTAATGTAACACTAGGTTGAATCCTTTGGCATTGTTTTGGGCATTGACCAAGGTTAGCTTCAAACCTAAGGGTGAACTACAAAGGATGGACCTCTAAGGCTTGGGCTATTCTTATAAGAGCCAAGAGTATCAATGTAAGCATTGCAGGTACTAATGCGGGAAATAATGATTGCAGGGTAATCTCTACGTGAATTGCGATGTCTATTTACTAATGTGGTCAGGTCGGACGACCCAGATGGAATATATACATGAAGGTTTAGGATGAGAGACAATGGAAGCCTTCCAGCAAGTGGTAGCTGATACCAGCATAGAAGTGCTTGGCCTGTCTACCTTATCCTTTGGTGGTCACAGCAGGAGATGTAATGCAATGCAGTCCTTTTTCTCTTTTCGTTATCTCGTTTCATTTCGTTTCATTTTCTTATCTTCCCACACTGTCTCTTCTAACCCGACGCAGCAGCAGGGAACGATCCGTCGTCGTCCCGCTTGCAGCCCGAGATGGCCGTGAGCTGCGAGGGGCACTGCACCTGGGTGAAGGTGACGCCCGGGTTGTCGGCGTTCTGGAACCAGTCGAAGCGCCAGTAGCAGCCGGCGCGCAGCGCCTCGGGCATGGACGCCGAGTCGCAGTCGGCGCGGCTGCTGACACCGCCGTATTGGGCACCGGGAAGGGATTGTCCGAACTCGGACTTGCAGCCGTCGAAGATGCCGACGCCACCGCCCGGCATGAGGATGTCGAATTGGTTGCTGCCTAGGTCCCCGCCTGTGTTCGTGCTTTGCACGATCATGGATTTGCCGGCTACGGGGCCCGAGGTGAAATCTAGTCTGCGGGTATGTTAGCTTGTGTGTCTGTCTATGTAATATAGATAAAGTATGTCTGCAATTGTGGAAGAAAAGGGAAAAGAGATGAAACAAAAGCGGACCAAAACTGAGCAGAATGAGATGGAGTAGGACAAGACATACTGATAACAAGCACAGCACCAGCTACTCTCCGTACCGCCCGAGATGGCCGTCGCGGCGAAGCCGTACGCGAGGTTGTCGTCGACGGCGAAGGGCGAGTAGTTGCTGCAGGTGTAGGCGACGCCGCCGCTGTCGCACCCGGACTTGGCGTCGACGTCGGCCAGCGGGCTGTCGTTGGCGTCGCAGGTGCGCGCCGGCGCGGACACGGCGGCCTTGCCGCTCCACGCGCACGACGGCTTGCAGCAGTCCCAGTACCGCGTCGTCGTGCCCGTGCCGGACGCCGCGAGCGCCGGGGCCGCGGCCGAGACGGCGGCGGCGAGGAGGCCGAGGGCGGTCTTGGTGTACATTTTCTTCTTTTCTTTCTTATTCTTTTTTTTATTGTTGTCTTTGGTCTGGTCTGTTCTGGTTTGAAGCCTCAGTGGTGTGTCTATACTGGGCTTGCTTGGGCGAGTGAGGACTTCGAGCTGAGTTGGTGAGCGAGTATCACGACGGGGAGGGAGTCACTATGGTTTATATATCTCGTGTTGTCGGTATGGTTGACTAGCTTGCCGCCTCATCTACAAGGGGTCCTTGCTCGTCTATTCTAGCGTATAGTAACTCATCCCGCCTATGCATGTACTGCATCCACAGTAACCTGACATTATCTGGTGTAGCGTAGAACATCGGCTCACGAGTGCCTGGATAGGTCCGTAAAAGGGGTGATGTCACACCGATAATGTGTAACGGCTGTATACTAACTACTACATGGGTAAGGTGCCGAGGCAGGTGGCTTAATCTATCCTCATGGTCAAACCGCGGCTCGCATCTCCTGTTCCTGAGAAGGGAAACATCCACTTTCGGCCACGGGATATACTTACTTACTTCGTTACTCACGTACTTACTAGTTCAGTGAGTCCATTTTGCCAGCAGTTTTCTTGGCCTAGGGTTCCTCTCACGTATAATACATATTAAGACCGGAATGGTATACACCTCGGCTCGCCTCTCCGGCACGCCATAGCTGGTAAAGAGAGGGAAAGCCCGATTTGGCAAACACAGCTCTTCTTCTCAGAGCAACAAACTCGCAGATCACCGAGCTGAAATTGGAGGGCGGGAGGAAGCGGCGGGGGTTTAGTTTTCACCACCAGCCAGGGGCAAATTGCCGGAAACGCGCGTTAGGGAAAACATTTGGGTAACCCGGT
This sequence comes from Xylaria sp. FL0933, assembly GCA_022578765.1. Lineage (NCBI taxonomy): Eukaryota > Fungi > Ascomycota > Sordariomycetes > Xylariales > Xylariaceae > Xylaria > Xylaria sp. FL0933. The sequence goes on along the minus strand of MU389764.1, from coordinate 7,611 downwards.
AGCTCAGTTCCGGTGGCCGGGCCGCGACGGTTTCAGATCAATTGATGGGGCGATCCTTTTTCCTTGGGCGGGGGTCCATGACCATCTTAGGGGTGAGGTTTGACGCGGCCCTGCGAATCACGGCTTCTAGAGCCGACTCTCCGAGTGAGTTGGATACTTGACCTACCTACTTCTTAGTTTCGAGGTAAATACTGTAAGCATCTGACGTGCCTCGGTAGGTAGTCGTGTTGAGAATAGTCCAAGCCAAGACACACACTATCTTGTTTTTGTTGGCGGGCTCGTTACATACTTAGTGTTTTTACTTACCTACCTATACTGGATAGGTAGACGAAAAGAATACCTATCTGGGTAGGTATGCTGTTAAGCTAAATAAGTGAGTGAGTGATAAGGCAGACCGGGCACTCGAAAGCAGAAAGTGTTTACCGCAGTAGTGCGAAAAGGCTACTGGTAATTGCGCGGGCATGTGAACAGGCAACTCGCTGCTCTATTGGAATCAAGAAAAACAAGGTTCATGGTTGCAAAATGTCGATTTGGTCTGCTTAGTAATTAGCAGAGTACTCATTCTGCCCTATGAGACAAGCGGTGCCATGATGTTGTAATCCAATGATATCTTTTAGTTACCGGTTCCCCCACACTTTTCTTCTGCCCCTCCTATTCGACAATTGATGCTCCCAGACAGATACCTTGATGGTCAAAATTACAACTCCAACGTCTAATTGACTTACAACCAAAATAGGCGCGTGAATACCCTCTGCTTGACGATAGACAATTATTGAACGACTTCTGGCTTTTTCCCAAGAACATGCGGACTTTTTCTTCATGAATTCCTGCGGAGGCAGTATTAGCATCGATGTCTCACACCTTAGGTAGCCCAATCGTTTACGTCACGATTGCTCTAGCTCGTCGCGACCCGTCATTCTTTGTTGGACCAGTACTGTTCGACCATCGGGACTTATCAATGTCGTCATATGCTGAGGCGAACGGGTCTCTGCGCCCTCAATTTCTGCCTTTTGGGGGTATATATTTCGGCCAGAAAAGCAACGAAAGGTAGCTTTCTAGAAAGTCATAATTCAAAACCGTTCGATCAATTTATAAAGACTTATTATACCGACCAAAATAAGCGGTAACGCAAAAATACTGGAACAAATACCTCAGACCTACACACCTCAGTAATAGTCGTCAAATTCACTCCTCAAGATGCCGTATCCGGACGAGTTCGAAGGTTTCATGATCAATGAGATCGGAAAATATCAAGAGTTCAAAAAGCAGAGCGTAGGCCTTCGCCTCAATCTCGTCATACTCATCTTCGTATTGTTGCTAATCGTCATCGCTTTATACAGTTTAAGCCAAAAAAGTTTGGCGACCACGACGTCGACATTAAGATCGAATGCTGTGGTGTCTGCGGGTCTGATGTCCACACCGTCACGGGAGGCTGGGGTGAAGCTCCAGCACCCATATGCGTAGGCCACGAAATCGTAGGCAAGGCAGTCAAGGTGGGCTCCCAGGTGAAGGATGTCAAGGTTGGCGACCGTGTGGGCGTCGGCGCTCAGGTCTGGTCTTGCCTGAAGTGCTCTCAGTGCAAGAGCGGCAATGACAATTATTGCCCGAATAAAGTCGGTGAGTCGCAATACGGTATCTCATGCCCATGGTTCCGCCCGCTTACACGTGCACAGACACATACGGAGCTCCCTATCCGAAAGAAGCTGATCCGAATGAGACTATTAGCCAAGGTGGTTACGCATCTCACATCCGGGCACAAGATTTCATGGTCTTCCCTATACCAGAGTCTATCCCCTCTCATTTGGCGGCGCCCATGCTCTGTGCCGGTCTAACCGTATGGGAGCCCTTAACACGAGAGAAGGTAGGCCAAGGCCAGCAAGTCGCCATCGTCGGCCTTGGTGGCCTGGGACACTTCGCCGTCATGTTCGCGAACGCGCTAGGGGCCGAAGTAACGGTCATCTCCCATTCGCCCAACAAGAAGGAGGACGCTCTGAAGCTGGGCGCCAAGCACTTTGTGTGCAGCGGAGAGAAGGACTGGGCCAAGCCATTGGCATTCAAGTTCGACTTCGTACTCAGCACGGCCGACGTATTGGGAATGGACGTCCTGCAAGATTACCTATCGACTCTCAAGGTCGGCTGCAAATTCCACTCCGTCGGTCTGCCCGACGAGCCCATCAACGGCCTTAAGCCGCAGCAGCTCACGTCTAACCGGTGTGCCATCAGCTCGAGCCACATCGGCAGCCGCGAGGAGTGCTTGGCGATGCTGAAGTTTGCTGCCGAGAAGAAGCTGTACCCCATGGTCGAGACTGTGCCCATCTCTGAGAAGGGCTGCGCCGAGGTCGTCGAGCGCGTTCACAAGAACAAGGTTCACTATCGGTTTACCTTGGTCGACTACGACAAGGCCTTCGGAGCCTAAATTGGCTGGTCACGAGGTGAAGAGGTGCGGCGGTGGTGAAACGTAACGATAGGATAATGACTAGGTTGGTAGCACCAGATAAATGATAAAAAGTTTCAGTTTAATATGAGTTGAAAGTACTGAAGTGAAGAATCGCTGTTGTTAACCTACACCAAGGCGCTTGCTTGTCTTCGCTGTACCACTTATTGATGACGTTGGTAAGATGGTTAACTCATTATTACCCTAAATAATAAGAAAGTGTCTAGTAAGAACTATCCCTTCCTCGTTCTATGACGGCAGATCAGAAGATTTCGATTGAAAGGGTGTGAAGCGGCAGCATGATTAGTGATACAACTTCTCAAGAGCGTTGATTAGGAGCCTCAAAAGTATGTATCTAGGTACACTACATATACAGTCAATTACCTGACCTTAGCAGCTCATACGTCATGGCTGAGAAGACCCTTACTCCGCAAATTTGACGCTAACGGATGTTATAGATAATTAAATTCGTGGTACTCGAGCCACTTGTAGGAGTTGTTACCTGACGCAGGTAGCGCATAATAATCGAAAAAAGGTACTAACATTATGTCTTCGTTGGTTAGGTAATTGTAGTAGTTTAATTCGATATTTGTTGGGCATACCGATAACGAACTCAGGTACCTAATATTGGTAGGTAGGTAAGTTCCTGCATATAGTGGTGGTGCAGTCGCTTATAATCGCTCCTGGTTGGTTGGTTAGTTAATTGGTATTATTAACGCCGGGGAGAACATTATATTCTATACCTCCTTAAGGGTTTGCGGCGTATAAAGCTATTTATTTATTTATAGATATTCTATAAATTAAACTATAAAAGCGCGCGTAATAATTAAACCGTATTTATTAACCTCGTTTTTTAAGCTTATGCTTAGCGTTATATAGTTATAATTGGTTTTTTTATAAAAAAATAAGCTAAAATTTAAATATATATATAAAAAAAAAAAAAAAATAGTAGTTTTAATAATAATATTATTTATATATAATCGAGTTTTTAAAAAACAACGTTATTAAACTATAATAGCCTAGATTTAAAGTATATATAACGTTATATAATATATAAAAAAAATAAAATAAGTCGATAATATATAAAATAACTTTAAATAATAGTTTTAAGTTATTTTTTGTTTAAATAGCCGAAGTTTATTTTATGTTTAAGTAATTTTTTTTTAAACAATAAAAATAACGCTTTATTATTACCGCGAGCAAGCTTGCGCTTATAAAAATAATTATGTTTTTTTATAAATAATTAATTCAAGGTTAATAATACGCGTTTATTTTGCTAGCTTAAAGTCATTTTATTATTATTTTAGTATAATGTTTAAAAATAAATTTTTTTATAAAAACCGGTTATTTTTATAAGTTTATAAAAATTAATCGGGTTAATAATTAATTTTTATTAATATTTTATTAATGTTTTATATAAAAAGCCTAGCTAAAGTTATTAGTTTTTTTATTTTCTTGTTTTTTTAAAAAAAACAATATATTTTAACGTTTTAATTTTATTATAAAAGTAGTTATAAATATTTTCGTAGTTAAAGCGTTTATAATATTAATTAAAATTTTTATAGCTTAATTAAGCTATTAAAAACTTGTGCAAGTTTTTTTAAAAAATATTTTATAGCTCGAGTAAACATTTAAAAAATGCTTATAATTTTAATTTTATATAAATAAGCGGCGCTTTAATATTTTATTATTTTAAAAATTTTTTTTTAAGCGGTAGCTTTATTAATCGTTTAATGCTAGCTAATATTATTTATAAGTTTAAAAAAAATAAAAAGCATAATTTTTTCTTAGTTAACTTGTTTATTATTTTATTATTTTTTATATTTTTGTGGCTAAAAAATTAATAAATATAAACTTCGAAAATATTAATTATATTTTAAAATTTAAAAAAAACATTTTGCGAGCTATTTAAAAATTCTTCACGTAGTCTTTAAATAATAAATATATTATTTATATATATATAAATTAAATAGCTTTATACTAGTTATATAGCGTGTTTTAAGCCGTGTTTAGCTTTTTCGGCTTTTTTATTAAATATTTTAGCCTTGCTTAAGCGGTTGTTTTTTTAAGCAATAAGCTTATTATTTTTATATATAGCGTATTTATACTTTACTACCTTTTTTAAAAACTTGGATTCGTTTAAAAATAACACGGTATAAATTTTTAAAAATAATTTTATATTAGGTTTTAAAAGCTGTTGCGGCTTTTTTTTTAAAAATAATAACTATAAGCTACGTTAAGCTTAAAACGTATTATAAATTAAATAATTTTAAGCGGAAAAAATTAAAAAATAAAACCGTAATTATTTATAGCTTTATTTTAGCTCTTTAAAATTTTTTAACGTTTTTGTTTTTAATAATAAATATTAAAGCTGTTTTTTTAATAAATAAATAATTTTTATTTATAGCTTTAACTTTAAAAATTATTTATATTTTATAAATTTTTAATGTTATTTTTATAATAAATAATCTTAAGTTTTTATAAAAAGTTTTATTAAAAATAGTTTTTTAAATAAGTAGTACGGCTTTTATAGCTATTTTTAAAGCTCGGCTTATATTTTTTAGGTGTTTTTAAACCTTAGTGTTAATTTCTCGCTTTTTAAACTAAGATTTATTTAATAAATATTTAGTCGTGTTAAAGTATTAAGCCTCGGCAATATAAATAAATATTAATATAACGTAATGTTACAGACTTTATATATATTTATAAAGTATATATAATGTACGTAAAGGTTTTTAATTTATAAGTAATAATAAAACTAATAGCTATTAGTTTATAAAAAATTTTTTTAAGTATTTTTATTATTATATTAAATATACGTTAAATATAATAGTTATTATATTAAATATTAAAGTAAAATATAATATAAAATTAATAGCTAAAAAATAAAACTAAAAAAATAATTAAATATAAAAAATTATAACTATTATATAAATATAAAAAATAAATCGTTTTAAGCGCAATAGTTTAAAATTAATAAAATTGCTATCGACAGCATCGATTTTAAAACTAATAAAATTAATATTAATAATATCGATTTAAATTAAATTAATAAAATTAATATCGACCGAAGTAATAAAATTATGCTAAGCTTTTATATATAATAAATAAAACGTGCAACCGGTAATAATAAAATAAATAAATATAAAAAGCGCAGCGCGCATTTAGCTTTTTTTTAAGCTATTTTTTTTTATAATATTATTTTTTTTTTTATTATTATTTTAATAATAAAATAAGTTTTTTTTTTTTTTTTATATATATTTTCGTAATAATATTATATTAAATAAAAAAACGTTTTTTTAAATTTATTTTTTAGCGTAAAGCTATTAAATATACTTGTTTTTTTTATAATATTTTTTTTTTATAAGTTTATTATTATAACTTTTAAATGTTTTTATTATAAGCGTTATAATTTTTTTTGCGAAATTTTTTTTATTAATTTTTAAAAATATATATTTTACGTTTAGTTAAAATAATTAAATTATAACGTATAAAGTTTTTTTTTAAAATAATTATAAAAAATAATTTATTGTTATTTTAAACTAAAAAAAAAATTTAATTTAGCAATAAAAAAAAAAAAAACAAAAATAAAAACTTATTATTTTTAAATATAAAAAAAATTATAATATAATAAAATATTATAAGCTATTGCTTATAATATTAATAATATAAATAAGTTAAATAAATTAAAACAAAAAAAAAAAAAAAATAAGTATAATATATATAAAAAAAATTAGTCGTAAAAAATAAGTAAACGTTTTAAAATTATTTTTATAATAAATTAAATAGCGTTAAACGTTAATTAAAAAATCGATTTTATATTTTTAATTTAAGCTAATTAAAATATTAGCAATAAAATTAATTTATAGTAGTTGCAGCAGTTTTTAAATATTTTTTAAGTTTTTAAATATTATCGGCGTATAAATATTTTTTTTATTTAATAAAATATTTAATATTATTATTATTTTAACGAAAATTTAATATTTTTTTAACTTTATAAATATTTTAATCGGTTTTTACTTTAAATTATATTTTAATAAATATATTTTTTAACGCTAGTTTAAATAATAAAATATAAAAAATAAAATAAATTTATATATTTTTTAATAATAATAGTTTATAGTTAATTAATAAAATAATTTTTTTAATTTTAAAAAAATTAAGTTTTTTAAAATTTAATTTATCGCTTAGTTTTTTTGTTTTAATTTAAAAAATTCTCGTATTTATATTTTATTTTTAGCGTAATAAATAAACTTTATTTTTTTTTGCAAAAATTAATCTTTTAATTTTTTTTTTATTATAATATTATAATATTTGCTGCTAAAAAAATTAAAATTATAACCGTAAATTTACTTAAAATATTTTAATTTTTATAGTAATAACTTATATTTATAGTATTATCGTAAAAATAATTAATATTTTTATTATTATTTATTTTTATTGTTTAATAATAATTAATTATTTATAAATTATTTTATAAAATAATATATTTATATTTTTATTTATTAATATATTATAAGTAATTTATATTATTAATAATAATTTTATTTAATTATTTTATTAATAATTAATATAATTTTAAATATATTATTTAAAAGTTTAGTTAAATTATTTAATTTAATTATTTATTTATAAATAATAAATTATTAAAAACTTAAGCTTAATTTTTAACTGTTTAAAAAAGTTTGTTTTAAATTTAAATATAAAAAGTTTATTTTAATTAAAAATAATTTTTTTTAATATTTTATGCTTATTTAAATATTAATAAATAAAAATATATATAAGCTATTTAACTATTATATTTTTTTTAAATAATAAAAAATATTTATATTTTATAAGTTTATTTATAATAACTTATATTATATTATATTATATTTTTATAGCTAAATTAATTAATAATAATAATTTAATAATAAAATCTTAAATAATAATATATTATATTTATTTAAATATTTAAGTTAATTATAATAATTTATAAAGTTTATATTATAAAACTTTAGCTTTATTATAAATATTATATTTTTTTATAATCGATTTAATTTTTTTTTATAGTTTAAAAAAATTATATTTTTTTTATAGTCGTTAAGCTATTTTAATTATTTTTTAATATTTATATAAAAAATATTTATAAAACTTTTTAATAAATTTATTTTATAATATTTTTAATAAATAAATTT